>SJYR01000016.1:1232000-1342246 GCA_006410655.1 Kobus ellipsiprymnus
GCGGGGTGGGGCGGGGGTGCTCCACCTTCCTCTTGTGTGTGCACCCGCCTCTCTCCAGAGTCAGGTTAGCGCCCCCGCCCCACCCTCCTGCTGCCCTTCTTTCTCTGCCTGCCACTCCTGTTGGAACTCAGCTTGCCTCTAGGGGCGCAGACTGCCTGCCTTGGGGCCAGAGCGGCACCAGCTCCAGGAACATAGAGCACCTGCTGCCTGACCCACACGCTGGCGTGGCGGCCTGGCTGGTGTTCAGGATTTGGAGCACTTGAGTCTGGGTTTGTGGGCAGAGTGCCCAGGGACTGGAAGGCAGGAATGGGGCTGCACGGACTGCACATTCCTCATGGTAAAAAGACGCAGTGCCTTTTCTCTTTGTCTCGGGGCCGTTTGTGTTTCTTGCTCTGGAAACTGTAATAGCTGTCCTTTTGCTCACATTTCTGTCAAGTTTGGTCACTTTCTTGTTGGTTTCCAAAAGCTGTTTGCACATGGGCGAGGAGAGTACTTTTTCTCTGATAGCAGTTGCAAATGGTTTTCCTTAGTTTGGTGTTTGTCTTTCAGCCTCGCCTCTGGAGTAGTTTTGCTTTGTAATCTTTTTTGATTGTGGTAGTTTTTTTTTTCAGTTCTCATGGGTTCTTAGATACTCTTTCATATGCTTAGATACTCTTTCATATGCTTGCAGCAGTTGCAGTTACCCCTTTTCCTCTCCTATTCTTGGGCACCTTATGACTCCTGGCATCTCCCTGCTTCTGTTGCTGTCTCCATGCCTGTAAGTGGTGGTTGAGAGCAGCCTCCTGGCTTTGCCTCTAACTGGAACTGCTAGGGTTTCCCTTTTTCAGTGTCTTGCTGCTTTGGGCTGCAATTTATTCCAGTTCTACTTTGCTGTGTTTTTAGCACAAAACAGCAACAAATTTAGCCAAATGCCTCTTGAGTGTCTGTCAGTTCAGATATTAACACAGGATGGATCTTGAACCATCCTTGCATCCTGGCAAACTCCAGTTGATCATGGTATGTCTTCTCTTTGATGTGCCATTAACTCTGTTGGTTAACATTGTACGTAGTATTTTTACATTGAGATTCATGACTGAGATTGACTTTTTTTTTGGTACCTCTATCTCAACAGGTATCAATATTGTACCTGTTTCATAGTTTTTTTTGTCTCCCTCTTCCATGCTGCAGAACAGCTTTGAAGTGGCCTTGAGATCATCTGGCCTTGAGAGCATTGATAGATTTGGCTGTGTGTGGCCATCTATATCTCTGTTACTCTTTCTAACTCATCTAACTTTATTAGGCCCCTTCGAGTTTCTATTTCTGTTGGAGTCAGTTTGGGTAAATTTGTATTTTCCTACAAAATTATCCATCCTAACCAGGGTTTCAAATTTGCCTGCGCAAAGTTGTAGAAAGGGGCCTCTTTTTCCCCTTCTCTTAGGACAGTGACTTCTCTCTTGTTATACCTTATTTTGCATTTCTGTTACTTCTTTTCCTTGATAAGGTTACTTAGTGGTTTGTCTATTTTTTTTTTCCAGATTCACTTTTTAGTTTGTCATATTTTTCAGTTTTATAAGTCTTTAATTTCTTCATCCTTTGTCCTGATTTTCAAGTTTTTAAAATTTTATTATTTTCTTTTAAAATTTGTATTGATATAAATATTTAAGCCACAGATATTCTTCTGAACCCTGCCTTAGCTATATAACCCATAGAACGGGCGTGTAATATTTGATACTATTATCTAGAAATTCTGTAATTGAATGGGTATTTTTTCATTTTGTTTGTTTTCTGTTTTTCTGGTCAAAGGGCCTTTTCTTTTCCATTTTATCTTCACTTTGAGTTTGGTGCATTGAGGTCAGAAAAGGTTATTCGTGCTATTCTGCTTATAAGCTTTATTGAAGTATTCACTGTGTGTTAATGTAAGGTCAAAGTTTGTGAATATCCCATATGTACTTGAGAAGATAAGGCCTCTGTAACTGGGGTAGAGACCTTGACACGAGCACCATGAGGTCTGCCATGATGCCACCGCGGCATCAGCCACACAGGGAGCCAGGTCAGCTCTGCCTTCCCCTGGCTCCTCTGCTTCCTGTTTCATCTCTCGTAGCGTCTGCTTAACAGAAGTTGCTGCCATGTTACTTGGTGCATAGATACTCATAACTATTGTATCTTCCCTGTGGCTTTGTAGGACAGTAGCCTTTCAGGCTGTGAACAGTTGTCCTCTGCACCTGGAATTCTTTGCCCTTAATTCTCCCCTATGGCAGCAGTCCTGCTCTGCTTCTTTTTTTTTTTTTAAAAAAAAAAAGAAGGCACGTGCGACCAGGGCTGCCGGGACCCCAGAGCAGACAGGGACAGGCCCAGGGGGGCCTCTCAGGGGCCAGGCACCAGTCCAGGCTCACAGGGCTGAAGGTGGCAGACAGCAGTGCAGCCAGTTAGCGAAGGGCGCTAGCTGACTTGTCCCTCTTTCTTAAAAAAATTTTTGGTTGCACTGGGTCTTCATTGCTATGCATGGGCTTTCTCTAATTATGGTGTGCGCGAAGGCTACCCTCTAGTTGCCGTGCGTAGGCTTCTCACTGCAGGGGCCTCTGTCCTGTTGAGAGCACAGGCTCGAGGGTGCACAGGCTTCCGTAGTTGAGTTGCAGCTCGCAGGCTGTAGAATGTGGGCTCAGTAGTTGTGGCACACGGGCTCAGTTGCCTTGCGGCATGTGAGATCTTCCCCAACAGGGATCAAATCTGTGCCCCCTGCACTGGTCGGCAGATTCTTAACCATTGGACTGCAGGGAAGCCCAGCCCTGCTCTGCTGTGTTTGACTTTGGCCAGCGTGCCTTCACCCTTTCTTTGTACTGGTTTCGTCTTTCTGACTCTGCCTTTGCAGTGTAGAGTTGGGTTTTGGTCTGTGAGCCAGTCTCCAGGTCTCATTAATAGAGGAAATTAAACCCATTTACATGGACCTGATTGACACAAGGTAGGCTTGCAGACTTCTGCCACCCGCTGGGGAGGGCCTACCTCTCTACACATTCTTTTGGTTTCATTTTCCACTTGGTTTTTCTAAAGCTTAGGGTTTTGGTCTGGTTATTGTTTCATGCACAGACTGATGGAGCTGGTTTTCTTCCCTTGCTGCCTGTTTGTCTGTTTTTTAATATAATTTCATTTATTTGGGGCTGCGCTGGTCTTCGCTGCGGCATGGACTTCTCTCTCGTTCCGGTAAACAGGAGTAAACGGGAGCGGGGGCCACTCTCCAGCTGGGTGCTCGGGCTTCTCATTGCGGTGGCTCCTCTGCCTTGGAGCACAGGCTCTGGGGTGTGTGGGCTCAGTAGTTGCAGTTCCTAGGCTGTAGAGCACAGGTTCTGCGGTTGCGGAGCATGGGCCTGGTTGCTCCACAGCCTGTGGGATCGTCCCAGGTCAGGGATCGATTCTGTGTCTCCCGCGTTGGCAAGCAGACTCTTTACCATTGAGCCGCCAAGGAAGCCCTGCCTTGTCTATTGCTGAGCCTGCTTTATTCTCCCCTTGTTGTCCCAGAATCTTCACTGAGCACACAGCACCAAGTCAGGCAGAGTCCGCACGCCTGCACTGATGAGCAGACCTGACCACTCACTTCGTCCCTGAGAGGGGAGGGTGAGCACAGCCCTGGGGAGCAGAGCTCTGCGCCGCTCCGCCGAGGCACGCAGAGGCAGCCTGGTCAGCAGCGACTCCTGTCGCCAGAGGCCTGAGGTCAGACCCTCCGTCCTGGTGTGGCGAGAGCTGCATTCCCTACTGCTCCCTGCAGCTCCGAGCTGCTCACCAGGCACTGGGACAGCCAGGCCGGGACTCCCGCCCCTCACGGCCGAGAGCTCAGTCAGTCACGTCCGATTCTTTGCGACCCCATGGACTGTAGCCTGCCAGGCTCCCCTGTCCATGGGATTTCCCCGGCAAGAATACTGGAGTGGGTGGCCACTTCCTTCTCCAGGGGATCTTCCTGACCCAGGGATCAAACCAGCATCCCCTGCCTTGGCAGGTGGATTCTTTACCACTGCACCAGCAGGGAAGCCTTTCCTTCCCCCACTACAAGCCCCATCTCTGTAGTCATTGTTCAGCTTCCAGGGCCGGAGCCTTTCCCTTCCAGGGGAAGACCTAGGGCCAGCTCATCAGTCCCAGGCAGCCCTGTCGCCCCGTGCCAGCACTCGCTCTTCCTCTCCCTTCTTCCTCCCCAAGGCCTAGTGGTGTTCTTTTCCTTGATGCAACTAGGCTTCTGTGTCTGGGAACTTGTAGAAGTTTCTCTTCATCCTCAGAATTAGAGGATTAATTTTTCCCAGCGGGGCTGGTGTGGGCAGTCCAGAAGGCTGAGAGGATAAGATAAGTGTGAGTGTGTTGCAAGAGCCGAGGCCCTGGGTGACCACAGACCATGCAGGAAGGGATTCGTTGGCCAGGCCCACAGCCTGGCGTTCTCCAGGGGCAGCTGTCGGATGAACCTGCCAGGGCCTCCGCCTGACCATCTCCTCTGTGGTCTGTTCCCGCAGGGCGGCAAGGAGTACCTGATGCGGGCCCACTTTGGCCTGCCCAGCGTGGAGGCAGAGGACAAGGAGGGCAAGCCCCCGATCAGCGTCAAGTTCGAGATCCCCTACTTCACTACCTCTGGCATCCAGGCACGTGCGACCTGCACTGATGAGCAGACCTGACCACTCACTTCGTCCCTGAGAGGGGAGGGTGAGCACAGCCCTGGGGAGCAGAGCTCTGCGCCGCTCCGCCGAGGCACGCAGAGGCAGCCTGGTCAGCAGCGACTCCTGTCGCCAGAGGCCTGAGGTCAGACCCTCCGTCCTGGTGTGGCGAGAGCTGCATTCCCTACTGCTCCCTGCAGCTCCGAGCTGCTCACCAGGCACTGGGACAGCCAGGCCGGGACTCCCGCCCCTCACGGCCGAGAGCTCAGTCAGTCACGTCCGATTCTTTGCGACCCCATGGACTGTAGCCTGCCAGGCTCCCCTGTCCATGGGATTTCCCCGGCAAGAATACTGGAGTGGGTGGCCACTTCCTTCTCCAGGGGATCTTCCTGACCCAGGGATCAAACCAGCATCCCCTGCCTTGGCAGGTGGATTCTTTACCACTGCACCAGCAGGGAAGCCTTTCCTTCCCCCACTACAAGCCCCATCTCTGTAGTCATTGTTCAGCTTCCAGGGCCGGAGCCTTTCCCTTCCAGGGGAAGACCTAGGGCCAGCTCATCAGTCCCAGGCAGCCCTGTCGCCCCGTGCCAGCACTCGCTCTTCCTCTCCCTTCTTCCTCCCCAAGGCCTAGTGGTGTTCTTTTCCTTGATGCAACTAGGCTTCTGTGTCTGGGAACTTGTAGAAGTTTCTCTTCATCCTCAGAATTAGAGGATTAATTTTTCCCAGCGGGGCTGGTGTGGGCAGTCCAGAAGGCTGAGAGGATAAGATAAGTGTGAGTGTGTTGCAAGAGCCGAGGCCCTGGGTGACCACAGACCATGCAGGAAGGGATTCGTTGGCCAGGCCCACAGCCTGGCGTTCTCCAGGGGCAGCTGTCGGATGAACCTGCCAGGGCCTCCGCCTGACCATCTCCTCTGTGGTCTGTTCCCGCAGGGCGGCAAGGAGTACCTGATGCGGGCCCACTTTGGCCTGCCCAGCGTGGAGGCAGAGGACAAGGAGGGCAAGCCCCCGATCAGCGTCAAGTTCGAGATCCCCTACTTCACTACCTCTGGCATCCAGGCACGTGCGACCAGGGCTGCCGGGGCCCCAGAGCAGACAGGGACAGGCCCAGTGGGGCCTCTCAGGGGCCAGGCACCAGTCCAGGCTCAGAGGGCTGAAGGTGGCAGACAGCAGTGCAGCCAGTTAGCAAAGGGTGCTAGCTGACTTGTCCCGGCGCTCCGAGCTGCTCCCCAGCCCTGCCCATCTCCATGGGCAGCCTGGCCCTGATGGAAAGAGGCCCGCAGTGGTCTGCTCAGACCTGACCTGTGCTCCAAGCTCAGAGATGCATTCAGCCCCCAAAAGTAATGTCCACACACTTGCCACTGTGGGGCCCATTTTCCTGGGCACCTCCACAGAAGCCCTGTATGGGGCAGAAAACCCTGGGATTGACCCCTTCTCTAGGAATCTGCTAGAGGGTCGTGCCTGCGAGTGCACATCTGGCTCTTGCCACGCCTTCTAGAAGCATCTCCACCCTCCCTCGGCCTGAGTGTGATACAGACTAAGGTGCTTCGCCCTGTCCCTCGCCCTCTTGGTCTCAGCCCGGCCCCAGGAGGAATGACTTGATGGGCAGCCAGGAGCGGGGTGGCGTGTGCGTACTTAGGGCCCTGATACCTGTGCCGCAGGTGCGTTACCTGAAGATCATCGAGAAGAGTGGCTACCAGGCCTTACCGTGGGTTCGTTATATCACTCAGAACGGAGGTACGTGCGACCCGCCCTTGGGGCAGGTGGGGGTTGCTGAAAAGGCCCCTGGTGGGCGTGCCACTCTCCCCAGGGTGGTGCTCAGGGAGCAACCCCAGGGTCAGGGCAGGTGGGGCGGCCCCTCCTCCAGGGTCAGAGCAGACGATGGACGCCCCCCTCCCTCTTTCTAGATTACCAGCTCCGGACCCAGTGAGCGGCCGTGGTGGCCCACGCTCCCAGCACGGGGGCTCCCAGTGGAAGCGCCTGCCCAGCCTGCCGGAGGGAGGGGCTCCCCTGGACCCCGGCGCCCCTCCAGGCTCCGCCCAGGGGCCCCTCCTCCCAGGTGCACCTGCTCTGCCGCCGCCACTCTCACCTCCCAAGTCCCCTTTTCCCAGAAGAGGCTCATCTTCAAGAGGTCTTGTCTCTCAGCCCCTGAGTCAGTTTAGGGGAAGGAAAGGCATCTTTCCCTCCAGAGGTCAAGTACAGCCTTCTGTGCTGCTCAGCTCCCAGCCACAGAGAGAGTGGGAAGCACTGCCCAGACTGCTCTCTGGCCGGGCTGGCAGGGCCGCCGTCGTGTTGCCATTCTGTTGAACGCTGTGGGTTTATCGAGCATTCCTAGATTTTGTCTCCGGCCGTCGCTGTGTACGTGATCCTCACTGTCTGCGCCTCCCTCCCCCGTCCTGAAGCTCTCAGGCAGCACTTAGCGAGGACAGGCTAACCCTTCCTCGCCCTCCTCCCCAGTGAGGCTGACACCGGGTCGCCCTCCCAGCGCCTGGCACTTCGACTGGAGGCTCCCGGTCTGGAGCTTTGAATAGAGATGCCTTCTCAGGGCCAGCCCGTGCCACGTGATGCTGTCACTCAGCCACATCAGTGTTTGTCCCACCAGGGGACGAGGGGTCCAGCGCGGGTCCCCAGCCTCAGAGGGTGGGGGTCCCAGGCCATTCCCATCTGTGCTTGGACACCGCCGCCCCCAACCCTGTCCATGTTTGTGTCATGAGTACATTAAACTCCATCGGTTAGACATGCCTGCCTTCTGGTGCAGCGTTGTGCTGACTCCTGGGTGCCCGGGAGAGGGGCGGGCTCACACCAACTGAGTGTGGCGCCAGTTCCTGGGGCCCTGTGTGCCCTGGGGAAGGCGGGACCAGGCAGTGAGCAAGCAGAGCCATTGCCCAGGGGCCTCCCAGAGGGGCTGTAGAGGGCAGGGCACACAGGCAAACGTTTCCATCTGGTCTGAGATGACCAGCACAGCCCTCAGCCCTCTGGCCGCCAGCAGCCTGCTCCCCTCTGCAGCCCGGTGGTCTTCCTCGAGAGTGCGGTCCTGCTGCCAGCCGCCTCAGCATCCCACGCGTGCAGGTTCACAGGCGCCCTCCTTTACCCGACGTGGCAGTCTCTGGAGATGGGGCCAGGGGACCAGCTAACAGGCTCTGCATGTGATTCATGCGTGCACTGGAGTCTGAGGACCGCTGCCTGGCGCCCCTCCAGAGGGGGATCTCGGCAGGGCCATGGGCAGAAGACAGCTTGTCTGCCCACTGCAGTCACAGGCTTGCCCCCTCCTGCCTCCAAGGGCTGTGTTTTCCTTTCCCTCTCCCATATCACCCAGCTCCCCCTTGGAGGTCTATTGGGCATCAACCCAAGTGGAGTCCTGATCATCCACCACATGGAGGAAAGAACACTGCCCTGGCCCAGGGCTCAGGCCAAAGCCCTTATAGGCACCCTGATGCCCCACCGCTCACTGCCATGCCCACATCTGCAGCAAGCCCCGGTGGCCCCCTCCAGAAGACCCTGGGGAGCCACAGCATACAAAGAGACAGTGGCCAGACTTTCCCCAGATGAATGAAAATCTTTAAATTCTCAGATTCAGGAAACCAGTGAGCCCAAATCAGGACCAATAAACCTAAGTCTGTAACTAAAAAACATCACAGTCAAAACACAAAACATCAGACACTTAGTGAAGCGTATAAAAGCAATGCAAAGCTTAAAAACACAGAACACAAGAAAGAAGGAAAAAACAGGCTGAGAGCTGGCTTCACGATGGCAACAGTGTTCAGATTGCTCAGAGATGACAACCAATTCTGTGCCCGGCTAAGCTGCAAAAGAACAAGATGAAACGTTCAGCAGTAACAAACCCTCAACAACGTGTGTACATCAGGGAGATTCAAAGGCTTCCCTGGTGGCTCGGTAGTAAAGAATCCGCTTGCCGTTGCAGGAGTCGCAGGTTCGATCTCTGATCTGGGAAGATCCCACATGCTGCGGAGCACCACAACTGTTGAGCCTGTGCTCCAGAGCTCCGGAACCGCACCCACTGAAGCCGGTGTGCTGTCGAGCCCATGCTTCGCAACAAGAAAAGCCACCGCCACGAGAAGCCTGCTTACTGCAATGAAGAGTAGCCTCCACTCTCCGAAACTAGAGAAAAGCCCTCTCGCAGCAGTGAAGACCCAGCACAGCCAAAAGTCTATAAAATTATTTTTAAAAAGGAGATCAAGTGCACGAGGAAGGAAAGAGACAAGAAATGCTGAAAAAACGTGGAAGCCATTGGGAATATCTAAACTATCATTGACTATATATAAAGCAGTCATAATATTGAACAATGTCTGAGTAGTAACCTAAGGTACAACTAAAATTCTGCCCAGCATCCTGCAAAACAGAGGAGATGGGTGGTTGGCATCAGTGGCTCCTAACACCTTTATACTGTTTGGGACGAAGATAGACTAAAGTCTAAAAAAGCTATGTATCCATGTATAACTCCCAAACCAGTGGTTGGGAAAGGATTTAAAGAAAATTTTAACGAACCAACAGGAAAGAGAAGCATAGGAAAATCAGAATAAATGCAAGTATCCTAAGAATCTTTTAATGATAAACAGCACTTAGAACTGCACCACATGAGATTTCCCTGGCGGTCCAGTGGTTAAGATTCCACACTTACAATGCAGGAATGCAGGGGGCCCGGGTTTGATCCCTGGTCAGGGAACTAAGATCCCACATGCCACGCAGCATGGCCAAAAAGAAAAAACTGCACTGCAACTTTCCATTTTGTGCCATAGAAACTAAAGTAGATTGTAAAAATAAATCCACGCATTAGGAATCATACACATAAATATAAACGATGCAAGCCTGCTCATTTAAGATACTGTTAAAGAGACTGAACTAAAATCCCAAATCCAGGTACACCCTGTTCATGAAATACATGCTGAGTCACTTCAGTCGTGTCTGACTCTGACCCCCATGGACTGTAGCCCGCTGGTCTCCTCTGTCCATGGGATTCTCCAGGCAAGGATACTGGAGTCGGTTGTCATTTTCTCCTCCAGGGGATCTTCCCAACCCAGGGATCAAACCCATGTCTCTTTATGTCTCCTGCTTTGGCAGGTGGGTTCTTCACCACTAGCGAGCGCCACCTGGGAAGCCCATTTATGAAACACACCTAAAACACAAGTACACAACACAGTTAAAAGTAAAAAGATGCTAACATACCAAGATAAATCTCATGTAGTTATATTGATATCAGACCAAACAGACCTCAGGCAAAAAAGAAAAGTGTGATAGACCCTGAAAAAGTTTTCACAAATTTCTAAGAATTCTTAGTATTAAAGTCTACATTCTCTAAGAAATTCTCAAGAGAATTGAGTTAGAATGAACAACAAATGAGTTTTTTTTTAATTTCCAAATAGCTTTTAAAGAACTCTTCTAAATTACCATGTGTCAAAGAAGAAAATGTAATGGAAATTAGAAAATATTAGTGAATTTTTTTTAACCTGGATGCAGATTACAAAAATGGTCTTACTTTTGAAAATGCATCAACAACTTATGATTTACTCACTCTTCTGTATATAACATTTCAGTAAAATGTTTACGGAAAAAACTAAAACCTTTAAAGCAGCCAGGGGGAAAAATATTAAGTTCAAAAGCGTGACAATGAGGTAAACAGCTTACTTTACCTCAGCAACAAAGGAAGCCAGATGAAAGCAAAGTGACATTCTCTGTGCTGAAAGAAAACTGCCCACCCAACAAAAACATTTCAAGACTGAGGTTGAAATAAAAACTTTTTCAGACAAAACCCGTCAGTTTGCCAGCAGCCGACTCACACTAAAGAAAATATTAAATTATACTACTTCAGGCAAGAGGAAAGTAATGGCAGGTCCAGAAGCAAGGAGTAAGGAATAAAGTAAATACATGCGAAAACTTAAACCTAGGTTGTGTAAAACAGTGTTTCCTGAAGTTAAGAAAAATGATAGAATTAAAATACACGAAAAAAAACCACGTCCTGAAGAAGTAAATGGAGTTAAAGTTTCCCAGTACATGATTGACGGAGGACAGTGAAAAGCATGGATGGAATCTGCATTTTCATAAGCGTGCCTTATTGTCTCTAAGGGCTCCCCTGGGGCTCAGCTGGTAAAGAATCCGCCTGCAACGTGGGAGACCTGGGTTCAACCCCTGGGTTGGGAAGATCCCCTGGAGGAGGAAATGGCAACCCACTCCAGTGTTCTTGCCTAGAGAATCCCATGGGCAGAGGAGCCTGGCGGGCCACAATCCATGGGGTTGCAAAGAGTCGGACTCGACTGTGAACCTAAGCACAACACACTATATTTGCTAAGGGAATCACTAAAATACTAAAATAATTGCAATTTCCAAATGTTCTGAGGGAAAGCAATGATTTTTTTAAAAACCACACACACACACACACACACACACACACACACACACACACACACAAAACAACCTAAAAGATGGCCAGAGAAGATAAAAAGGAACTTAAGGGGAAGAAACAGCAAACAAAACAATACAGTAAATTTAAACCTAGGTTTAAGTGTCAGATAGTTTCCTACATTAAATGTAGACAGGCTAAATATTCCAGCTAAAGGTCAGTTTGTCAGTTTCCAACTCTGTTATTTATAAGAGATGCACCAAAACTGGTAAGATGCAGACAATTTAAAAATAACAGGATGGGGAAAATAACCATAGAAATACTAAAAGAAAGCTGGAATTAAGTTAATATTAGATAACATATGCTTTAAGGCAAAATCATTGCTGGAGATAAAGAGGGACATCATAATAAAAATAATAAAAGATTAACTTCATTAGGAATATAAAATTTTTTAAACTTTGTGTGACCCTAATAACATGGTCTCAAAATACATAAAGCAGACATTGACACAACTACAAAGATAGTTATGTCCACAGTAAAAATAAGCAATTTAAATTCATCTCTCTCAGCAACTGATAGAACAAGTAAACCCAAAGAAGTAAAGAGAATATTTGAACAGTGCAATGAATTTTAACTAATGGACCTGTATTTGTGGAACATAGTATTCAGCAACTACAAAATACATTTTCCTTTGAAGCACACACTGTGTTTTAAAGCAAGACTGAAGGAAATAGTCCCTTGGCCAAATGCTGCTTAGTTAGGAATCAGTTTTAAAAACAATAATGAGAAAAATCTCCATTCTTTGGGAACCAGTTCTAAATAATCCATTGATCAAGGAAGGAATTCTAGGAAAATTATAGATTTTGAACTGAAAAGTAATGAAAATACTGCATTTCAAAACTTGTGCAATGCAGCTAAACCAGCACTTTGAAGGAAATTTGTGTGGCCTTAACGTTTATAAACACTAGATATTATAATATACGTTTATGTAATGTATGTTGCATATATGTAACGTATAATGCATGCTGCACGCTAAATCACCTCAGTCATGTCCAACTTTTTGTGACCCTATAGACTGTTAGCCTGCCAGGCTCCCCTGTCCATGGGATTCTCTAGGCAAGAATCCTGGAGTGGGTTGCCATGCCCTCCTCCAGGGGATCTTCCCAGCCCAGGGATCGAAGGGCGTCTCTTACGTCTGGTGCACTGGCAGGCAGGTTCTTCACTAGTGCCACCTGGGATTCCCATATACTATGACATTATGTATAAAATTATGTAAAAGAAAGACTTTTGCAACCTCATGGGCTGTAGCCTGCCAGGCTCCTCTGTCCACGGGACTTCCCAGGCAGGAATACTGGAGTGGGTTGCCTCTTCCTTCTCCAGGGATCTTCCCGACCCAGGGGTTGAACTCACGTCTCCTGCATTGGCAGGCAGATTCTTTACCACTGAGCCACCTGAGAAGCCCACTGTATATAAAATATAAAAGAAAGACTGAAAAGAATGAGCTTAGCATCCATCTCAAAAAGTTAGAATAAAATAAACCTACGAGCACAGAAAGGAAATAACAAAGAACAGATATGAGGGAAACAGAAAGCTTTCAATAAAAAGAATCAACAAAACATGTTGGCTATTTAAAATTGAAGATCTTCTGGAAATTTTGAGCAAGATAAAGGCACTAAGGCTATTATTAGAAATGGGGGAGAAACATTATTACAGCTTAAAAGTATTAAAAAGACGAGCGCAGGGCATGTGCCACTTCACAAAGGCACTCAGTCCACTTTCTGTCCGCCACGTTGTGTGCCCGGCTCAGACTTCATCCACACTGGGGAGAGGTATGTTTTTCTGATCCTCCTGCATTAAGCCATTCGGGCAAGAAGAGCACTGGATAAAGAGAGACTATGAACAACTTTATGCAAGCAAACTTGAAAATTTTAGATACCTTGGATAAATTCCTGGAGCAGAAATATATAAACTCAAAAAGAAATTAAAATCTAAATAGTCTTATAACTACTAAAGAAACTAAGCTCGTCAGAACTCCAAATCAAAATGACTTTATTGGGAAAGTTCTACCAAGCATTCAAGGAAAAAAAAATTTCACAAACTCCCCCAAAGAATAAATAAATACAAAACACCCGTTTTATGAGACTAGCATGTCCCTGAAGCAATATAAGACAAGAAAATTATCCTAAATAAAATTCCAGGGGTTTGGGGGCAGGCGGTGGAGTTGGCATTGTATAGAAAGGACATACCGTTGTGACTAAATTCAGGTTAAGTCCTGGGAAGGCAAAGTTGGCTTCATACTGGAAAATCCATCCACTGTCTTAAAAAAAAGTAAGGGAGGAAAGCATATGTGATCATTTCAATAGGTAGGTGCGGGTAAAGTATTTGATAAAATTAAACATCCATTCATGATTTAAATGAATAAACAACCCTTAGGCAAACTATAGGGCTTCCCTGGTGGCGCAGTGGTGAAGAACCCACCTAGGGACACGGGAGACGGGGGTTCGATCCCAGGTCGGAAAGATCCGCTGGAGAAGGAAATGGCAACCCACTCCAGTACTCTTGCCTAGGAAATGTCATGGACAGAGAAGCCTGGTGGGCTACAGTCCATGGGGTCACAGAGTCCGACACGGGGGAGCACAGGCACAAAGCAAGCTCAAACTAAAGTGAAAGTGAAGCCGCTCAGTCGTGTCCGACTCTTAGCGACCCCATGGACTGCAACAGCTAAGCAACAGTGAAAAATGAAGCCCCTGGGGCTAAATTCAAAGAACTATCCACGATCTGCATGGGGACTTCGGTGCAGGTCATTAGAGCCTCCTGGAGGAGGGCATGGCAACCCACTGCAGTATTCTTGCAAGGAGAATTCCTGGACAGAGAAGCCTGGTGTGCCACAGTCCATGGGGTCGCCAAGAGTCTGACACGACTGAGTGACTAACACTAGCTAGATATACCCTACGAAATATCAAACACACCAACACCCTTGTGGGTTCTCAAGGAGTCGGGCTCAACTTACCGACTAAACAGCAACGGCAGCACTTGTGGAAGGCAGAAGAGTGCTTCCCCCCGCCCCGACTCGATGCCCACGTTCTAACCCATCAAGTCTATGAATATGTTAAGTTATGTGGCAGAGGGGAGTTAAGTTTGGCAATGGGCTTGATTGGTAATCAGCTGACCTCAGTAGAGAGATTGCCTTGAATAACCTAGGTGAGCCCAACATAATTACAGTCCTTAAATGTGGAAGCAAGTGGCAGTGTGAGAAGGAGTCTGCTTAGTGTTGCTGGGCTTTGAAGAGGGAGGAAGGGGTCAGGGGCCAAGGACACAGGCAGCCTCTAGAAGCTAGAAACACTGAGGAGACATATTCTCCTCCAGAGACCCCAGAAAGGATACTTTCCTGCCGATAACCTTGCTTGTTAGCCTGGTAAGACCCGTTTTAGACTTTTCACCTCCAGAACTGTTATGTTCATCCACCTGGTAATTTGTTACCACAGCAATAAGAACTAATACACTCCTCAAGTTGAATTATAGATTAAATGCATTTCCCAATAAAATCTCAATCAGGTTTCTGTGAAACTTGACAAATTTGGAAATTGGAATTTGGAAATGGACATAGAAGGACTTCTCCGGTGGTCCAGTGGTTAAGTCTCCACCTGCCAGTGCAGGGGACATGGGTTCAATCCCTGGTCCGGGAAGATTCCTCATGCCTTGGAGCAACCAAGCCCACGGGCCACAAGGACTGAAGCCCACACACCGTAAAGCGCGTGCTCCACAATGAGGAAGTCACTGCTATGAGAAGCTCTCACTTGTGCAGCTAGTGAGGAGCCCCCATTTGCGGCAACTGGAGAAACCCAGTGCATCCAAAAATTAGCTAATTAAATGTACATAGAAGATCAAAGGGCCAAGAAGAGGAATCTTGAAAAAGAATAAGATGGGATGGCTTTCTTAGCTGGGCACTAAGACCTACTCAGTGAGCAGTGATTCAGACACAAAACAACACAGACAGTGTGATTCCTTTGGGACGAAGTTTAAAAACAGGCTTAACCTAAACTGTATTCTTCAGGGATGTTTCCAGGGTTAGGGAAGACCTCTGAAGAGTGAGATGAAGGGCAAATCAGAGCACAGCTGCCTGGGGGAGTGGGGGGAGAGGAGAAGGACCAGGGGGCGTGGGTTGGGATGCTGGCCGTATTCTCTTTCTCTTTTTAATTTATTTTTAATTGGAGGATAATTGCTTTACAACGTTGTGTTGGTTTCTGCCGTGCATCAACATGAATCAGCCCATAGGTATACGTATGTCCCCTGCCTCTTGGATCTCCCTCCCACCTTCCACACCTCCAGGCTGTCACCGAGCCCCGGGTGGAGTTCCCTGTGTTATACAGCAACTTCCCATTAGCTCTCTATTTTACATATGGTGATATATATATTTCAGTGCTACTCTCTCAATGTGTCCCACCCTCTCCTGCCCCCACTGTGTCCATAATCTCTTCTCTCTATCTGAGTCTCTATTTCTACCCTGCAAATGGGTTCGTCAGTACTATTTTTTCTAGATTCCATATATATGCATTAATATACGATATTTGTTTTTTCTCTTTCTGACTTACTTCACTCCATAATAACAGGCTCTGGGTTCATCCACCTCACTCAAGCTGACTCAAATTCATTCCTTTTTACGGCTGAGTAATATTGCATTGTGTATATGTACCACCACTTCTTTATCCATATAGACATATAGACAGCATCTAGGTTGCTCCATGTCCTGGCTGCAGTAAACAGTGCTGCAATGAACACTGGGGTACATGTGTCTTTTCCAGTGATGGTTTTCTTGGAGTTTGCTCAGCTGTGGGATTGTTCGATCATGTGGTAGTTTTATTTTTAGTTTTTAAAGAAATCTCATACTATTCTCCATAGTGGCTGTATCAGTTTACATTCCCACCAACAAATTTGGAAATTGGAATTTGGAAATGGACATAGAAGGACTTCTCCGGTGGTCCAGTGGTTAAGTCTCCACCTGCCAGTGCAGGGGACATGGGTTCAATCCCTGGTCCGGGAAGATTCCTCATGCCTTGGAGCAACCAAGCCCACGGGCCACAAGGACTGAAGCCCACACACCGTAAAGCGCGTGCTCCACAATGAGGAAGTCACTGCTATGAGAAGCTCTCACTTGTGCAGCTAGTGAGGAGCCCCCATTTGCGGCAACTGGAGAAACCCAGTGCATCCAAAAATTAGCTAATTAAATGTACATAGAAGATCAAAGGGCCAAGAAGAGGAATCTTGAAAAAGAATAAGATGGGATGGCTTTCTTAGCTGGGCACTAAGACCTACTCAGTGAGCAGTGATTCAGACACAAAACAACACAGACAGTGTGATTCCTTTGGGACGAAGTTTAAAAACAGGCTTAACCTAAACTGTATTCTTCAGGGATGTTTCCAGGGTTAGGGAAGACCTCTGAAGAGTGAGATGAAGGGCAAATCAGAGCACAGCTGCCTGGGGGAGTGGGGGGAGAGGAGAAGGACCAGGGGGCGTGGGTTGGGATGCTGGCCGTATTCTCTTTCTCTTTTTAATTTATTTTTAATTGGAGGATAATTGCTTTACAACGTTGTGTTGGTTTCTGCCGTGCATCAACATGAATCAGCCCATAGGTATACGTATGTCCCCTGCCTCTTGGATCTCCCTCCCACCTTCCACACCTCCAGGCTGTCACCGAGCCCCGGGTGGAGTTCCCTGTGTTATACAGCAACTTCCCATTAGCTCTCTATTTTACATATGGTGATATATATATTTCAGTGCTACTCTCTCAATGTGTCCCACCCTCTCCTGCCCCCACTGTGTCCATAATCTCTTCTCTCTATCTGAGTCTCTATTTCTACCCTGCAAATGGGTTCGTCAGTACTATTTTTTCTAGATTCCATATATATGCATTAATATACGATATTTGTTTTTTCTCTTTCTGACTTACTTCACTCCATAATAACAGGCTCTGGGTTCATCCACCTCACTCAAGCTGACTCAAATTCATTCCTTTTTACGGCTGAGTAATATTGCATTGTGTATATGTACCACCACTTCTTTATCCATATAGACATATAGACAGCATCTAGGTTGCTCCATGTCCTGGCTGCAGTAAACAGTGCTGCAATGAACACTGGGGTACATGTGTCTTTTCCAGTGATGGTTTTCTTGGAGTTTGCTCAGCTGTGGGATTGTTCGATCATGTGGTAGTTTTATTTTTAGTTTTTAAAGAAATCTCATACTATTCTCCATAGTGGCTGTATCAGTTTACATTCCCACCAACAGTGCAAGAGGGTTCCCTTTTCCCCACATTCTCTGCAGCACTTATTGTTTATAGATTTTTTGATGATGGGTATTCTGACTGGTGTGAGATGATACCTTATTGTGGTTTTGATTTGCATTTTTCTAATAAGCGGTGCTGAGCATTTTTTCGTGTGTTTATTAGCCATCTGTATGTCTTCTCTGGAGAAAAATCTGTTTAGATCCTCTACCCACTTTTTGATTGGGTTGTTTGTTTTTCTGATATTGAGCTGCATGAGCTGCTTATATTTTTGGAGATTAATCCTTTGTCAGTTGCTTCATTTGCAATTATTTTCTCCCATTCTGGGGGTTGTCTTTTCACCTTGTTTATGGTTTCCTTTGCTGTGCAGAAACTTTTAAGTTTAATCAGGTCCAATAAAAACAGTGGATAAATGCCATGAAGTAGGAGGCAATGCCTTAACGGTATGGATGTTGTCAGGCCCAAGGGCCTCTTCCATCCTTGTTAAAGGGAGTGCTAACCTTCTTCACTTTCATACAACACCATATTCTATTTCTCAAGTGGGTGGTGGTAACACAGATGTTTGCCTCATAATTCTGTTAAATTGTACATTTTAAAGGAATGTTACAAGTATAATATTATAATCCCCCCAATTTAATGTATTAAAATCAGATGACTCTAATTCCAGGCAATCAAAATGGTGGGAAGCTCCCCAGTTCATTCTTTGAAGGAGCCAGCACTTGAAAACTCAAAACAAGTTAAAGACAGAAAAAAAGGCAACTGTAGACAAGCCTCAGTTTAGAGCTTGCAAACAGAATATTAGCAATCAGAATTGAGCAGCGGTCAATATTACAACATGACTAACCAGGGTTTACTCTTAGGAAAATATCTTTCCACAGAGTCTAACTGAGCCACATAACTCATCCCACCACCAAACTGAACCACATCAGTAAATTTGGGAAAGGAATACTTAGATACAGCAGACATTTATAACACGAACAGGTGTAAGAGTAGTCAGAAGCTACTTCCCCTTCACAAAGGAGCCCCATTCACCATCAAGTGTGAGCTTCCCAGGTGGCGCTAGTGGTAAAGAACCCACCTGCCGGCGCAGGAGACGTAAGAGGTGTGAGTGCCATCCCTGGGTCAGGAAGCCCCCTGGAGGAGGGCACGGCAACCCACTCCAGGATTCTTGCCTGGAGAATCCCCAAGAACAGAGGAGCCTGGCGAGCTGCAGTCCGTGGGGTCACAAAGAGTCAGACACGACTGAGCAGCTACACGCACATCAGAGAGTGCTCATCTTGGAGGTCCTCGGAGGTTCTTCGCTTCTCGAGGCACAGAAGGAAAGGTGCGTTCGTGGCCTTCTCTGGCAGGAGCTCGCAGCAGGGAAGAAGGGCCAGGAATCAACACCCCCACAAGCCCCTTGAGATTTCGTAGCCCTGGCTCAGAAATGCTGAATTTTAATTGCGTGCTCAGTCGCTGAGTGCAGTGGTGTCTGACTCTTTGCGACCACGTGCACTATAGCCCTCGAGGCTCCTCTGCCCGTGGGATTTTTCAGGCAAGAATACTGGAGCAGGTTGCCACTTCCTCCTCCAGGGTATCGTCCTGACCCAGGGATATAACCTGCATCTCCTCCTTGGCAAGCTGATTCTTTACCACTGAGCCATCTGGGAAGCCCAAATTTTCATTAATTTTAATTAACTTAAAGTAACGATGCCACTGTTTTCCCCTGGCCCAGGCCCAAACTCCATCGCAGGCCCCCCATATCTCTCACACAAGCGCAAACAGTCCAAGAACACTCACCACGGCTCTGTAAGAGCTAACAGTGGAAAACAACCAACTGGGAACCGGTGGGATGATGGCAGAACAGTTGTCAATTCATCCACGCGAATATTCTGCTCACTCAGTGAATGGCCCAGGGCTGGGAATGCTAACACGTCTCTCAGCGCCGCCCAGTAGTCTTACCAAAGTTGACCGTTTGCCCAGCCTGGGATTCTGCCATTCCACCCCTGGGCACTCAGCCCAGACAAGTGAGCACACCTATTGTGAAAAGACAGGGGCTCCAAAGTTCACAGCAGCCTGGCACACGATAGCTTCAGACTAGAAGCACAAGGAGTGGATGTGCCACACGATGGAAGAGTTGCAGGAATGGCAAAGCCACAGGAACTCAGCCATGGCATCACAGAATCGCCCCACACACGAAAGCAGCAGCCGCTGGGGCCAGGAGGCTACTGACCGGACGGAGCCTTCTGGAATGATGGGAGATGGATTTCTGCATAGTCACCTGGGCGCCGCTTATGGGCAGGCAGCTCACATGCACTGAAGACGTGCACTTTAAACACTTCGTGTACCTGTTTTTCAAAGCTTAAAAACCAACGGAAAATACTAACAGCTAGAAATCTATCGACCTTGTTGATGAAACAAGCAAACCGCAGAAGGATGTGTCCCCCCACCATTCATACAAAGTTTAAAATCGCATAAAACAGCACTGCAGCATTTCTGGCCACCTGGTTCACTGGTTCATGTGCTCAGTTGACCCTCTGCAACCCTGTGGACTGTAGCCCGCCAGGCTCTTCTGTCCATGGGATTCTCCAGGCCAGAATACTGGAGTGGGTTGCCCTTTCCTCCTCCAGGGGATCTTCCCGACCCAAGGAACGAACCCACGTCTCCTGCACTAGAAGGCAGATTCTTCAGCACTAGTACCACCTGGGAAAGCCGTTATGGCCACATAGTATATAATAAAATGCAAAATCGTATAAGGGAAAGACTGGGGCTTCCTCGGCTCAGATGGTAAAGAATCTGCCTGCAATTCGGGAGACCCGGGTTGGATCCCTGGGTCAGGAAGAGCCCCTGAAGGGAATGGAATGGGAATGGCAACCTACTTCAGTATTCTTGCCTGGGAAATCCCATGGACAGAGGAGTATGGCAGACTACAATCCATGGGGCCGCAAAGAGTCAGACGTGACTGAGCGACTCACACACACACACAAGAGAAAGGCCAACTCCAAATTCTAGACAACAGCACCGTCTGGGGCAGGGAGAGGAATATCCAGGGCTAAGCTGGGGACCAGGAACCTCAACTGCAATTGTCACGTTTTATTTCTTCTAGTCAGTGATGCATACATGTTAAACTATCACCAGTGTGTTTGTGACAAGCCTAGGATCACTCTTTAAAAAAAAAAACATTTACTTTTGGCTGTGCTGGGTCTTCGTTGCTGCTCACAGGTGTTCTCTAGTCGCGAGAAAGGCAGAGAGCAGGCTCGGTAGTTGTGGCTCAGGGGCTACGTTCCTCCCTGACGTGGAATCTTCCCAGACCAGGGGTTGAACCCACATCCTCTGCATTGGCAGGCGGGTTCTCATCCACGGCACCACCAGGGAAGTCCCCTGAGATCACTCTCAATAAAGACTGCAATTGGGATCATGACCCACCCTTGCTCAAAATCCTGCTGTGGCTCCCCAGCGCCCTCCGAGTAAGACCGTCCCTCTTGGCCTGAGTGTCTGGCCCCATTCCGTCTAGATTTCCACTCTTGCCCTCCTCGCTTGTGTTCTTTCCATCCCCGCATCTCTGCCCCAGGCTTGTCTCCACCTTGGAGCCCATGCACTCGCTGTTCCCTCAGCCTTGTGTACCCATCTCTCGGCCGCCTCTTTCCTGACACAGCTTAACTCAAATCTCAACTTCCCCCAGCCACGCCAGCTTGTTCCTACAAACAGTAGTTCTTTGTTCCACATTTCCTGTGTCCCCAATCTGCCTAGAAGCCCCCTGAAGGGAAGGATCCCCTGTCTGGTTTATCCTTGCTGTGTCCCCAGGGTCCAGGGCAGTGCTGAGCTGAGTTTCAAGCCTGTGGACACTCCCACAAAGCTCTGCCAGTCGTGACCACCAGGAGGCACCCACAGATCATAAGTAAATGCTTGGGTACCTTCCAATAGGGCAGGTCCAAGAAGGAATGATGCTAAAGCTGAAATTCCAGTACTTTGGCCACCTCATGCAAAGAGTTGACTCATTGGAAAAGACTCTGATGCTGGGAGGGATTGGGGGCAGGAGGAGAAGGGGACAACAGAGGATGAGATGGCTGGATGGCATCACAGACTCGATGGACGTGAGTCTGAGTGAACTCTGGGAGTTAGTGATGGACAGGGAGACCTGGAGTGCTGCGATTCATGGGGTCGCAAAGAGTCAGACACGACTAAGCGACTGAACTGAACGGAACTGAAGGCCACAGAGAAAGGTGGGCAGGTACAGACCTGGGGATGGGAAGGATCAGGCCCTCTCTGAGCACAGAGCTGCCCCCAAACACCTGTTATCCTGTATGGGGGATCCTCAGTCAGCCTGAGCAGGACAGATGTAGAAACTGAGGCTTGGGTATGTCCTAGGCAGAGAAGGCAATGGCCCCCCACTCCAGTACTCTTGCCTGGAAAATCCCATGGACGGAGGAGCCTGGTAGGGTGCAGTCCATGGGGTCGCTAAGGACTGAGTGACTTCACTTTCACTTTTTACTTTCATGCACTGGAGAAGGAAATGGCAACCCACTCCAGTGTTCTTGCCTGGAGAATCCCAGGGACGGTGGAGCCTGGTGGGCTGCCGTCTATGGGGTCGCACAGAGTCGGATACAACTGAAGTGACTTAGCAACAGCAGCAGCAGAAAGGTCTCAGGTTCTGACTGCTCCCTGATTGCCTGGTTATGCCCTCTCAGCCCCTGATGGATGGAGAGTGGGCAGAGTCGCTGGGGACTCCGATCTCCGGAAGTGCCTGTGATACCCACTGAGCAGCCTGTCCTGGCTAGAAGGATCAAGTCAGGGCCACCAAGGGCTCAGGCTGACTCTCCCAAACTCAGGGGAACTTAGCTCACGTAGGTGGCCCAGTACCTGCCTGAACCTCGCAGCCCCGCTGTGCATATGGGGAAACTGAGGCCCGAAGACAGGCTGGAGCAGTCCCCAGGGCACCAGGACAGCACGTGTCCCCTATACCCAGCGCGGCCCCCTGGAGGCATGGGGGGCTCCTGGGGGAGAGCAGGCAGGGTACCTGTCACCCACTTCCTTCCAGCCATTCAACAGATGAGGAACTGGATCTGTGCCTCATTCAAGCTCACCCGGGAGCCCCAGTCCAAAGCCGAGCCTTGCTGTGTGACCTCAAGCAGGCTCCTGACCCTCTCTGGGCCTGTGTCCATGACCACAGGGAGCTTCTACATGCCATTTTGTTAGAAGAAAGCGAGTTCTAGGTTGTTGTCCACCAAGCAGGAATGACTCGTTGCCCTTTCCTAGGGGCCAAGATCCTTTGAGAAGCTGTAAGACCTTGGTGTTACCAATTCACTGTGTGTGTGTGTGTGTGTGCTGTGTGGTCAGTCATGTCTGACTCTTTCAACCCCATGGACTGTAGCCCACCAAGCCCCTCTGTCCGTGGCATTTTCCAAGCAAGAATACTGAAGTGGGTTGCCGTTTCCTCATGCAGGGGACCTTCCCAACCCAGGGATTGAACCTGAGTCTCCTGTGTTGGCAGGCAGTGCTGTTTTTTCAGCTGAGGTGAAAGTCACATAACCTATTACCATTCACATAACCCTTTTGAGGTGGGTAATCCCATGGCATCTAGTGCATCCACAATACTATGCAGCAACAAGTAACATAAAAGAAAAATCCTGCATGACTGACAGCTGATCTTTCAGCAGAATCTCTGCAGGCCAGAAGGGAATGGCAGGATATATTCAAAGTGCTGAAAGGGAAAAATCTACAACCAAGATTACTCTGCCTGGCAAGGACTTCATTCAAAATCGATGGAGAAATGAAAAGCTTTACAGACAGGCAAAAGTTAAGAGAATTCACCACCACCAAGCCAGCTCTACAACAAATGCTGAAGGGACTCCTGTAGGCAGAAACGTAAGAGAGGGGAAAAAAACCTACAGAAATAAACCCAAAGCAATTAAGAAAATGCCAATAGGAATGCATATATCAATAATTACTTTAAATGTAAATGGGTTAAACACTTCAACCAAAAGACACAGACTGGCTGAAAAAGAAGACCCATATATATGCTGTCTACAGGAGACCCACTTCAGACCAGAGATCCATACATACTGAAAGCGAGAGGATGGAAAAAATACTCCTTGCAAATGGAGCTCAAAAGAGCCTGGATAGCAATTCTCGTATCAGACAAAATAGACCTTCAGTTCAGTTCAGTTCAGTAGCTCAGTCGTATCGGACTCTTTGCGACCCCATGAATCACAGCACGCCAGGCCTCCCTGTCCATCACCAACTCCCGGAGTTCACTCAGACTCACATCCATCGAGTCTGTGATGCCATCCAGCCATCTCATCCTGGGCCGTCCCCTTCTCCTCCTGCCCCCAATCCCTCCCAGCATCAGAGTCTTTTCCAATGAGTCAACTCTTCTCATGAAGTGGCAAAGTACTGGAGTCCTTGCAGTCCAAGGGACCCTCAAGAGTCTTCTCCAACACCACAGTTCAAACGCATCAATTCTTTGGCACTCAGCCTTCTTCACAGTCCAACTCTCACATCCATACATGACCACAGGAAAAACCATAGCCTTGACTAGACGGACCTTAGTTGGCCAAGTAATGTCTCTGCTTTTGAATATACTATCTAGGTTGGTCATAACTTTTCTTCCAAGGAGTAAGCGTCTTTTAATTTCATGGCTGCAGTCACCATCTGCAGTGATTTTGGAGCTCCCAAAAATAAAGTCTGACACTGTTTCTACTGTTTCCCCATCTATTTCCCATGAAGTGATGGGACCAGATGCCATGATCTTCGTTTTCTGAATGTTGAGCTTTAAGCCAACTTTTTCACTCTCCTCTTTCACTTTGCTCAAGAGGCTTTTTAGCTCCTCTTCACTTTCTGCCATAAGGGTGGTGTCATCTGCATATCTGAGGTTATTGCTATTTCTGCCGGCAATCTTGATTCCAGCTTGTGTTTCTTCCAGCCCAGCGTTTCTCATGATGTACTCTGCATATAATATCATAAGCAATAAGGAAGGACACTAACACAGCTAACAAGGACCTAGAGGAAACAAAGAATCAGAGGCAAACAACTTTGTGCAACGACAGCCTCTGCCGGATCCCAGAACTCTCTCCACCCCAAGTGGAAACCTGTGCCCGTGAGCAGTCACGCCCGCCCTCCGCCCTCAGGCCCTGGCAGCCACCGACCTGCTTCCCATCTCTGTGGCTTTGCCTGTTATCTTCATTTCACGTAGATGGAATCACATGAAATCTGTGTGGTCTTTTGTGTCTGTCTGCTTTTACTCGGCATGCTGCTTTCAAGACACATCCACATTGAAGTGTGTGTCACGCTTCCCTTTCTATGGCAGAACAATATTCCATTGGGTGGACTTACTCATCTGTCGATGGATACTTGAGCTGTTTCCACGTTTTGGCTAAGGGGAATTGTGCTCTTAATAACATGGGTGTGAAAATATCTATTTGCATCCTTGCCTTCAGTTCTTTTGGTTATGTACCTAGGACTGGAACTTCTGGATCATAAGGTAATTCCATGTTTTTTTGAGGCATTTAATTGTTTTTTTTTTTATAAGACTAAAAAGTCATGGCTCTTGGCCAAACTGGGAATACCGTGCTTGGAAATTTCCAGCAAGTTCTTTCCAGTAATCACTGCCCAGCCTCCTTACCCCAGCAAATCTCGTGTACTTCAGGTGCTGTCCAAATTGTTTTTGCCTGTGTGTGCTTACTGTTTGCGACCCCATGGACTACAGCCTGCCAGGCTCCTGTGTCCATGGAATTCTCCAAGCAAGAGTACTGGAGTGGGTTGCCGTTTCCTCCTCCAGGGGATCTCCCTGACCCAGGGATCGAAACCGGGTCTCCTGCATTGCAGGCAGATTCTTTACCATCTGAGTTTTTAATGACCGTATATATTTACCTTTGGATTGAGAGATACACAGAAATTCGTGCCAAATATTCAGATCTGAGGTGTGCAGCCTGATGCATTTTTTACTCTGCAGATGTTCAAATCGACACATAACAGCCCTCCATCCCCTGGGCAATATCTCCCAGAAGGAACTATCCTGTTGGCCAACACCATTGGTTCATTTTGCCTATTCTTGAACTTCAGATGCACAGACTCACACCATGTGTCCTGTTTAGGATCTGTCCCCTTTTGCTCATCATCATGAATTCAAGACTCACCCACAACCCCCTATCCTTTTTCTTTGCTGTATACTATCCCACAGCACAACTGTGGGATATCAACAACTCAGCGGCTCGTTGGCTCACTCCTGTCACTGGGCGTTTGGTTTGTGTTTAGAGCTGCTCCGAGCATGTGTGCCCAGGTCTTGTGGCTGCTGCACGTCTTCATTTCTTGCGGGTAAATACCGAAGGGTGTGATGTCTCGGTTATAGAGGAGGGGGAGACCTATGCTCCGTGGACACTGTCACACCATCTTGCAAAGTGGCTGGACCATTTTACCTCCCACAGCAGTGAGTGAGAGTTCCATCTGCTCCACGTCTTCACCAGCACTTAGGGACCAGTCTTTTCCATTTCATGCCTGCAGGTGGGGCTGTGGTTCATGCACCTTCCAACTCCACTGCACTGGGACTCTGTGCCCCCTAGATTTTTTTTTTTTAATATATTTACTTATTTGGCTGCTCCAGGTCTTAGCTGAGACACATGGGATCTTTGATCTTCACTGTGGCATGCACGATCTCTAGTTGTGGCATGTGGGATTGCGTTCCCTGACCAGGGATCAAACCCAGGTCCCTGCATTGGGAGCCCAGAGTCTCAGCCGTTGGGCCACCAGGGAATCCCTGCCCACTGGATTCTATGCCAGGCTCCCCTCTGGGAAGTACAGGAGTGCAGAGCACACCCACATTTTTGAAGGCTGGGGTGCCTCTGTCCTTGGCTTCCAGGCCACCATCTCCCTCTGTGTTTTGTCTACCCCTGTTTCTTCTCCATTCCCTCAGGGGATCCTCTATCTCAGCTTGATCTGGAAACAGAGTCTCCAGGTCCTCCCTCCTCGCAGGAAATGGCCACAGAGTCAAGGGGTCCCCAGGAGGACTCAGCATTCTACTTCGCCTCCTTGGCCTGAGTGAGCAATTGCCCAGCCAACTCACGGCACAAACGGGAACATAGGAGCGTGTATCACTGACTCTCCTGCCCTTGTCACCTCCCCAGTCTCAGCTCTCCCGCTCCTCCCCTCGCCTCCCATCCCCACCTAGCCTAAGCCCCTGCATCTCCACCATCTCCACCGGACGAGCCCGGCTCCTGACACAACCTCCCATACCTGGCACTTGCCTCTTGACCAGCCCACACCAAGGTGATGCTTCTGAGACCACGTGTGGCCCCTAGGTGTTCCGATCGCTTCTCAGCATCGGTCCCTTGCCTAGGCCCTCAGGTGCACACCTGCTGGATCTGGTTCCTCTGACCTCTCCAGCCCCTCCTCCCACACTCATTGATTCATTTGGCATTTATTGAGCACCTGCTGTGTACCAGACCTCATTCTCAATGCAGAGAGGCAACTGTACCAGACCAAAAAACCTCTACTCTGGAGAGCATGAGGTAGGGGGCGGGGACAAGTTATCTCCATGCTCACAGCATGTGCGGGGCTGTGTGAGGGCAGGGACGCCTCAGCCTGGCAGGGGGTGGGGAGACATCCCCGGGGAACTCAGGGTAGAGGCCGAGGCTGGGCGTGGCAGGGAGAACAAAGACCAGGAGCCCCCGGAGAAGGGGATGGGGAGCCCCAGAGAGGTTGAGGTTTTCCCCTGGTGGCTGATGGGAGAGTGGTGAACCCAGGCAGGAGGGAGGTGGGGAGGCCAGAGGTGCTGGGTGATGGAGAGAAGTGGGCGCATTTGGAGTGTGGCCCGAGGGCCAAGAAGGCCTGGGGACACAGGACTGTGGGATGGGGAGGGTGTGGGGGTGATGACGGCGTGGAGACACTTCCCACAGTCTCTGGGCAGCAAACACCTCTGAGCGGGGGAGTCACTTCCTCAAAATTGCCACATACGCACGTGTGCATGTGCGCACACACACACGCACACACACACACGGGTGCATCACACACACATGCGTACACACCCAGAGACACATGCAAAGCACAGATATACACACGACAGACACAGAGAGACACACCTGCAGCACAGATACACAGGACACACACACACAGCTCACACCTACAGGACACGGGCACGCATTCAGCCTCTCCAACCCAGCCTTTAAGGGACAATGCTTTCTGCCCCTCTGTCTCCCGGCCAGGGCCTCCAGCTCCCCCTGGCAGGGCCAGGCCAGGTGCTGGAGTCACTGAAGCAAAGGGCCCCCCTTGCCGCTCAGCCCCAGCCCAGTCCTGACCACACGCTCTGTGTCCTGCTCTGTCCCCCACAGTGGGAGCTCCTCAGGGCACAGGGCAGGAGTGGGAGGGGCGGCCAATGCCTACTGAACAAACGGTCTTGGTTCCCAAGCCTCTCTCCAGTGCTGTTGACCCATATTCTCCTATCCTCAAAGCAGGATTTCCCCCCTCCCCAACTCCTCATCAGGTCTGCCTCATCCCTTGATTAGCCAGACACACACACCCCATCTCAGAGAGGTCAGGGATGAGCCAGAAGAAGGAAAGGGCTGGGAGGCCCAATGGCAAAGCAGGATCTACTTGCGAGATCCGGGAGGGCTGCCTGGAGGAGGGGGCATTTGAGCTGGGTTTTGTAGGATGAGCTAGAGCTTGGCAGGCAGATGGTTTGGGGGTCTTCTAATCAGAGAGACAAACCTGGTAACTTCCTCTAGTGCAGTCTGAGCCCAGAGCAGCTCCAACAGGAGGGATCATTGGGCTCTTTCCTTCTTTCTTAAAATCGTGATAAGACAGATAAAATTCTCCAGCTTAGCCAATTTGTAAAAATTTCCCAGGTGGCACTAGTGGTAAAGAATCCATCTGCCAATGCAGGAGATGCAAGAGATGAGGGTTCGATTCCTGAGTTGGGAAGATTCCCCTGAAGGAGGGCATGGCAACCCACTCTGGTATTCTTGACTGGAAAATCCCATGCACAGAGGAGTTACGTTTCGCGAGGCCGCAGAGAGTCGGACACGGCCGAGCGACTAGCGCACACACACGCAGGCGCCGTGCACTCACTTATTTGTTCCGCTTGCCGGGTTTTCGCTGCAGCATGTGGCAACTCCGACTTTCATGGTGGCAGGCAGAATCGTCTGGTTTAGGAGCATGGGAACTCTTGGTTGCGGCGCATGAGACCGAGTCCCTGACCAGGGCCCGAGCTCCGGCCTCTACACGGGGAGCACAGCCAGCCACTGGACCCCCAGGGCCGTCCTGCCGTCTTAGCCATTTTAAAGAGCATAGGTCACGACATTAAGTATATTCACACTGTTGTGCAACCATCGCCACTGTCCATCTCCAGAATTTTTCATCTTGCAAAACGGAAACTCTGTCCCCATTAAATGCTAACCCCCCTCATTTCCCTCCTTCCCTGGCAACTCCCATTCGACTTCCTGTCTCTACGAACATGACTACCTTCGGGCTCTCACATAAGTGGGATCACCCAGTATCTGTCCTTCCACTCAGTGTAACAGCCTCCCGGTTCATTCCACCTGCACCAGGTGTCAGGATTTCCTTCCTCTTAAAGGCTGAATAACAGCTCATCAAACATATATGCCACATTGGGTTTATCAATTCATCTGTTGCAATTCTGTTTTCAATTTTTTGAGGAACTGCCAAAACATACTGTTTGCTTTTTTTTTTTTTTTTTTCTTTTGGCTGCACCGTGAGGCATGCGGAACTTCCTCTGACCAGAGATCGAACCCCTGGCCCCTGCGGTGGAAGTGCAGTTTTAGCCACTAGACCCCCAGGGAAAGTGTTAATTGCTCAGTGGTGTGCCGCTCTTTGCGACCCCATGGACTGTAGCCCGCCAGGTTCCTCTGTCCGTGGGATTCTCCAGGCAAGAATACTGGAGTGGGTTGCCATTCCCTTCTCTAGGGGATCTTCCTGACCCAGGGATTGAACCCAGGTCTCCTGCATCTCAGGCAGATTCTTTACCATCTGAAGCCCAGAGTGTTTCTCACTTGTCCCATCTAGGATCCAAACAGTCCTTCCTGTCCCAACTTCCACCTGCCACGCAGGGCTCCCCCTTGCCTGAACCCCTAGTTGTCTCATCCATCCCTCACACTGGGCTTCCCAGGTGGCTCAGTGGTAAAGAATCCACCCGCCAATGCAGGAGACACGGGTTTGATCTCAGGATCAGGAAGATCCCCTGGAGAAGGGGATCCAAAACTCTTGCCTGGGAAGTGCTATGGACAGAGGAGCCTGGCGGGCTATAGTCCATGAGGTTGCAAAGAGTCAGACACGAACTCGCGACTAAACAACAACAGTGATCCCTCAGATTTGCTCTGAGAGGCAGTAGCTCTCATAAAGCCCATTTCATGGCAGAAAACTGAGGTTAGAGAGCAGGAGTGATGTGCCTAGTGATCGCCCAGCAGAGGCTGCCCTGGCCCTCCTCCCGCCAAGCTCAGAATGTTCCCAGCTGCGCCCCCAAGCAGTTCCCACAAAGCCCATCCCCCACCCCGCCTGCAATCAGATGCTGAGAGCATTTCCCATCCCATTTCTGGCTCTGCTCCCTTCCAAGAGAAACAGGTTGCACCTGGCACGGCTTCCCAGAAGACCCAGGGCAGCAGGAGCCCAGCCACGTGAATGGGTGTGTGTGTGGAGGCGTGTGGTCACATTGCAGCTCCCACCAAACCGCCGCCTGGGGGAGGGAGGGATCCTAGATCCGAAAGCGAGGGCTGGGGAGGTATACCAAGCACACAGTGCTGGAGCCAGCCGGACCTGAGTGCAACCAGGACTCGGCTGCTTGCCATCTGTCTGGGTGACCAAGGGAATCTGAGCCTCAACTCATCATCTGGGAAATGGGCTCACAGTGGCCCTTACAGAATTCTGTGAGGGGACTGGGAGCTGCTGTGGAGGGGGCGTGTGTAGCACAAGGTCCAGCAGGCAGGCAGAGCTAAAGCATGCAGGCATTTCATTACAGCAGAGTGGGACCACCTCGCCCCAGCTCTAGAAGCAGGTCTTCCTATGGAGAACTGACTGCCTACTGAGCAGGGGCACATCCTGTCCTCAGCCAAGAAAATCAGATCATAGCACAAGGCTTCACCATTTGAAATTTTAAACACCCCCTGCCCCCAGAAGCCAGCCCCAGGACACTGCCACACAGCTAAAAAATCTTTTTTTTTTTTTTTTTTTGGTAAGTAAGCTGAAATTCACATGACACGAAACGAACCATCTTAAAGTGAACAAACAATTAATTCAGGGGCACTTTGTGCATGTACAAAATTGTGCAACCACCAGCAGTATCTAATTGTAGACCGTTTTCATCACCCCAAAAGGGAACCCTGTTCTCATGAGCAGTCCCTTCTCGTAACCCCTCCCTCAGCCCCTGGAGCCACCAGGCTGCTTCCTGTCTTGATGAATTTGCCTCTTCTGGACACTTCATATAAATGGAATTATGCACTCTGTGACCTACTGTATCTAGCTTCTTTCGCTCTGGGTGATGAATTTGAGGTTCATCCACACTGTATCGTGTATCAGGCTTCATTCATTTTTATGGCTGAGTAATATTTCCTCGTATGATGGACCACATTTTGTTTACCTTTCACCCATCAATGGGTATTTGGTTTGTTTCCACTTTCTGGCTACTGTGAAAATGCTGTTGTGAATATTCATGTAAATGTATTTGTTTGAGTGGGGCTTCCCAGGTGGCACAGTGGTAAAGAATCCACATGCTAATGCCGGAGATGCAAGAGGCTTGGGTTCGATCCCTGGGTCAGGAAGATCCCCTGAAGGAGGAAATGGCAACCCACTCCAGTATTCCTGCCTGGAGAATTTCGTGGACAGAGGAGCTGGGCAGGCTGCAGTCCACAGAGTCGCAAAGAGTCGGATATGATTGAGCACACAGACCCAGATGGCTGAGGCCCCACAGAGGTAGCACTGATTTATGAACAAAGTTCCATATTTCACTCACGTCTCTTAAAAATGAAAGAGGAGACGAAAGCCAGCTGTTCCCTCACCTCTCACCCCATTGACCCTCCCTGTGTTCTGCACGAAAGCTCTGAACTTGAGCCAGTAAGGGAGATATGGGCCCCGCAGGCAGGGGTTGGGTCCTCCTGGAGAAACAGTCCTGGGACCCTGGTGTTCTGTGGCATCTTGGTCCCTGCCTCCACAGGCGGGGAGGTGTGGACCACGTCCCTGAAGCCAGAAGGCAAAACAGCGGCAGGGCCAGCGACCCCATCTCAGACCTCAGCTGGAACCTGGAGATGCATCATTGACCCCGGTCCCTCCCTTCTTTTCCCTGCAGAGTCCCCAGACTCAGGCACCAGGGCTCAGAGGACCACGGTGGAGCCGGTGAGAGTGAGAGGTGAAAGACTGTTTTGAGAATCAGAGTGAAATGAGTAATATTTAATCACAGTGTATCAGTCTGATAAAGCAGTAGACACTGACTGAGCAGGACACAGCAAGGCAAGAAAATGTGTCACACTTATACAAAATTGAGGATGTTGAGTTATGACTAGAGGCAACTTTAATTTTACACCCTCTGCCAAAATGAACTTTATTTCCTAGAAAATACTATTCCTTTTATTGCCTATAATTTAAAATGTGCATACATACATGTATATATATATATAGTTTATTATGTGAATGAATTAATGCTATTATTTTGGTTGCAATAAAATCTATTTTGAAATTAAAAAAAAAAAAATGTCCCAGATCCCAGGGTCTCAACCGAGAGGGAATAAGTCCTATCCCAGGAGCTCAGGTCTTGGTCAGCAGATCTAGGAGGAAGAGCCAGGTTTCAGAGCCATGGAATCACCCCCTCTTGGAATCTCAGCTTCCTTCCCGGTGAAACAGGGAGTGTCACTTGACTCTAAGCCTTTACACACTGTTCCCTCAGCCTGGTCATCCCTTCCATGCCTTCTGCCTGATGAACTCTTATATATCCGCTAAACCCTAGCTATGACACCACTCCTCCAGGCAGTCACCCTAGACAGACACCTGGATTCCTTCAGCCTCCTTCTAGTGAGCCCAGGGCCTGTAGGGCTGTGTGTGCAGGGGGCATCTCCCCCAGACTGGGGGCTCCTTGACGGCCAGGCTGGGAGGGCTAGGGTGGGGAATGTTAAGTGGAAATGGAGCCACCACTATCCCCATTTGGTGGATGAGGATGACTCTGAGAGGGACTCAGCTCCTGAGGGTCACACGGTCACTGTGGTCGCAGACCTGCAGCTCCCCTCGCGGCAGGTGGGCTCCACTCCATCTCAAAACTTGAGAGTGGACCTAACTACCCACCACCCTCAGAGGGCTGCTTGCCCTGACCCCCTGCTGGGTCCCTGCAGCCCCTTCCCTGGGGCCTAGAACAGTCTGTCCCCTTGTTGGGGGGGGTGTCCTCCTGGTGGCCCCAGGGTCACAGATAAGGCCACTGGGCCCAGCTATCAGCAGGAAACATCTTGGCAGGACAGGAAGCCACGGCATTGGCCCGCCGCACCCTCAGCCGCCCCAGCCTATCCGCGGCCTGATATTTTGGGAGCCGCTATATAAACCCTGACTGGGCTGCCAGTTGCTCCCGGGGGAAGCGCGAAGCTTCACGTTCCTCGGCAGCCCTGTGGCCCCTGGGCCAGATGCTCAGAGCGGGGTGCACCAGAGCTCCAGGCTCGCTGGAGCGGCCGGAGCCTGTGTGTGCGACTCCCCCACCCCGTTCAATCTCAGCGCGGCCACTGGCTGGCTGAGCGACCCAGGGCAAACGACTTCACCTCTCCGGGCCGTGGTGCTTTCCTCCCCGTAGCCCTCCCCAGTCCTGTCCCAGGAAACAGCGTGTGCTCAGTTGCTTTAGTCGCGTCCAGTTCTTTGCTGCCCTACGGACTCCAGCCCACCGGGCCCCCCTGCCCATGGGACTCTCCAGGCAGGAGTACTGGAGTGGGTTGCCATGCCCTCCTCCAGGGGCTCTTCCCAACCCAGGGATCGAATGTGCAGCTCCGGTGTCAGGCAGATTCTTCACCTGAGCCACCAGGGAAGCCCCTCAGGAAACACTCACCGGACTCCAGCCACACTCACAGGTCCTAGAGCGTTTCCTGAAGTTTCTCGGCCTGACATGGCATCTCCTGACACCTGAGGGCCAACCCTCCCCTGCTCCCTCCACACCCCGGGAAGTGCCTGGGAATCTGCCTTTTATTTTTTGAGTTGCGAGTTAAATTTTACTGGGGACAAAATGAGGACTGCAGCCCAGGAAACAGCACCTCAGCTTCCCAAGAGGCTGGGAGTGGGGAGGTCAATAAATGTGATTTTGGTGAGAGGGGAACTCAGCAATCTGCATTTTAAACCAGCCTCATACGAGCTCAAGCTTCTCAAGTTCAAGGACACACCATTGGTTCCAAGTCTCCAGGACACCTCACTTCCCCTGGACAACCACCTAACCAGACCCCAAACAACCGCTGGGTCAGAGAAGCAACATTCCGAGGACGTGGTCGCAGTCATTCCCATCTTACAGAGAAGAGAACTGAGGTTCAGAGTGGAGAAGGGACTTGCCTGAGGCTGCATGGCGGGCCAGAAGCAGGGTGGCATCAGAACCCAGGCCCGAGGTCCCCTCCTGCACCCCACGCCCCTCTCAGGAGGCTCAGAGGGGCTGAGGATTGCTCCAGAGGCCACACAGCCCGCCAATGGCAGGGATAGAATTCAAACCCGGGTCTGCGTGCCCGCCCCCATCCCCACCCCTGATCGACACACAAGGGAACCAGCCCAGACGCAGCAGCTACTGCTTGGAGCCTGACTAACATGTACATGTCGTCCTCAACCAGTAAAAGTGAAACGCAGAAGTGAAATAAAAATACTCAAGAGCTCACTGGGGCTCAGAGTCGGCCCCTGCTCTCGGACCCCGGGGCCCTTTCCTGGTGAGAGTCGAGGGGCAGGCCGGCAAGCCAGGCGGGGGAGACCAAGCGTGGCTATGTAAAGCGGCCGGCCCAGCACCTGCGGCGGCCTGACTGCGGGTGGCGGAGCGTGCCCAGCGGCCCCCCGCCCCCGGCAGCTGCAGCCGGCGAGAGGGAGCGGCCTTGCCAGATATAACCCAACCTGAACTCCACCCAAAACCAGCACCCCAAGACCGGCCCGTGCCTGGAAAGCCAGTTTGGGCCCCGTGAGTTTGGGTAGGTTCTGGGCTTCTGTCTCCCTCCCAAGAAAGGTCCCAGCGTGGCCGCACGCCTCCTGCAGACCTCCTCCACCCCCTCTTCTCTGCCAGGCCTGGTGTGACGTAAGAGGCTAGACTACCCCTGTCTTGGCCAGCCTGCCGTAGTGAGCTCCTGCTCAGCTTGCTGTCCTGGGGAATCAGGCTTCCATCCCTCTCCTAATGGGATGCTCACTACCTTTAAAGGAGCCCAGGAACCCACACATCGCTCAGAGGGGTCCCTCGGCCCCTGCCCTGCCTTGCTCTGCCACTGAGCCACCTGGAGCCGGTGACAAGGACCTGGGCCTATCCTCCTCTAAGCTGAATGCATTAGAGCCTCCAGTGCCTTCTCCCAGGGCACCACTCTGAAGTGTGCGCATACAAGCACCCACACCATGGCGGTCGTCACTGAACCCTCTGTCTGTGTGCCCCTTTTCAAAGTGGCAGGGGCAGCCGTCTGCCTGCTCTGATCAACCCCAAACGAGCAGAGAAATCACCTCCCTTGTTCTGGAGTCTATAGCTCCATTAATGCAACCCATGGACCCAGCAGCTTATCTGGCAGCTACGTCACAGACAGCAGGGCCGTTATGTAATCATTAACCATCAATTCAAAGATGCTGAGCCCACCAGGGTTTGGCAGGAAGGATTAGGGCTGGGGATGTTCTGTTTCTTAATCTGGGTGCTGGTTACACAGGTGTGCTCACTCGATGAAAAGTTATCGAGCTGTCGATGTCTATATGCTGCACTTGAACAAAGCATTTAAAAAGAAGAAAAGGAAAGAAGTTTGACATCAGTCTGAGACCGACAGGTAAGTCGACAACAACTAGATGAGGTTCAGAGACATGGATGGATGCAGGAAGAGCAAATGCAAAGACCTGGGGTCCTGGGGGATTCTGATGTGTTTGAGGATCTGGCAGAGAGACCCAGGTCTGGGGTGGGGGCAGGGACTGGCCACGTAGAGCCTCCAAAGCCACCAGCAAGAGCATGGACATGGCTCTGAAACCAGTGCAATCCCAACAAGAGGTTAAGGTGGAGGCTGACGATACGGAATGGACACACACAAAGACCAATACAGGCGCAGGCGAAGTGGGGCCCCAGTCCACGTGCCAGAGGGGGAGCTGAGGCCCAGTGAGGCCAGGCTGCTTGGCTCCATGTCACTGGTGGAGGCGCACTGTGCGCCTCCTTGGCCCTTCCAGGGTCTCTTCCTTTCTAGCCTGATGCCTTTGTGTGCCCGGAGGGTAGGCAGGCTCACTGCGCCCAAGAGGTGAGGCTCCCTGAATTCGAGTCCTGGTCTGAGCTCTCTGGCCTCAGGGTCTCCTCTGTAAAATGGGGCTGGCTTGGAGGTGTCCTTTCCAGCCTCAGCTGCAGGGGGCGCTCGGTAGGCAGCGAGTCCAGCAGGGTCTTCCTGGCTAGCCCAAGGGTCATTTCACAAGCCGGGACGGCGGAGGTGGCTTTTCTGAGAAGCCTGAAGCTGAGGAGGAATTCCTCTGCTCATGGGAGACCGTGTGGTAGGAGCAACACCACCCCCCACCTCAGCCTGCACCAAGAGAAGGCAGGAGGTAGAAGTTTTAAAAAGAAGAAATGTCCCAGTAATGCAAATTCAGACCCGTGGGGGTGAAACCAAAGCAGGAAAGAGGGCGACGAAAGAGATGCCTTGTCAGGGGGTCACCATCAAGACCCCCACAGCCCCTCTCTCCCAATCAGGGCCTCACTGCAGCTCTTGGACCCCACTACCACCCCACCATACTCTGTAGCATCACCTTGCTCATTTGTCTCTCTCTCATCTGTCCCCTATAGGCCATCAGTCATCGGGAGAGTAAGACCATTCTGGCTTGCTCCCCATCAAATTTCCTGCTCCCAGCCCCAGACCCTGGCACCGGGAGGAGCTCAATAAATATTTGTTGCCTGCATAAACGGTGGCAGGCCGTCTCCCCAGCTTATCTCAACAAGGGCTTTATCAGCCTTGGCTTGGCAACAAGCCAGCACCTCAAACCCCAGCCTGGCTTCAGTCTGGCCACCACACCTCTATGAACCCCATGTTCTCAGCTGAACTATGGGCCTGGGGCTAACACATCGTTTGGGGGTCCCAGGAGATGACCCACAGCACAGAGAAAGCCAGGGACATAGGAAGTGCTCTGTAAATGGGCCCTGTCACCTTCCCCCACCCCAACCCTTGGCCTTGAGCGCCTGCTGACCCCAGGACAGAGATGCGACATGCACCCCACCCCGGGGAAAGAGAGGACAAAGGTGGTGCCCAGAGTCGGTGGGGGCTGGCAGGCTCCCCCACTGTGAGCTCTTTCTAAGAAGCCAGTAGTGATAACATTCCCCCAAAACAGGAACCAGCGGGTCACACTGGGTATTGCAGAAGCTTCCAGGGAGGACTTCCCTGGTGGCTCAGTGGTAAAGAACCCTCCTGCCAAGGCAGGAGACTGTGGGTTCGATCCCTGGGATGAGAAGGCACCTTGGAGAAGGAAGCAGCAACCCACTCCAGTACTCTTGCCCGGGAAATCCCATGGACAGAGGAGCCTGGCGGGCTGCAGTCCATGGGGTCGCACAAGAGCTGGACATGACTTAGCAACTAAACCAGCGAGGTCACCCCTTGTGCACAGCCCGAGGACCCCATGGCCGGCTTCAGGGCCCACTGGGCACAGCCTGGAAAGATTTTTATGTAAAAGTGGCCGATGCAAATCCAGGGGCCCTGGAACCACGAAAAGCCCCACTTCCCCCTTTACCATTCTAGCCTGAGTAGCTGCCACCTGGGCATGGCGGGTGGGGTATCATTAGACACCCCAAATCTATCCTGGTCACTGAGTCAAAAGAAGGGGGAAGGGACATACCTGTGGCCACCCCCTGCCACCAGCCCCCTGCTCTAGGGATGGTCGTAGAGGCTAGCTCTGATTTTTTAAATCGAGATAAAATTTACATAACATAAAATGCATCATTTTAACCATCTTAAAGTATACAGTCCAGTGGTTTTTTAGCATACTCACAGTGTTATGCAATCATCATCCCTATCTAATTACAGAACATTATCACCCCACAAAGAACTCCTGCCCCCCTTACCAGTCACTCCTTATGGCCCCACCCCCAACCCCTGTCAACCACACATCGGATTTGCCTGTTTGGATATTTCTTATAAATGGAATTGCACTGTATGTGGCATTTGGGGCTTGGCTTCCTCCACTCAGCATAATATTTTTGAGGTTCATCCACACTGTAATGTGTATCAGAGCTTCATTCCTTTTTATGACTGAATAATGGGTTTTCCCCATGGCTCGGCAATAAACATTCTGCCTGCAATGCAGGAGCAGCAGGAGACATGGGTTTGATCCCTGGGTCGGGAAGAGCCCCTGGAGGAGGGCATGGCCACTCACTCCAGTAGTCCTGCCTGGAGAATCCCATGGGCAGAGGAGCCTGGCAGGCTGCAGTCTGTAGAGTCACAGAGAGCCACCCCTCCAGGTACTGACATGAACGCACATGGGGAATAATATTCTATTGTATGGAGGGACCGCATTCTGTTTATCCCCTCACCTGTCAATGGGCACTTAGTTGTTTCTGCTTTTCGGCGACGGTGACTATTGCTGCCGTGGACGTATGTGTGCAAGTGTTTGCGGGGACATGTGTTTTCACTTCTCCTGGGTCTGTACTGAGAAGTGGAATTGCTGGGTCATATGGCAACTCGATGTTCAACTCTGCGGAACGACCAGATTCTTCTCCAAGCTACTAAGCCAGTTTCCATTCTCATCCGCAGAGTGGGGACTTCCCTGGCAGACCAGTGGTTGCCGCTTGGTACTCCCAGAGCAGGCGCACAGGTGCAATTCCTGGTTGGGGAATTAAGATCCCACATGCCGCACTGGGAAGTCCAAAGATTAAATCAAAAAAAATTTACCCTCTGTATGTTCCAATTTCTCTACATCCTCACCAACCCTTGATCATTTTCATCTTTTTGAAGACAGTCATCCTAGTGTGTGAGAAGTCTCTGTTTTATAGATGGGGAAACTGAGGCTCAGAGAGAGGGACCTGCTTGCCCAACATGAAAACTCAGCTCCTCAGACTTGAAGGCAAAGAGGAACATGGATGGATCACAAGGAGAACAAGATGGAAGTGCTCCAGGGAATTCTTCTCAAGTGGGAATCGGACATTTGCTCATCCCATCCGACTTCTCTGTGCTTGCCAGAGCACTTCATAAAATCTCCTCTAGGAACCCTTGGACGGCAAGGAGATCAAAGCAGTCAATCCTAAAGGAAATTGACCCTGAATACTCATTGGAGGGACTGATGCTGAAGCTGACACTCCAATACTTTGGCCACCTGATGCAAACCGCTGACTCATTGGAAGAGACCCTGATGCTGGGAAAGACTGAAGGCAAAAGGAGAGGAGGGTGACAGATGATGAGATGGCTGGATGTCACCACTGATGCAATGGACATGAACTTGGGAAAACTCCGGGAGATGCTGAAGGACAGGGAAGCCTCGTGTGCTGCTGTCTATGGGGTCTCAATGAATCAGACATGACCTGATGACTGAACAACGGAAGTCCAAACAGAGCTTCCTTACATGCCCCCGCGACAGGGCACTCACTACCCACAGAGCAGCCTGGTGGGACCCTCACCCCCGACAGCTCCCAGGAGTAGCAGATTCTGTCCCAGATGAGGACATCCCTGGTGGCTCAGACGGTAAAGTGTCTGCCCGCAATGCAGGACCCCTGAGTTTGATCCCTGGGTCGGGAAGATCCAATGGAGAAGGAAATGGCAACCCATTCCAGTACTCTTGCCTGGAAAATTCCATGAACTGAAGAGGCTGATAGGCTACAGTCCATGGGGTTGCAAAGAGTTAGACACAACTGAGCGACTTCACTTTCACTTTTCCCAGATGGAGCCTCAATTTTTCCCGGGCTTCCTCGCAGCATGCCTTTGACCTTGGGGACCTCCTGCTCAGGGGCAGCCTCACAGAAGTCCACAGACACCACCCAGCCCTTCATTCAAACATTCTCCAGCTTCACAGCTGGGTTTCCAATACGTGTGTGTATTTGTCACTCAGATTTGTGTGACTCTCTGTGACCCCATGGGCTGTAGCCCGCCAGGCTTCTCTGTCCATGGAATTCTCCAGGCAAGAATACTGGCGTGGGTTACCATTCCCCTCTCCAGGGGATCTTACCCACCCAGGGATCGAACCTGGGTCTCCTACATTGCAGGCAGATTCTTCACCATCTGAGCCACCAAGGAATCCAACACATGGAATCCGTATTTTAATTGTATTTATTTATTTGAGGGGAGAAAAGAGAATTCCTTTACTTAATTTTTTTTTAATTTATTTTTGTCTGGGCTGGGTCTTCGCTGCTGCAAAAGGGCTTTCTCTAGTTGCAGTGAGGAGGACTGCCCATCACTGAGGTGCGAGGGATTCTCACTGTGGCAGCTTCTCTTACTGCCACGTGAGCTCGAGGTGTGCAGGCTTAGTTGTCCCGGGGCATGCGGGATCTTCCCAGACCAGGAATCGAACCCAGGTCCCCTGTATTGGCAGGCGGGCTCCCAGCCACTGGGCCACCAGAGAAGCCCTCGTGTCCACACTTTTAAACCACGCAGGGACCAAATGCAGGGTGGGATCCTGGAACCAAAGATGGATGCCAGCAGAAAAGCTGGTGACGTTCAAATAAAATGTGGCATTTCTTTCATAGTAACGTAAACATTAACATCCCTTCAATTTGGCGAAGATGCTGTGAAAATGTCAAATGTTGATAGAGGAGGGCAAGGGGAGGGCTCCCTGCACTTCTTGTGTGACTTGCTGGGAAGCCTGAAATTTTATTCCAAAATAAAAAGTTTATTTAAAGAGTTAGCCGGACATGAATACACATCAACCCCCAGATCCCATGGACAGGGGTGGGGAACAGAGAAAGAGATAATCTCAGAACTCGGGGCCTGAGCAAAGCCTGGGCACTCCAGCGACCCCTTTGCCTGGTGGTTCCTGGTGGCTCTGTGCCTGTCCTGGGTCACACCTGGGCCGACTTCCCCAGGAGCAAACTCTTCAGGCCTCTTTTCCAATGTCAGGTCAGAGAGGTCTCCCACAGACCTCCCCAAACCCCAATCAGCTCCACCTCACACCTCCGCTTGACTTTATCCATCTGTTCACAGCGATTTATTTTATATTTTTTTAACTTTTTATTTGGTATTGGGGTATAGCTGATGAACAAACAATGGTGTGAGAGTTTTGAGTGAACAGGGAAGGGACTCGGTCATATATACACATATGTCCATTCTCCCCCAGACTTGTTCACAGCTATTTACTATGCAGTTGCTGCGTGCCCGGCTAAGGCACCACAGCGAGCAAGAAAGACAAGATTCCTGGCAATGGAGGAAAAAAAAATGTATAACAAGCAACACATCAACGTTGTTGTTCAGTCACCAAGTCATGTCCAACTCTTTGCGACTCCATGGACTGGAGCACACCAGGCTTCCTCATCCTTCACTGTCTCCCAGAGTTTGCTCAAATTCATGTGCATTGAGTCGGTGATGCCATCCAACCATCTCATCCTCTGTCACCCTCCTTTCCTCCTGCCTTCAATCTTTCCCAGCATCAGGGTCTTTTCCAATGAGTCAACTGTTCACATCAGGTGGCCAAAGATTGGAGCTCCAGCTTCAGCATTAGTCCTTCCAGTGAATATTCAGGGTTGATTTCCTTTAGGACTGACTGGTTTGTTATCCATATCAACATAACATCAGGAATACAGAAACATAACATCTCTAATACAGAAAAACGAATCAGGGCAAGGAGGTGGGTGGGACTAGGGAGGTTATTTCAGCTGAGAAGGTCAAGGAAGGCCTCCTTGTTTGAGCTCAAACCTGCAGGAAATGAGGACGTGAACCAGAGGGAGTGAGCCATGGGAACAGCATTCTTGGCAGAAGGAACAGCTAATGCAAAGCCCAGAGGCAGACTGAACCCAATGTGATCACAGCACAGGAAAGAGGCTAGTATGTTAGGAATGAGAGAAGAAGGAGTCAGAGGACGTTAGGGATCAGATCACAGGGTCTGGATTTTTTCCCAAACAGGCCTGTGGACATACCTAGGACAGGGCCTGGCATGCTCTGGCTGTTCTGAAAATATTTGCTCAAAGTGGGTGGATGTACTGCAGACCCAGCCCTGCCTTTGGAGCTTGGGGGCTTTCAGGCCTGTCCTTGGAGGCCCCAGGGTGCAGGGAGTTTGAGCCTGTTTATGTCTTCCTGAGAAAGCTAAAACAGTGTGAAACTGTGTGGGATAGCACGGATGCATTCTGGAGCCAAGGCTCTGTTTCCAGCAGGGTTCATCTGAGCCGGCCTCTCCAGGACCCAAGTCCTTGGCTGGCAGCTGCCAGCCTCAAACCTGAACCCGGGAGACTGAAGCGCCCCTTTGCAGAGACATGACTGTGTGACAGAAAAGAAGCCCCCTTTCTAGATGTAGTCTCCTAAGCTACCAGCACTTCCTGCCAACCCCTAAGACACTCCACAGTCCCCCTGGACAGCTCCAGGCCTGATGATAGCTCATTCCACTACTCCTGAACCCTGTCTATGAACCAAGAGTGTTTGAGACCCACCTGGATGCCCACTTGGCCAAGATAGACACAAGGAATGTGGCTTGTGGACCAACCAGACCTCAATTTCTCTTTTGTTGCTAATGACTTTATTTTTACCTATTTATTCAGTTTTGACTGCACTAGGTCTTCGTTGCTGTGTGCAGACTTTCTCTAGCTGCAGCCAGCGGAGCTGTTCTTCATTGCCGTGCACAAGCTCCTCACTGCAGCGGCTTCTCTCGTTGCAGAGCACAGGCTCTCAGTGTACCGGCTTCAGTAGCTGTGGCTTGTGGACTCTGGAGAATGGGCTCAGTAATTCCGGCTCATGGGCTTAGGTGCCCTGCGGCACGCGGAATCTTCAGGGATAGAACCCATTTCCCCTGCATTTGCGGGTGGATTCTTAACCACCAGGCCACCAGGGAAGTCCCGGACCTCAATTTCTTCAGTGTGAAATGGGTGGAAAAAGCCCCACCGTGCATCATAATACCAACCCACTGCTTTCATCAGGCGCTGGGGGCCCCCTGCCTCCCCCTCGTATCCCCGAGCGCCCCACGCGCGGCCCTTCACTCCTGACCATGGCTGGGCCCAGATACTGTTTTGATCTCACTCGGCTCGGTCGGCCTAGCACCGCAAGTCTGATTGCTGCGAAAACCACAGCTCGGGCGCTGTTATCTGCTATCAGCGCCGGGAGGGGGAGGGCGGTTTGGGGGCCTCTCCATATGCGTACTTCTGAGAAGAGTTGGCCCATGTCATCACAGGGCAGCTAGCACAAAACAGCTGGGTTATCAGGCCCCCCCATCGCGATTCTGGCCCATGAGAGCCTTTAATGCTGCCAGTGACTTGTTTACAGGACTTATTTTTCAGATTTTCAGCCGGATGCCTCCTGGTCTCACAGCCAAGGGCTCAGGGCTGGGGAGGGGGCAGGGAACGGCTATACCAGGGCCTCCAGAGGGTTTCCTGGGGGAAGGGATGCTGAAAGGGGGTCTCGGGGGAGAGAGTGAGGGTTAGTTGCAGAAAGTGGGGAGGGTGCTCCAGGCAAAAGGACCCACATGGGCAAAGGCTTAGAGGGGAGGACCACTTGACAAGTTGAAGTTAATAGGCTGGGCCTTATCTCAAGGGCAGTGGGGACTTTGCAGAGCTTAAGCTGGGGAGGTGAAGGTTCAGATCCCGCCCTGGCTCTGTAACAGGACCCAGCGCTTGCAGTCTCTGAGCCTTGGTTTTCTCATCTGTGAAATGGGCACAGTGGTAGTACTCACCCCATGCTGGTGATGTGAAGATAAATCGACACCACTTGACATGGGCTGGAGGGAGATGTGCCAAGCAGGGACAGGCTGGAGGGAGCTAGACCAGTGACGCCGTCAAGAGATGGAAACTTCAGGGACTTCCCTAGTGGTCCAGTGGTTAAGGATCTGCCTTGCAAAGCAGGAGATGTGGGTTCAGTCTCCGGTTGGGGAAGTAAGATCCCACGTGCCAGGGAGCAATTAAGCCCTTGCATTGGCGACGGCTGAGCCAGCAAGCTCTGGAGCCTGCGAGCCACGACTAGAGAATACGTGGCTGCAACCAGAGATCCCTCATGGTGCAGCCAAGACCCAGTGCACCCAAACAGATAAAGGAAAGAGAGAACTGGGGAATCCGTATGCTGGAAAGTAGATTAGTGGTTGCTTAGGGCCGGGGGAGGTGACTGGAGCAATAGGGAGATGATAGCTAAAGAGTAGGGCTTTCCCAGAGGCTAAGCGGTGAAGAATCTGCCTGCAATGCAGATGAGGGTTCGATCCCTGGGTCGGGAAGATCCCCTGGAGGAGGAAATGGCAACCCACTCCAGTATTCTTGCCTGGAAAATCCCGTGGACAGAGGAGCCTGGAGGGCTACAGTCCATGGGGTCTCAAAGAGTTGGACGCGACTGAACACGCACACAGCTGAAGGGTACAGGGTTACTTCCTGAGGCAATGAAAATGTTCGAAAATGGACCGTGGTGATAGATGCACAACTGTGGCTACGCTAGAAACCACTGGATAGGATACTTTAAATGGGCGAATTATAGCGTATGTGCATTTGTCTCTCAATAAAACTTAAAACCAAAGGAGGGGAACTTCCGGGGTAGTGCAGTGAATAAGAATCCGCCTGCCAATGCAAGAGACGTGGGTTCAACCCTTGGTCCGGGAAGATTCCGCATGCCTCGGGGCAGCTAACTCAGTGTGCCTCAACTACGGAGCCCGGGAGCCGCAACCCCTGAAGCCCGTGGGCCCAGCGCCTGTGCTCCACGCTGACAGAATCCACCGCAGTGAGAAGCCCGAGCATCGCAACTAGAGAGCAGCCCGCGCTCACTGCAGCTGGAGAAGAGCCCGCACAAAAGCAACGCAGTCCAAGCGCAGCCAAAAAGAAAACAAATAATGTGAGAGACAAAGCGGGCCTTTTCTTTCTTGGAGCTGGAAAACGCAGGAGGCAGTGGCGAGCCTCCTGATAAGAGGCGCTTCGAGGGATGCTGAAGAACAGAGCTCGTGAGTACCCTGACACCCAAGCCGGCGCTACGTGAGCCTCCACTGGGAACCCCAGCCGCCACAGCTGTTCCTGCCTCTCCTCAGCGGGGCAGGTGCCAGGGGCTGCCCTTCAGATGTGGCAGCAGGCACCGGGCCCCCCGCCCGCCTACAACGCCGGGCCAGCCTGGGGTTTCCATACATTTGTTACCTGTCTACCTGCTAAGCCACTTCCTCTGCCGGCTGCCACCCGCCTGTCTGTCTGTCTGCTCACAGGTGTGTGGCTTCTCCTGGCCCTGACATGCCAAGGCCCTCCTTCACCTCGCCCCCCACCTGCAACCCCCCATTTGACATCTTGGTAAGACCTCCCAGAATGAACTGGGGACAAGTTGAGAGGAAGGCCTAGTCCCGACCCTCTTCCCAGAGAAAAGGGTCCAAAGTCAGAGCCTGCTTTGCCACAAACCCCCTGGGGGGACTTCTCTGGGATAGCTGAGCCTCAGTTTTTTCACCTGAGCAATGGGGTTAAAATTGCCAACCATTGGACTTCCCTAGTGGCTCAGTGGTAAAGAATCAGCCTGCCAGTGCAGGAGACGCGGGTTTGATTCCCGGACAGGGAAGATCCCACATGCCACGTGCATGGGGAGCAACCAAACCAGGGTGCTGCAAAAATTGAGCCTGCACTCTAGAGCCCGGTATCCGCAACTCCTGAAGGCTGCCTGCTAGAGCCGATGCTCCCTAACGAGAGAAGCCACTGCAGTGAGAAACCCAGGTGCCACACCTAGAGAACAGCCCCTGCAGCAGTGGAGACCCAGTTCAGTTCAGTCGCTCAGTCGTGTCTGACCCTTTGCGACCCCGTGAATCGCAGCATGCCAGGCCTCCCTGTCCATCACCAACTCCCGGAGTTCACTCAGACTCACGTCCATCGAGTCCGTGATGCCATCCAGCCATCTCATCCTCTGTCGTCCCCTTCTCCTCCTGCCCCCAATCCCTCCCAGCATCAGAGTCTTTTCCAATGAGTCAACTTTTCGCATGAGGTGGCCAAAGCACTGGAGTTTCAGCTTTAGCATCATTCCTTCCAAAGAAATCCCAGGGCTGATCTCCTTTAGGATGGACTGGTTGGATCTCCTTGCAGTCCAAGGGACTCTCAAGTCTTCTCCAACAACACAGTTCAAAAGCATCAATTCTTCGGCGCTCAGCTTTCTTCACAGTCCAACTCTCACATCCATACATGACCACAGGAAAAACCATAGCCTTGACTAGATGGACTTTTGTTGGCAAAGTAATGTCTCTACTTTTTAATATGCTATCTAGGTTGGTCATAGCTTTCCTTCCAAGGAGTAAGCGTCTTTTAATTTCATGGCTGCAATCACCATCTGCAGTGATTTTGGAGCCCCCAAAATAAAGTCTGACACTGTTTCCACTGTTTCCCCATCTATTTCCCATGAAGTGATGGGACCAGATGCTGTGAACTTCGTTTTCTGAATGTTGAGCTTTAAGCCAACTTTTTCACTCTCCTCTTTCACTTTCCTCAAGAGGCTTTTTAGCTCCTCTTCACTTTCTGCCATAAGGGTGGTGTCATCTGCATATCTGAGGTGATTGATATTTCTCCCGGCAATCTTGGTTCCAGCTTGTGCTTCTTCCAGCCCAGCGTTTCTCATGATGTACTCTACATATAAGTTAAATAAGCAGGGTGACAATATACAGCCTTGATATACTCCTTTTCCTATTTAGAACCAGTCTGTTGTTCCATGTCCAGTTCTAACTGTTACTTCCTGACCTGCATATAGGTTTCTCAAGAGGCAGGCCAGGTGGTCTGGTATTCCCATCTCTTGAAGAATTTTCCACAGTTTATTGTGATCCACACAGTCAAAGGCTTTGGCATAGTCAATAAAGCAGAAATAGATGTTTTTCTGGAACTCTCTTGCTTTTTCCATGACCTAGCGGATGTTGGCAGTTTGATCTCTGGTTCCTCTGCCTTTTCTAAAACCAGCTTGAACATCTGGAAGTTCACGGTTCACGTATTGCTGAAGCCTGGCTTGGAGAATTTTGAGCATTACTTTACTAGCACATGAGATGAGTGCAATTGTGCGGTAGTTTGAGCATTCTTTGGCATTGCCTTTCTTTGGGATTGGAATGAAAACTGACCTTTTCCAGTCCTGTGGCCACTGCTAAGTTTTCCAAATTTGCTGGCATATTGAGTGCAGCACTTTCACAGCATCATCTTTCAGGATTTGAAATAGTAAGACCCAGCACAGCCAAAAAATAAATATAAAAAAAATTTTTTTTAATTGCCAACCATGCAGGATGGCTGTGAGGAGCACAGGGGCTTTGCACTGGCTGTTCCCTCTGACTCCTCTCACCTCATAGAAGAAGCCCTCCTGCCTCCTTCCAGCCTCAGGCATGAATAAGCCCCCCTCTCCCCCTAAGAGCAAGCACCTCAACACCTAGAATTCTTTTCTGTGTCTGTTTACCAGTTCCTCTGGTGGCTTAGATGGTAAAGGAATCTGCCTGCAATGTGGGAGACCCGGGTTCAGTCCCTGGGTTGGGGAGATATCCCCTGGGGAAGGGAATGGCAACTCACTCCAGTTCTTACCTGGAGAATCCCATGGACAGAGGAACCTGGTGGGCTACAGTCCATGGGGTCACGAAGAGTCAGACACAACTGAGCGACTAACACTTTCCAGTAGTCATGTGTGGATGTGAGAGCTGGACCATAAAGAAAGCTAGGCACCAAAGAATTGATGCTTTCAAACTGTGGTGCTGGAGGACTCTTGAGAGTCCCTTGGACTGCAAGGAAATCAAACCAGTCAATCCTAAGGGAAATCAAACCTGAATATTCTTTGGAAGGACTGATGCTAAAGCTGAAGCTCCAGTACTTTGGCCACCTGATGCGAGGAGCCGACTCATTGGAAAAGACCCTGATGCTGGGAAAGATTGAAGGCAAAAGGAGAAGGGGGAGAGGGGCGCGATGAAGGATGAGATGATTAGAGAGCATCACAAACTCAAAGGACATGAACTTGAGCAAACTCCAGGAGACAGTGGAGGACAGGGAAGCCTGGTGTGCTGCAGTCTATAGCGTCGCAAAGAGTCAGACACAACTTACTGAATAAACAGCAGCAAATATTGCTATATCTTCTAGTGTTGGCTTTAGGAACAGGAACAACCCAATTAGCAGGAACATAAGAAAGGTAGAAAGCTCATTTCATTCTCTTACCAAATTTGGAGACAGATTGACCACAGCTTGATTTTCTCGTTTGTACAGTTGATGAGACCAGTACCTGGTTCATGGGCTTGTTGGGGCTTATTATCATCATTTCTTTTCCTTCACATTAAGAAGAAATATTTTTAATTGAAGGGTAATCGCTGTACAATATTACATTGATTCCTGCCATTCATCAAGACCAATGAGCCATAGGTACCCATATGTCCACTTCTTCCTGAACTTCCTTCCCACTCCCACCGCTTCCCACGCCTCTAGGCTGTCACAGCGCGCTGGGTTGAGCTCCCTGCGTCATGCAGCGGGTCCCCACCGGCTGTCTAATTTACATACGGTAACGTGTATGTTTCCATGCCACTCTCTATCCGCCCCATATCGCTTGTTTCTATGTTTTGGTGTTTGGGCCGGGCGGCAGCTAGGATCTTAGGATCAAACCCACAACCCCTGCACTGGAAGGAGAAGTTCCAGTTGCTGGACGGCGGGAAGTCCTCCCCCGTGTGGTTTCTTTGCATCTTGTTGCCGGCAAAGAGGTGTGTCCAGGCAGAAGGATGGCAGCACGGCAGAAAGGGTCCCAGGTCCCAGGCCTGTCTCGGATTTAGTGACCATTCACTTGGCAATGAGAGGACTGAGTCAGGGGAAGTGTACGCACAGATTCAACAGAAAATTGCATGTGGTTTTACAGCAAAGTTAACAAGAAAATGTCAAGGGGGTGAGCAAAAACTTCAGAGATGTTTCAAAATACATCCTGAAACCTCAAAGAAATTCTCTGCTTGCGGTGGGTCAGGTTGGATCCAGCCTCACTCCGCCTCCACCTCCCACCTCCAAGAGGCAAGGTTTGAGCAGCAGAACCCTGGGAACACCCCCAAGGCCTGCCCTGGTCTCGCCCCTGCCTTCAGATAGTCCCAAAACTGGAAGAAAAAAAAAAGGTAAAGGACACTTCCCTGCAGATCTTTGGGTGCTACAGAGCTCCTGGTGGTTCAGGGACTGTCCTGAGCCCTAGGCCTAAAAAGAAGGAAGAGCCAGGATTCAAAAACACGGGGCCTCTCAAAGCCAACCGGAGCTCCAGGCAGGGGCCTGAGCTACAGCACTTCGCAAGACCCTACCCCATACAGCTGCTTGGGAGCAGGCCCCGGTTTGGACACTGCCTCTGAGAAGCCCTCTAGGATTCTCTTGCTCATCCTGGGTCAGGTTGGGGGTTCCTAGGGCTCTGCCATGGTTCTTATACCCTCCCCCACCACCACACACACAGAAACCTGGAGGGACCTGGCGAAATGCTCACTGCTTCCCTCACCCTCACCTCGAGCATTTCTTGATGCTAAGTCGTGTCCAACTAGCACATCACGCTTCCCTGTCCTCCACTGTCTCCCAAAGTCTGCTCAAGTTCATGTCCTTTGAGTCGGTGATGCTCTCTAATCATCTAATCCTCTGTCGCACTGCACCCCCCCACCCCGACCCCACATCAGGATCTTCTCCAATGAGTCGGCTCCTTGCATCAGGTGGCCAAAGTACTGGAGCCTCAGCTTTAGCATCAGTCCTTCCCAAGCATATTCAGGGTTGATTTTCTTTAAGATTGACTGGTTTGATCTTGCAGTCCAGGGGACTCTCAAGAGTCTTCTCCAGCACCACAGTTTGAAAGCATCAATTCTTTGGCGCTCAGCGTTTTTTGTGGTCCAGTTCTCACATCCATACATAACTACTGGAAACTAAGCTTTAACTAAGTGCAGTATTTATGACTTGTTGCAAAGACAGGGGGAGACGATTCTACTTTCCAATGCACACCTCCAAGATGAGAGGCAGGCAGATGGGGATGGGAGGGTAGGTGGAGGGCCTCAGAGGCACTACACAGCCAAATGGCCCCAGAAAGGCAGATGCTATGAGAAATTACATCTGAAAGCCTGATTCGAATGTTTATCCCCAAACTGATCTCCTGGTTTCCTGAAGTTTCTGGCAAACCGCCGCCCACCTCTCCACCCCTACCCCCTCCCTGCCTGGGCCACAGGCTCTTCAAAAGCCCAGCTTGCTCTCTACCCCAGGATCTTTGCACATCCTGGTCCCTCTGTCCAAAGCACTTTCCCCCAGATTCTCACACAGTGCATTCCTTCACCTCCTTCAGGCCTCAGCTTAAATGCCACCTCCTCGGAGAGGGCCCCCTTGGGTCCCCTAGCTACTAAATAGCCCCCATACCCCCACCACCACCCTGTTTGTGCAATTCCCTGTCTCTGTCATGACCTGTCATCAAATCATCAGACATGATCCCCTTGGAATGTCAGGACCATCAGGCAGGACTCGACCTGTCCTATTCACTCTGTCGTCCTGGGGCAGGGGTGGGGCTGAGCTCAGCACATAGTAGGTGTTCAGGAAACTCAGAGAACCAGGGGATGTCAGTTTTTGGAACCCTGAAGTCTATAGACAGAGAGGGAAGCAGAAGAATGGGGCTGCCATCTCAAACTACAGGTGCAGTAACAGAGTCAGGGAGGGCAGGAAGGTGACCGGTCCTCTCTCCCCTACCCCTCTGCCCAGCAGCCGGGTGACCCTCTTCTTTCTCAGTTTCCCTGTCTGAACCACTGTCTTTCCAGGACCACCTTGTCCTGGGGGAGGGAGAGGACCAAAAACACTCTCCTGTCTGTGGGTTCCTTCAAACCTCACCCCAACCCCATGGTAGTAGGGGGGAAGATATTATTACTATTACTACATGCAGATGAGGATCAAAGTCAAGGGGGTCCAGAGGAGGGAGGTGGGGGCCCAGAGTGCTCTAAAAGTATCTCCATCTTGCTGCTGCTGCTGCTGCTGCTGCTGAGTCACTTCAGTCGTATCCGACTCTGTGCGACCCCATAGACGGCAGCCCACCAGGCTCCACCGTCCCTGGCAAGAACACTGGAGTGGGTTGCCATTTCCTTTTCCAATGCATGAAAGTGAATAATATGTAATGCAATCTTCTTGAAAATCAAATGAGTGCAAAAATATGCATGATGAACAAAGTATTCCCTTTCTAAATAAAGACGAGTCTGACCCAGCAGAGGTGGGAGTCACCTTGCTGTCCTACCCCAGTCCCAGGGGGAATTCCGGCTTTCGAGGGATAGCTGTCCGGCCCCAAACGCAGCCCACGCAGAAGCTGGGGCTCCAGTAGATGGTCATTGGAGGCTGCGAGGACCTGACGTGACATTGTGGGGTCCCTCAGATGGCACAGAGCCCCAGGACCTGTCCTGTGTCTCAAGGGGGCCAACCATGCTGGAAAATCCACACTGAGTCACAACCAAGTGAGTGACACATAGGGATGCCAGTGGCAAAATCTAGATCATGGGAGACTACAGGACAGGTGGCCCCAGCTCCTCAACAAATAGAAAGCAAAGGGGGAAATAAAAGGAGAGAGGAAAAACTATAAGTTAAAGAGACAAAAGAGACATTCCAACCTAAGGCACATTGGCTTGGAACAGGATCCAAACAAACCAACCCTAAAAAAAGAAAAAAAAGAAAAAAAAAAATATACATATATCAGTTCAGTTCAGTCGCTCAGTCGTGTCTGACTCTTTGCGACTCAATGGACTACAGCATGCCAGGCTTCCCTGTCCACCACCAACTCCCAGAGCTTGCTCAAACTCATGTCCTTCAATTCGGTGATGCCATGCAACCATCTTATCCTCTGTCGTCCCCTTTTCTTCCTGCCTTCAATCTTTTCCTGCATCAGGGTCTTTTCAAATAAGTCATCTATTCGCATCAGGTGGCCAAAATCTTGGAGTTTCAGCTTCATCATCAGTCCTTCCAGTGAATATTCAGGACTGATTTCCTTGAGAATTGACTGGTTGGATCTCCTTGCAGTCCAAGGGACTCTCAAGAGTCTTCTCCAACACCACAGTTCAAAAACATCAGTTCTTCAGCACTCAGCTTTCTTTATGGTCCAGTTCTCACATCCATACATGACTACTGGAAAAACCATAACTTTGACTAGATGGACCTTTGTCGGCAAAGTAATGCCTCTGCTTTTTAATATGCTGTCTAGGTTGATCATAACTTTTCTTCCAAGGAGCAAGCGTCTTTTAATTTCATGGCTGGAGTCACCATCTGCAGTGATTTTGGAGCCCAAGAAAATAAAGTATCTCACTGTTTCCATTGTTGCCCCATCTATTTGCCATGAAGTGATGGGACCAGATGCCATGATCTTAGCTTTTTGACTGTTGAGTCTTAAGCCATTTTTTCACTCTCCTCTTTCACTTTCATCAAGAGGCTCTTTAGTTCTTCTTCACTTTCTGCCATAAGGGTGGTGTCATCTGCATAGCTGAGGTTATTGATATTTCTCTCTGCAATCTTGATTCCAGCTTGTGCTTCATCCAGCCCAGCGTTTCTCATGATGTACTCTGCATATAAGTTAAATAAGCAGGGTGACAATATACAGCCTTGACGTACTCCTTTCCTGATTTGGAACCAGTCTGTTGTTTCATGTCCCGTAACTGTTGCTTCTTGACCTGCAAACAGGTGTCTCAGGAAGCAGGAAAGGTGGTCTGGTATTCTCATCTTTTTAAGAATTTTCCACAGTTTGTTGTGATCCACACAGTCAAAGGCTTTGGCATAGTCAACAAAGCAGAAATAAAATTTTAAATTAATTGTATTGGAGTATCCAGGAGTTGGTGATGGACAGGGAGGCCTGGTGGGCTGCGATTCATGGGGTCGAAAAGAGTCGGGCACAACTGAGCAACTGAACTGAACTGAACTGAACTGATAGCTGCTTTACAATGTTCTGTTTATATATATATATATATATATATATAGTATTTTATAAATGTGTGTAAATATGTTTATATGTAAAACTTTACATGTATTACACATTTGTGTATTATCACATATTTGCATATATTTACATATGTTCACATATTGTGTGTGTGTGTATATAGTCAGTTCTCATTATACTCCTAAAACACTGAATTAGCCAATATTGGACCATACCCCCTAAAGAAAATACAAGGCTAGGTTCCTGCAAGCCTCTGGTCACAACATCATCAACCAGTAAATGCATAGCCTTGTTTTCCACCTGTTTCTATTTCAATACACTTTTTAAAATGTTTTTTATTGATTTGCATTTAATTTTTTTAATTTTTAATTGAAAGATAATTCCTTTAAAGTATTGCATTGGTTTATACCAAATATCAACATGAATCAGCCATAGGTGTTGTGGTTTTTTTTAAAGATATTTTTGGTTGCACTGGGTCTTCATTGCTGCGAGAGGGCTTTCTCTAGTTGTGGAGAGCAGGGGCTACTCTTCTTCGCAGTGTGCGGGCTTCTAGTTGCAGCGGCTTCTCACGTCGGGGAGCGCCGGCTCGAGGCACGTGGGCTCAGGAGTTGCAGCACGTGGGCTCAGGAGTTGTGGTGCATGGGCTTAGCTGCTCCAAGGCATGTGAGATCTTCCGAGACCAGGGATCGAACCCATGTCCAACAACACTGCAGGCGGATTCTTATCCTCTGCACCACCAGGGAAGTCCTAAATACACGTTGTTTAATATACATTGTTGATTCATTCACATTTACCTCACGGCCAACAGAACTCACGCCTGAATGAAGTGACGCGTTTTTCCCCAACATGCATCCCAGCCTTTATTCTCCTAGAAACCCAGACAGTACGTGAGCATTACCCTTGGGGGCCTTCTTAAGCAGCAGGATCATCGATGAGAAGCATAGCAGTGGGGAAACTGTGGCACTGAAAAGGTATGAAAAGGACGCTTGTTTACAGTCTGGAACAGGAAGGCGGCGCGTCGCCTTGTCCCCCCTCGGATGGGATCCTGCACTAAGTGATTCAGATGTGTCGCCCCTCTGTGTGTGTCCTTGAGTTGATCTGGGTGTTATAGGTAAGTTTTAGCAAGTTGGAGAACTGGCAGACTCTTTGACTAATGAGGATTGACTGTCTATGTCTGCGTGTAATAACTGTGGAGCTGGAGAAGACTCTTCAGAGTCCTGTGGCCCCCAAGGAGACTGAATCAGCGAATCCTAAAGGAAATCAACCCTGAGTGTTCATTGGAAAGACTGATGCTGAAGCTAAGGCTCCAATACTCAGGCCACCTGATGCAAAGAGATTGGAAAAGACCCTGATGCTGGGAAAGGTTGAGGGCGGGAGGAGAAGGGGAGGACAGAGGATGAGATGGTTGGATGACATCATTGGCTCAACGGAGATGAAGCTGAGCAAATTCCAGGAGATAGTGAAGGGCAGAGAAGCTTGGCTTGCTGCAGTCCATGGTTTGCAAACAGTCGGACACAACTTAGTGACTGAACAAAAACAGCAAATATAGTAAATTATATAAAATATATAATATATTGATACATAAATATGCAAATAGTTATACAAATAAACATATAAGGAAAATATTTATATATTTTTATACTTATAAATATTTGTTTAGGTAATTATATGTTGTATAGGAAAACCAGGGATGTTGGATATTTGCTAGCTAAAAACAATAAAGATAAATGAGCCTTGATCTATCCCAGCTTGCCCCTCCTCTTGGTCTCACCTCCTAGAATTTGACTTGATGGGACCAAGTGTCGTAGTCACAGCTATGAACTCCACTCGCACAAGACCCTCGATAAACCCCTTGTGGAAGAGGAAAGCAGTGACTTCCTTGGTGGTCCAATGGGTGAGACTCCAAGCCCCAAAGCAGGTGGCCCAGGTCTGAGCTCTGGTCAGTGAACTAGATCCCACAGGCTGCAACTGAAAAAAAGAAAAGATCCCGCATGCTGCATCTAAGATCCTGGTGCAGCCTAATTAACTGTGTTAGGTGCTCAGTCATGTCTGGCTCTTTGTGACCCTATGGACTGTAGCTCTGTCCATGGGATTCTCTAGATAAGAATACTGGAGAGGGTAGCCACTCCCTTCGCCAGGGGATCTTCCCCACCTGGGGATCGAACCTGGGTCTCCTGCATTGCAGGCAGATTCTTTACCATCTGAACCAAAACAGAGGAAGGGGAAGATCAGGATGGGGGCTGCCCTGCTTGGGCTCACACAATGGCAGAGGTAGAGCTAGGATTCGAACCAAGTCCCCTGAATCCAGGTCAGCCACTTGGTGGCTGTTAGATGCAGCCACTCGATGCAGTTAGACCTTCTTGCCTTGTTCCTGGGGCCCTTGCAGAGTCCTTGCTAATCCCACATCCTCCTCAGAGGTGCTCTCAGAGCCTCAGTTTTCCCCTCTGTAAAATGGGGCTTGTGCTATGGAAGAACTGAGGACTGTGGTGGCCAGCACGTGGAGCTATACTGTGACCCAGATGCCCTAGGGTCTCCAGACATCAGGGGGCATCTCCCTCCTCAACACACATCATATGTAGTCCAGGCCCCATCTGTGTATTTCAGAAACCACCCCAGGAGTCATCACAGTCATTCATTTGTTCACATATTCAACAATAATATTTATTTAACACCTGCATGAGCCAGGGCTGGCTCTGGGTGAAACAGGGAGAAAAAAACACTGACTCTCAACGGGCGGATCAGTAAACTCTCAAACACTGCAGCGAGAATGTAAAACGGGTACAACCAGTTTGGAAAACAGCCTGGCAGCTTTAAAAGGTTAAACATCTTGGGGAGATGGAAATGGTCTGGAATTAGATAGAGACGATGTTGCACAACATTGTGGGTGTACTGAATGCTCTGCTGAACTGTTCACTTGAAAATGGTTAATTTCATGCCATGCAAATTTTACCTCTATTAAAAAAGTGAGACACATACTTAGAATTTGACCCGGTCATTCCACACCTAGGTATTTACTTAAGAGAAATGAAAACACATGTTCAGAGGAATGTTCATAGCAGCTTTATTCAGAATTGTCAAGAATGGCAACAACCCAGATGCCCATCAAACAGTGAAGGGAGAAACTGTCGGTGGCCACCACAGAACCCTCCTCCACCCACAGGAAGGGATGGACTGCAGGTCCACGTGATGGCCTGGAGGGAGCTCGAGACTGTGATGCCGAGTGGAAAAAACCGGGCAGGAGAACTCCTGATGATTTCGTTTATGTGAAATTCTAGCAAGTGCAAACTAATCCATAGTCAGAGAGAGCAGACTGTGGATGCCGGGGATGAGCGAAGGGGTGGAGATGGGAGGGACGGGGTGAGGAAGGGGAGGGGAGAAAGGAATTACCAAGAGACTCGGGAAATTTACAGGCATAAACAGGCTCACCCGTTCCACTGTGTGCATGCAGTTTTACCAAAACCCATCCAGGTGCACGCTTTGAATGTGTTAGTTGTGTCCGACTCTATGCGACTCCATGGACTGTATCTGCCTGGCTCCTCTGTCCATGGAATTCTCTAGGCAGGAATACTGGAGTGGGTTGCCATTCCCTTCTCCAGGGGCTCTTCCTGACCCAGGGATCAAACCTGGGTCTCCTGCATTGAGGGCTTTTTGTTTGTTTGTTTTTGTTGTTGTTTTTTACTGTCTGAGCCACCAGGGAATCCCTCATACAGCCACTGTTTCACAGTAAAGCGGCAACGAAGCTGAGACAAGTTGGGACCTGAGACCCCTTGCCGCAGTGTTGCCAAGCTTGCACCTGGACACACCTCTCCTCAAGCAACAAAATACAAAGAAACTGTATGGGACCAAAAGATACAAAGAGACCAAAAACCCTAATTGCCACTTTTAAAGAGCCTGGATCAAAAGCAGCTTACTGTGCACGCACCCTGCACACAGAACCACCTGAGGGGTGGACAAACCACCTAAGCCATCCCTCCAGCCTGACCCTTGCACACATTCTCTACCCTCATCCCATGAACAGAATGAGCTTGACTCCCCCTCCCCAGGGAGCAAGTAAGCAAGGAAAGCTGGTACATGCAGCCGCTCTCTCCTGCTGCAGCAGGGGCCCCAATAAAGCCTTGCTTGAATATTTTGTCTGGCCTCTAGTCAATTTCTCCTGGCTGGGGAAGGCCAAGGACCCTGGTGGGTAACACCTGTCCTCCTGGAAAGCGAAGACCTGGCAGGGGAGACAGATGATTCAGCAAAGCAGCGAACAGATGAGAAGGGCCTGTTTAATTCAGAGTGACGAGGGCGACTGCCCCCAGGTGACACCGGAGCACAGGACAGGAGGAGGTTAGAGGAGGAGCCACGTGGCTTCCTGGGGGAAGGGTGGTCTAGGCAGATGCAACAGCCAGTGCAAAGCCCCTGAGGCTGAAAAGTCCTGGACAAGGGGGTCAGGGTGGCTGGAACAGCGTGATGGAGGAGATGAAGGTGAAGAGGCCAGAGGGGTGGGCTGGAGCAGGGATGAAGGCTGGGTGGTGCCAGGTAGTAGAGAGAACAAAATCAGGATGCATTTCGGAGGCAGAACCAACAAGACTTTCCAGTGACCCAGAGGAGAGGGGGAGAAAAAAAAAAAGGGTTGGGTACTTACCCCTCTTGCTCCCAAGCTTGCTCCTCCCTCCAATCCGCTTGGCCCCAAGGTGGCCTTACACTCATGTCTGGTGAGCCAAGGCCACCTGACCCAACATCACTGATTCTTGAGGGTGACAAAGGGCTCCATGTATTCTCCAGCCTGAAGCATAAACCTCCCCCAGAGACACAGCCCCATCTGGGCCAAAATTCATGCTGACTTCATGAAAAGGAAGTTTTTACTTTGGATAGTTTTAGCTCATCCAGACTATTATTTCAGAAAAGTTGCAATGATGTACAAAGAGTTCTGTCTCCCATACCTCCACTCCTCAGCCTCCCCAAAGCCATCTTCTCCCATGTCTGCAGTCCACTTGTCAAAAGGGAGCAATTAAATAGCTGCAGACGGTGACTGCAGCCATGAAATTAAAGGATGCTTGCTCCTTGGAAGAAAACTATGACAAACCTGGACAGCATATTAAAAAGCAGAGACACCACTCTGCTGACAAAGGTCTGTCTAGTCAAAGCTATGGTTTTTCCAATAGTCATGTACAGACGTGAGAATTGGACCATAAAGAAGTCTGAGGGCCGAAGAACTGATGCTTTTGAACTGTGTTGCTGGAGAAGACTCTTGAGAGTCCCTTGGACTGCAAGGAGATCAAACCAGTCAATCCTAAAGGAAATCAACCCTGAATACACATTGGAGGGACTGATGCTGAAGCTGAAGCTCTGATACTTGGGCTACCTGATTTGAAGAGCTGACTCATTGGAAAAGACTCTGATGGTGGGAAAGATTGAAGGCTGGAAGAGAAGGGGACAACAGAGGATGAGATGGTTGGAAGGCATCTCCGACTCAGTGGACATGAGTTTGGGTAACATTGTTGACTAAACAACAACCGGCATCTCCGACTCAGTGGACATGAGTTTGGGTAACATTGTTGACTAAACAACAACCTTGGAACAATTCTGTTTGCCAAACTCCAGACCTTTTTTGGATTTTCTCCAGGTCTCCCTTTGCTGTTCCAGGGGCTCATCGGGGATGATCCCTCCTTCCCCCAATAGCATTTAGGCAGCACATTTTATAAAATAGCACTCCCCCCCCCCTTCTTCACCATAGTGAAGAAAATGGATATATTTTGCATTTATGAAAGAGTTGTACAGCTAGAACAGAGTTCTGGTCACCCAACCATGCTGTGTTGTGTCAGAAGAAACCAACGCTGCCCATGTCTCTGAGCCATCAAGGGGAGCCTTCCCCTGTTTTTCAGGGCCTTCACAGCTTGGGCTCAGGCAAATTAGGGCTTCTAGTTCCACCCCAGCCACATCCTGCTGGGTGACCTGGAGCGAGTCACTTCACTTCTCTGAGCCTCAGTTCCCTCTTCTGTCAAAGGGGCGGATACAATGCTGGCCAGGCACGTGGCAGGCACGGGACAAACACCAGCAAGTTTGGGGGAGTTTTTTGTTTGTTTGTTTTTTAGAATTTTATTTATTTATTTTTGGCTGTGCTGGTCTTTGCGGCTGCCCAGGCTTTCCTCTCGCTGCAGAGAGCAGGGGCTCCTCTCTAGCCTGGGCACGCAGGCTTCCCGTCGTGGCAGCTTCTTTTGCTGCAGAGCACAGGCTCTAGGGCACAGGCTCAGCAGCTGTGGCGCAGGGGTTTAGTTACTCCTCAGCACGTGGGATCTTTCCAGACCAGGGTGCGAACCTGCATCTCCTGCATCGGCAGGCAGATTCCTTACCACTGAGCCACCAGGGAAGCCTCAGGTTTTAGTTTAATGGTTGCTCAAAGTGCTTGGCATCTTTCTGTGCAATAAAGTACAGGCATGGTGCTCAAGCAGCCAAAACAGAACATGCAAGGTTTGATTTCCCAAGCAGGACCTGCAAAATGTGGGGCGCCCCCTCCCAACCCTATCCGGCTTTCCCACACGACATCTTAACCTTCCTGACACCGGGGGGTGGCCCCACACCCCCAGTTTGCAGTGGAGGAAGCAGGCACCCAGAGAATGAGATGTTCACTCTGCATCACCCAGCGAGCCCCACCCTGGGTACAAATGAATTATCTATTCTCTTACAGACACATCTCAGAGTGTGTGTGGTTTTTTTTCAAATTGTGGTAAAAACTGTGGTAAAATTCACGTAACATAAAATTCACCATCTTAACTATTTTTAAATGCACAGCTCAGTGGCCCTGAGTACATTCACACCATTGTCACCATCCATCTCCATGTGCCCTTCACCTTGCAAAAACGAAACCCTGTCCTGGTTAAATGCTAACTCCCACTCCCCCTCCCCGAGCCCCTAGCAACCAGTGTTCTGCTTTCTCTCTGTGGGTCTGCTCTAGGAACGTCACCTAAGCAGAATCATGCCCGCTTGTCCTTTTGTTGCTGGCTTGTTTGTTTTACTCAGCATACTGTCGTCAAGGTTTATCCATGTAGTGTGCGAGTTTCCTTTCCTTTAAAGGCTGAATAATATTCCGCTGTATGGATGGACCACACTGTACTTATTCACCCATCCTTTGCTAGACACTTGGGTGGCTCCCACCTTCCAGCTATTGTGGAAAATGCTGCTATGAAGACGAGTGGACAAGGATCTCTTAGAGATTTCAGTTATTTGCAGGATCTACCTAGAAGTGAGATTGCTGGATCATAAGGTCATTCCATTTTTAATTTTTCGGGGAACTCCTGTACTCTTTCCACGGCAGCTGCACTTTTTCACTTTCCCCCCCAACAGTGCACAAGTGTTCCAATTTCTCGACATCCTCGATAACATTTGTTATTTTCTGTGTTTTTGATAGGAGCCGCCCTCATGGGTGTGAGGTGGTATCGCTTTGTGGTTTTGATTTGCATTTCCCTGATGATTAATGATGTTGAGCATCTTTTTATGTGCTTGCTCATTTGTATAACTTCTTTAGACTAGAACTGGGTCGGGGGGGGGGCTTTAATTCCTAGGGGCCAACCTGAAGCAAAGAGGATGGAATTGGCTCGTCTCCTCCAGGCCAGGGCGGGCATCTGAAGCCGTCTGAACACCTACTGTGTGCTGGGTGTATCTGAGGCGGAAACCCAGCCTCTCTCCAGGTCTGCTCATGGTTCATCATCACTCTGCCACACAGCTTCACACCTCCAGAGCTTTCCCTATGCCATTCCCCCTGCTGGGAATAATGCATTTACCCCAAGGCACTGAGTTCTCACAGCTGTTATGAAACAGATCCTATTCTTTTATTTTCTTTTTAATATTTATTCATCCAGCTGTGCTGAGTCTTAGTTGTGGCATTTGGGATCCTCCACCTTTGTGGCGATGTGCAAACTCTTAGCATGTGGGATCCAGTTCCCCAACCAGGGATCGAACCCAGACCCTCCACCCCGACCCTTACCACATTGGGAGCGCGATGTCCCAGCCACTGGACTACCAGGCAAGTCTCAAAACAGGTCCTCTTCTTAACCCCATTTCACAGTGGAGGAAGCTGAGACTCAGAGAGGCCAAGTGGCTTGCCCAAGGCCACAGCAGCTGGTAGGTGGCAGAGTTTGGGATTTGAATGCAATCAGCCCAGCTCTAGAATTCACACTGACTAGTTGTCTTTGAAGGGATGGGTTTTGAAATTTTCTCAGCCCTGCAGAGCTCTTCCCGGAATCCCCTGCTCTTTGTCTTTGCCTCACTCCATGGCTGTGGTCTGGCCAGGGAACCCACCTCCCTCTTCCGGACCCTATACCCCTGCTGAGTGGCAGAGATTCACCGCGTCCCTCCCCCTCCCCCTGCTGAGTCATATCAACCCAACGGAACCCCGAAGTTTTTTTCACAGGTGTTGCTGATATGCCGTTATCTCCCCCACCTGCTTCCAGACACTTCCTTTCCTTGAACCCAAGGGTAGAGCTGAGTTGCTTTTTTTTTTTTTTTTTTTGCAATGAAATTCACATAACATGAAATTTAATGTTTTGAAGTAAACTCAGTGGGCTTCGCAGGTTCACAAGGTTATGCAGCCACCATCTCTAGTTCACCATCATCTCTAGTTCCAGAACATTTTCATCGCCCTCAAAAGAGAGCCTGTCCCCATAAGCAGTCGCTGACCATCTGGCCCTCCCCCAGCCCCTGGCAACCACTGGTGTACTTCCTGTCCTCACAGATTTGCCTGTTCTGGGCAATTCCTACAGATGGGATCATACACCATGTGGCCTTTTGTGTCTGGCTTCTTTCAGTCAGCATGATGTCTTCAGAGTTTATCCACATAGTAGCATGCTTCAGTGTTCGATTTCTTTTGATGGCTGAGTAACATTCTAGTGTACACCTCACCTCATCATGCTCAGCCGTGTCCAGCTCTTTGCGACCCTGTGGACTGCAGCCCACCAGGCTCCTCAGCCCATGGGTTTTCCCAGGCAAGAATACTGGAGTGGGTTGCCACGCCCTCCTCCCAACCCAGGCATTGAACCTGCGTCTCTTGCATCTCTTGGCACACAAATTCTTTACCACTGTGCCACCTCGGATCAACTGCGTGCAGGGACTGCATTTTGTTCATCCATTCATCCTTTGATGGACATCTGGGTGGTTTCCACCTTTCCGAGACTCTGACTAGTGCCGCAGTGAACACGCGTGTACAAGTCTTATCTGGACAGGTACAGGAAGCACCGTGCATGCAAGCCCAGTCGCTCAGTCGTGTCTGACTCTTTGCGACCTCATGGACTGTAGCTCACCAGGCTCCTCTGTCCATGGGATTTTTCGGGCAAGAAGACTGGAGTCGGTTGCCATTTATTACCCCAGCGGATCTTCCTGACCCAGAGACTAAACCCCATCTCTTAAGTCTTCTGCACTGGGTTCTCTACCACTGCGCCACCTAGGAAGCCCTTTTTTATTTGAACCCCTGTTTTCAATTCTTTGAGGTAGGACTGGAATTAATGGATCATTGGGTAACTCTAGGCTTCCCTGAGAGCTCAGTTGGTAAAGAATCTGCCAGCAATGCAGGAGACCCTGGTTCAATTCCTGGAAGATCCCCTGGAGAAGGGATAGGCTATGCACTCCAGTATTCTTGGGCTTCCCTTGTGGCTCAGCTGGCAATTCTCTCTTTAAGTTTTGGAGGACCCACCAAACTTCAGCGACTTTACCATTTTACACTCCCACCAGCCAGGGCTCAACACTGTTTAACCCTATGGCATTCACCTAGCTAGGGCCCAACTTCAAATCTTGGCTCAACCACTGTGACCACATGACTCTTTTCATTCCCGTCATGCATCCTGGTAGAAACGCCCAGGTCTCCTTCCAGGAATTGCTCATCTCATCCTAGCCAGTCAGCCCATCAATCCCAGAGACCCACCCTCCCCAGGCTTGGGGTGATGGGGAGGTGGAAATTTGGGGAACCAGGGACAGCTCCTGCAGGTAGGAAAATCCCCACGGACAAGGCAAACTTGAGATTCCCCTTGCGGGGAGCTGAGAGAACAGGGCGGCCTTGGCAGCTGCCAGTGGCTTCTGAGCCATCGAGATTTTAAATCTGTTTTTGCACAGAAATAGTCGGATAGACCTTAAAACAGGAATAAAAAAGAACCTGTGTTTAGAGCCTCAAGCCGAGCGTCTAGGCAGCTGGCAGCATTTAGCCTGGCACAGACTATCGAAGGCAAGTGTGCGGTTACGGTCGTGTTCAAAAATACAGCTTCAACGCAGCAAGCTTGGGGCTGGGCTGCACGCCCTGTAATTCTCTTTCCAAATAAAAGGCAGAACTATTCCTGGCTCAGCTTGGGGACTTCTGCGGCTGCTGGGCTCCAAGGAGACTGGCCTGGAATGTCAGGCATGGCCCGGGCCTTCTATGCCTGGGAGTTTACATTTCAAGTCTGTCATTGTAAGACCTTTTTAATTAAAATGTTAGTCCCATGGGGGCCATCCAAGGATGTCCGAACCCCGAATCTTTTCAATAGGAGACCCTTGGGCTTGTGGTTAAGCGTTGGGAGTGTGTGATGTTTGGCAGCTTGAGTCAATTTTGAGCTATTTGTGGAGGGGATAAAAAAAAAATGAAACCAAACATCGTTTGATGTTTGCCAAATATAGCATTTTGCATTTCTATAAGCCCTGATTTTAAAAAATAACATATTTGGTCAGCCCTAAAAAGGAACAACTGAAGGCAAAAGAAGAAGGGGGCAGCAAAGGATGAGAGGGTTAGAGAGCAACATCAACTCAATGGACGTGAGTTTGAGCACACTCCTGGAGATACTGAAGGACTGGAAGCCTGGTGCGCTGCAGTCCATCGAGTTGCAAAGAGTTGGATTCAACTTAGCGACCGAACAACAACAAAAAGGAACAGGCGCTAATATACGCCTCAACACTAGGACCCCCGGAAACAGATGAGCAATAGAAGCCAGACCCGAAAGGTCACGCTGTATGTGATTCCATGTATATGAAACATCCAGAACAGGCAAGTCCATCTAGATAGGAAAGAGATCGGCAGGTGCCAGGAGTGGGGAGAGAGGAATGAGGAGTGACTGCTTGTGGGGACGGGGTTTCTCTGCCCTCAGGGGCGAGAAGCACATCAGTGGATGGCCAACAGGCCTGTCAATTCCCACTTCTGCAAAATGGAGCAGACACTGCTCTCAGGAGGGACAACTCAAGAGACCAGACAGAGAAAGGGGCTGAGGTCATCAAGGTGGGGGAGAGGCTGGAAAGGGGCAGTGTGGACCTCCGCCCAAGACTGCACCCTATGCCCACCCTGGCACCACCATCCCCACTGGCCCTTAGAGAAGGGCCCCTGCCCTGGTCCTGCTGCTGCAACCATGATGCTTCCATATTCCACGGACAGAGCAGCCTGGCAGGCTATAGTCCATGGGGCCACAATGGGTCAGACACGACTAAGCAACGAAGCACGTACATAAGAACACCGGTCGGACTGGGTTAGAGCCCACTGTACGGCATCATTTTAATATAATCATCTTTATAGAGACCATACCTCCAAATACTGTCATATTCCAAGGTACATGGGGTTAGGACTGCAACACATGCATTGGGGGGATATAAATATTAAGTTCATAGCAATATTATATTATTTTTAACTATTTGAGAATACACAGCTGACATCATGTTCCATGGCCCCTAAATTCTTCTGTTGGTCTATCCTGAGATACAGGCGATTCCTGAGAACCAGGAGATTCCCACACAACTCCAGGACAAATGTTGCACTCCCCCAATTTTTCACTGAGTAATGCCATGATCTTACTCACATTTTGTAGGGTTGCCCTGGTGGCTCAGCAGTGAAGAATCTGCCTGCCAATGCAGGAGACTCAGGTCCCATCCCTGGGTCAGGAAGATCCCCTGAAGAAAGAAATGGCAACCCACTCCAGTATTCTTGCCTGGAAAATCCCATGGACAGAGGAGCCTGGGGGGCTACAGTCCATGGGGTCGCCAAGAGTTGGACACGACTTAGCAGCTAAACAATAAACTGACATTTTGCAGTCAAATGAACCCCGCTGCTGCAGTGGGCTGATGTTTGTGTCCTCCCAAAATGCCTCCTCTGGGATCCTAACGCTCAGGGTGGTGGTATCAAGGAGGTGTGGCCTTTGGGGGATGATTAGGTCGTGAAGGCGGAACTCCTGTGAGTGGGATTAGGGCCCTTATAAAGAGATCTCAGAGGGCTTCCTTGCCCTTTCTGCCATGTAAAAACCCAGTGAAAAGGCAACAACTATGAGCCAGGAAGCCCTTATCAGGTGCCATATCAGCCCTGACCTTGAACTTGGACTTCCAACCTCCAGATCTGTGAGAAGTAGGTTTGTGTTTATAAGCCACTGAGCCTCTGGGGTTGTGTGGCGTGCATGTGTGCCCAATCGCCTCTGACTCTGTCCGCCAGGCCCCCCCCCGTCTTTGGGATTTTCCAGGCACAAATCCTGGAGTGGGTTGCCATTCCCTTCTCCAGGGGATCTTCCCACCCCAGGGCTTAAACACTTGCCTTCTGCATTGCGGGCAGGTTTTTACCACTGAGCCACCTGGGAAGCCTTGACATTGTGTTATGGCTGCACAGACTAAGTTAGTATCCCTTAAGGCAACATTTTCTTTCCTCATTTAGGATCCAGTCCAGACTCACCTGTTGTCTTTTTTTTTTTTTTAAGACTTTTGTTTAATATGCATCACTTTTAACGTCCCTATTGAATGTTACAATATTGCTTCTGTCTTTTTTCTGGTATTTTGGCTGTGAGGCACACAGGATCTCAGCTCCCCTGCCAGGGATCAAAGCAGCATCCTCTGCGTCGGGAGACAAAGTTTTCACCCCTGGACTGCCGGGGAAGTTTCTCACTGGTCCTCTTGTTCTCATGTCTTTCCGTTGTTGCCGTTGATCAGTCGTTCAGTCATGTCCAGCTTTTTGCAACCCCATGGACTGCAGCACGCCAGGCTTCCGTGTCCTTCACTATGTCCCAGAGTTTGCCCAAACTCATATCCATTGAGTCGGTGATGCTATACAACCATCACATCCTCTGTCGCCCCCTTCTCCTCCTGCCTTCAATCTTTCCCAGCATCAAGGTCTTTGCCAGTGAGTCGGCTCTTCTCATCAGGTGGCCAAAGGATTGGAGCTTCAGCTTCCACATCAGTCCTTCCAGTGAATATTATATTCAGGACTGACTTCCTTTAGGACGGACAGGTTTGGTCTCTTTGCTGTCCAAGGGACTCTCGAGAGTCTTCTTCAGCACCTAGTCTCCTTTATCAGGAGCGTTTTTTCAGCCTTTCTGTGTCTTTCAAGAAAGTGACGTTTTTGCAGAGTGCAGTCAGTTATCTTAAAGCTGTTCACCAGTAAGCATGCCTGCTGGTTGCTGCTGACCAGGCTTGGCTGTGCATCTTGGGGACAGGATCTGGAGAAGCCATGACGGTCCTCCCCTGTCCCTCGTATCCCAAGGCACCTGATCTTGGCTTATCCCTTTGCCGGGGATACCATGTTCACTGAGTTCAGATTGGAGGGATCGTAGGTCTTCGGGTCTCCCTGAGGTCACTCGAATATTCAGGTAGAGTTGGAAACAACTGGCTTAAATAGCCTTCTCTTTTATGAAAATGCGGAGAAGCCTCAACGCTCTAACAGCCTGAGCCTCCACGCTCTTCTCAAGGCTCCCTCACCTCAACATCTTGTCTCGCCAGTTGGTGAGGAGCCTTCAGGGCCCAGGGGTGGAGGCTTCCCTGACCTTGAGGAGTTTTGTAAAGCAGACAAGGTGAGAATGGAAGGAATTCACTCCTGGAAGCTTCCTGGAGGAGGTGACCGCTAAGCCATGCCCCCAAAGCTGCACCCAGCACCATCTCAGGGTCCCACATTCTCACCAAAAAGTCTGTAGGAGCCTCCTTCTGAGCTCACTGAGCAGAACAGCCTGGGTGGGATTCACTGGCAGGGGCTCATTTTTACTTTCCCCATCACACATTTGTGATGGTTCCCCACTGCCGTGGGCAAACACAACCAGGCCCTCCTCATCAGGGACCAGACTGCTCTGCCTTCTTGAAAGCTTGTGATCTCCAGCAGATGAGAATTGAATCTTTTTTTAAAAAAATCTCTGCAGCTGGGAGTCTGAACCACAGGCTAGTGTGTTCAGCAGCTGCCTTGGAGAGAGAGAGAAACAAGCTATTTAGGACTCTGAGGACTGTAATTTCTGCTGCTTGGAGAAAACCTGAGGGAGCAGGAGGATAGATTACTGGCTTTCCTTGCTAGGTCTCAGTTTACCCATCTGCTAAAGAGGCGAGTAATGGACATATCACAGGAGGGCGCTGAGGAGTGGGAGAGGTTTCAGGTGTGAAAAGTGCTTCCCTTGGTGTGTCTGCGTGATGAGGGGGAGGTCTCTACTCCCCTTCTACCACCCACCAAGCCAGGCCAGGTGGGGTCAGACAAAAGGGGAAGGTGATTTTAAGCCCCAGGGGACACTAAGCAATGTCGGGGGATGTTTTTGGTTATGTTGGTGGGGGAGGTTTTATTGGGGGCTGCTGGTATCTGGTGGGTGGAAACCAGAGAAGCTGCAATGCACCCTGCAATGCACAGGACAGAGGTCTACAGCAAAGAAGGGTCCTGTCCAAGTGTCAGCAGTGCCCAGGCGGAGAGGCTCCTGGGGACGAATGCTGTGTTTCTCAAACAGCCAGATGAGTCTCATGTAGGTCCTTTTGTGATTTAAAATATGACTCAATGTTACACACAGGAAGCGTGTTACATTATTTCTAAGAAAGGGGAAAACCAGAAGTAGCAGAGGCATCTATCAGCAGGGAAAGAGCTACATATACACATAATATTGAATATTAAACTGCTCACGTACAAATGAAGCAGTTCTATTGCAGGGACCCTCACTCGGGGGCAATTCTGCCCCTAAGGGACATGTAGCTACTCGGGGACATTGTTGGTCATCACTGCCGGCAGGTGGAGGATGCTGCAGGCATGTGGTGGGTGGACATCAGGGTCGCTGCTTAAAACCCTACAATCTGGGACGTCCCTAGTGGTCCAGTGGCTAACACGCCACGCTCCCAAGGCTAGAGGCCTGGGTTTTCTCCCTGCTCAGGGAACTAGATTCCACATGCTGCAGCTCAAGAGTGCACATGCCAAAACTAGAGATCCGGTAAGCCACAACAAAGGTCAGAGGTTCCAGGTGCCACAGCTAAGACCCAACGCAGCCAAATAAACACACACTCGGAAAAGCACCCCTGTAATGCACACGATGGCCCCACCCGAGAGGACAATCCGGTCCCAGATATCAGCGGTGCTGACGCTCAGAATTCCTGAGCCAAGGGAGCCCCTGGAGGGGACATCTGAATTGAGATCTGAACACACCATCCACAGTGATGTTTGCAGGGTCCCCCTGAAGGAGGCATACTTGACACTTGCGCTCCTAGGCATAATGGTCTGTCAGGGAAGGAAGCAAGAGGCTGGTGCTGACATCCCTGGGCAAAATGGAGGGGGCTCAGCTGGATTGGAGGGCTTCCCAGGTGACCCTAGCAGTAAAGAACCCACCTGCCAATGCAGGAAACATAATGAGACGTGAGTTCTGTCCCTGGGTCGGGAAGATCCCCTGGAGGCAGGCATGGCAACCCACTCCACTCTTCTTGCCTGGAGAATCCCATGGACAGAGGAGCCTGGTGGGCTACGGTCCATAGGGTCACAAAGGGTCAGACACGACTGAAGCAACTTAGCATGCATGCACCCACAGCAGGACTGGAGCCTGGATGATGAGGTGCAGAGAAATTGCAGGGTCAGCAAACTTTTCCTGCAAAGGTATACACGGTACCAAGGCTCAGCTTTGTGAACTACACAGTCTCTGCCCAAACCACGCAACTCTGCCACTGTGGCTTGAGAGTAGCCGGGGACAAGATACATATCTGGGACTCCTCGGGTGGTCCAGTGGCAAAAAACCCGCCTGTCAGTGCAGGAGACATGGGTTCCACCCCTGGTCTGGGAAGATCCCACACGCCGTGGAGCAACTAACTAAGCCCGTGAACCACAAGCACTGAAGCCTGAGAAACCTGGGCTCCGCAACGAGGGAACTCGCTGCAAAGAGAAGCGAGCGCACCGCAGCCAAGAGTAGCCCCCACTCACTGCAACTAGAGGAAAGCCCACGCAGCAGTGAAGACCCAGTGCTGCCAATAAATGAATAAATAATTTTAAAAAAAGATTCTATGCTTCTAATGTAGGGGCTATGGGTTCAATTCCTGGTCAAGGGATTAAGATTCCACAGGCCATGCACCAGAAATAGAGAGAGAGAGAGAAATTAGTATGATTATGCTGTGGGTGAAAGAATAAAACTTAAAAAAAAAGATGTACATCAATGGGCAGGGCCAGATGCCAACAAAATGTCATTTATGGACACCATTTGAATTTCATAGAGCTTCTTATGTCCCCAAATAGTATGCTTCCTTTTGTATTTTTTCAACTATTAACTAATATAAAATCATTTATATCAGGGGGTTACAGTTACAAGATACGGGTTTCTTTCAGGGTAATGAAAGTGTTCCAAGATCAATTGTGGTGACAGCTCTGTGAATACACAGAGGGACAGCTCTGTGAAAAAAAATCATGGAATCGTACACCCTGGGCGGGTGAAATTCTATGGGATGTGAGCTATATCTTAGTAAAGCTGTTATAAAAAGAAAACACACAATAGCTGAAGGTGCAAACAACCCAAAAGTCCATTGATGAATGAATGAATAAGCCAACTATGGTCCATCCGTACAATGCAATATTATTCAGCCTCAAAAAGGAAGGAAACTCTGACACAGGTTACAACACGGATGAATTTGGAGGACATTACTAAATGAAATAAGCCAGACACAGAAGGACAAATACTGATCTCACTTATATGACCTCACTTAAATGATCTCACTTATATGAGGTCCCCAGAGGAGTCAGACTCACAGGAGACAGGAAGGAGCATGGTGGGTGTCAGGGTCGGGGGAATGCAGAGTTCCTGTTTAATGGGGACAGGGTTTCGGTTTGGGCTGATGAAAGAGTTCTGAGGATGGACGATGGTGAGGTGGCACAGCAATGTGAATGTACTTGCTGCTACTGAACTGTGCATTTTCAAATGGTTACACAGGCGAATTTTACGTTATGCACCAGGCTTTCCCGGGTGGCTCAGACAGAACGGTAAAGAATCTGCCTGCAATGCGGGACACCCAGATTTGATCCCTGGGTCGGGAAGATCCCCTGGAGGAGGGAACGGCAACCCACTCCAATATTCTTACCTGGAGAATCCCATGGACAGAGGAGCCTGGCGGGCTACAGTCCATGGGGTCACAGAGTTGGACACGACTGAGAGACTAACACTTTCAGCTTATGCATATTTTACCATAATTTAAAAAAGAAAAGATAACAAATATTTTCAGCTCCCAGGCCTTACAAACGCAAGCAGCAGGCAGGCTTGTCCCCCGCCCCAGGCTATAGTTTATAGACCCCTTGTTGTGCTGGGCTTAGTTGCTCAGTCGTGTCCGGCTCTGCGACCCCATGGGCTGTAGCCCACCAAGCTCCTCTGTCCGTGGACTCCTGGACCACCCCATATGGGCTGGTTGGGACTGGGATTAGCAGCGTGTGGATCCCAGATGGCGGTGGGCAGTGGGAATCAAAGGGGAATTTGTTCCTGAGGCAAAACTGGGTGAGGAAGGCATCTGGTCTGGTAGATGAGCCAGGGGTCATGGAGGACCAAAGCAGGCTGAGTGCCAGGCTCCCAGCGACAGGGAAGGGATGACTGAGTAGGTGAATAAAGCAATGAGTGAGTGGGTGCAGAGATAAACTGGGGGTGGGCAGAGGGGGCTGCTGCCAGCATCCATCATGGAGTGAAACGCTCCACGTTGAGACAAGCCACGGTTGGAGGGTCATGGAAATGAGAAACCAGAAGATGCTCGCAGCTCTTCTAGGTGAAGGCAGCAAGATTCCTCCAGCTCGGCTGTGCCCCCACCGCCCCCTGCCATGGACCCTCCCAGGTGGGATGGAAGCCAGCCGTCAAGAAAGCCCCTCGGGGAGAATTACAGGTCTGCATGGCTGAGACCCTTCGCCGTTCGCATGAAACAGTCACAGCGCTGCTATTCGGCTCTGCTGTCACGCCATGAGCAGTCGTGTCCGACTCTTTGCGACCCCGTGGACTGTAGCCCGCCAGGCTCCCCACTCCGTGGAATTTTCCCGGTAAGAATGGTGGAGTGGGTTGCCATTTCTTTCTCCAGGGGATCTTCCCGACCCGGGATTGAACCTGAGTCTCTTGCATCTTCTGCATTGGCAGTAGGATTCTTTACCACTAGCGCCACCTGGAAAGCCCCTGTGAATCAGCTAGATCCCAATACAAATAAAGTTGTGTGTGTGTGTTTTTTTTTTTAAAGAAACCCTCTTGGGCTTCCCTGGAGGCTCAGTAGTAAAGAATTCGCCTCCCAGTGCAGGAGATGCATGTTCAATCCCTACTCCAGGAAGAGCCCACGTGCCCTGGAGCAACTAAGCCCCTGGGCCACAGCTCCTGGGCCAGAGCGCTGGAGCCTGGGAGGCGCGGCGAGGGAGCCCACGTCCCGCGACTGCTGCAGCCCCTGCGCCCTAGAGCCCAAGCTCCAGCACCAGAGGAGCCACCCCCACACTGCAGCTGGGGAGCAGCCCTCGCTCGCTGCAATTAGAGAAAGCCCACGCCAAGCGGCGAAGACCGGCGTAGCCAAAAATAAATGCAGAAATAAAACAAAAGCTGAAAAGAGAGAAATCTGCTCACCTGCAGGTCAAGTCCAGGCTTCCAGTCTTCAGGCACCGCTGACTTGGCCCTGGGCATCTGCACCCCTTTTGGCTGGCCCAGGCTGCCTCAGCTCTCCAGGTCTTTACACATGCGGTTCCCCTACCAGGGCATCCCCTTTCTGGCCCCGCATCTCGACTCCATGTGTCAGATCCCATTATGGAGCCTGCTGTCTCCCGCCCCGCCCTCCGGTCCAACCCTGACTGCACAGGCTGGGGTGTCTATGTCCTGCTCTTTCTCCCCAGACCCCAGGCGCCACGGGCATGGCCTGCAGGGGATTGTATCCCCCAGCCTCACGCAGCCCAGAGGCTGAGGGTTTGCTGAGTGACCTCAGAAACCCGTAACTATGACAAGGGTCTCCACCCTGGGCCATGCGAGGTCAGAGGGTTAATTAAGTTCAGTGCTGGGACCTGGCTGGTGGTGCCAGCTATAAAGGGTTAGGTGTTCAGGGCACCAGACCCAAAATAGGGTGACGAGAAATAGCTGCAGGCTTGGAAGCTGCTTCGGGTATAAATTTAGATACAACTTTTAAACTTGCCCTGAGCTGAGGTCCCCTGTTCCTACTGGGATGAGGTTCCCAACTACTGCTGCTGCCACCTTGTAAGATGCTGGGGCAGGGATGGGAGGTGACAAGAGAGAGGATCTGGTCCCCATGACTGCCCATCACACTACCTCCAACTCTCAGTGTCAATCCTGAGTCACTGAGTTGTGTCCAACTCATTGCGATCCCATGGACTGTAGCCCGCCAGGCGCTTCTATGGGATTTCCCAGGCAAGAGTGCTGGAATGGGTTACCACTTCCTCCTCCAAGAGATCTTCCTGACCCAGAGGCCCAACCCATGTCTCCAGCCCTGCAGGCCGCTTCTTTACCAATGAGCCCCCGGGGAAGAGCCACTCACATTATGATCTCTTCTAATCTAGGTTTACGTCCCTAGGTTTCCTTCTGACACACTGAATTCCTCCTGTTTCCCAAATTTGCTGAAGTCTCACCTCCAGACCCATGCCCTCTGCCTGGAACGCCACTCTGCCTGTTTGCCTGAACCTACAGACCATTTCCCTGGGCAGTGCTCCCCAGGCCCAGGCAGAGACCCTGTTCTCACTCTGGGTGCCCCCAGCACTGGGTCCCTCCCACGGCCCCGTCCTAATCCCACAGAATTGGGGGTGTCTGTGTCCAAATGTCCCCCTCAGACTGGAGCGCCCCCATGCCAGTTCCTCACCAGAAGTCTGTGTCCCCACTGAACCGTACCTGGCCTAGATAAACACTGATGAAGGCTTATTCGGTGACAAGCTGGGCTGCCATCCCCCTCTCCAGGGGACCTCCCCTCCCCAGGGACAGATATGGCAGTCCATGCCTGGACCCCCAGGAGGAGCCCGATGAAGCTGGCCCCCTCCCTTCTGCAGCCACAGCCTGTAGCTGGCGTTACAGAAACAGCCCTGCTCTTCTCTTTCTCTCTCCAGTACCTCTCCTGAACCCTACTGGGGTCGCCCCCTCCTTCTTGGAGTCCTTCAGCTCTCCCAAAGGGGTCCCCTTGAGGTTCCCTGCCTCAGTCAAGACCACATCCAGGCCCCAAAGCCATCTCCCTAACACAGACTCAACTGGTTTCCTCCCTTGCTTTAACACCTCTCACGGCTCCCTACTGCCCTCAGAGTGCAGCCTGAGCTCCGCTTCACACGCAAGGCTCCTCCCCTCCACACGCAAGGCTCCTCCCCTCCCTGGGTCCCAGTTTCCTCACCTGGGGATAAAGGATCCCACCTCTCAGGGCTGTAGTTCAGTTCAGTTCAGTCGCTCAGTCGTGTCCGACTCTTTGCGACCCCATGAATCGCAGCACCCCAGGCCTCCCTGTCCATCACCAACTCCCGGAGTTCACTCAGACTCACGTCCGTCGAGTCCGTGATGCCATCCAGCCATCTCATCCTCTGTCATCCCCTTCTCCTCCTGCCCCCAATCCCTCCCAGCATCAGAGTCTTTTCCAATGAGTCTACTCTTCGCATGAGGTGGCCAAAGTACTGGAGTTTCAGCTTTAGCATCATTCCTTCCAAAGAAATCCCAGGGCTGATCTCCTTCAGAATGGACTGGTTGGATCTCCTTGCAGTCCAAGGGACTCTCAAGAGACTTCTCCAACACCACAGTTCAAAAGCATCAATTCTTTGGCGCTCAGACTTCTTCACAGTCCAACTCTCACATCCATACATGACCACAGGAAAAACCATAGCCTTGACTAGACGGACCTTAGTCGGCAAAGTAAAGTCTCTGCTTTTGAATATGCTATCTAGGTTGGTCATAGCTTTCCTTCCAAGGAGTAAGCGTCTTTTAATTTCATGGCTGCAATCACCATCTGCAGTGATTTTGGAGCCCCCAAAATAAAGTCTGACACTGTTTCCACTGTTTCCCCATCTATTTCCCATGAAGTAATGGGACCAGATGCCATGATCTTCATTTTCTGAATGTTGAGCTTTAGGCCAACTTTTTCACTCTCCACTTTTACTTTCATCAAGAGGCTTTTGAGTTCCTCTTCACTTTCTGCCATAAGGGTGGTGTCATCTGCATATCTGAGGTGATTGATATTTCTCCTGGCAATTTTGATTCCAGCTGGTGTTTCTTCCAGCCCAGCGTTTCTCATGATGTACTCTGCATATAAGTTAAATAAGCAGGGTGACAATATACACCCTTGACGTACTCCTTTTCCTATTTGGAACCATTTTGTTGTTCCACGTCTAGTTCTAACTGCTGCTTCCTGACCTGCATACAGATTTCTCAAGAGGTAGGTCAGGTGGTCTGGTATTCCCATCTCTTTCAGAATTTTCCACAGTTTATTGTGATCCACAATAAACAATTACACCTTAGGGCTGTAAGAGGATTGCAAGCCTTGGGAGGTGGGAAGAAGCCAGCCCACAGAGGACCCTGGCCCTTTCTGATACAGACACATGAGTCATCGCTGGGTTGGGATTTCTTGGCACTGCTGATATTTGAGACTGGATTGTTATCTGTGATAGGTTAAGTAGGTAGATAGATGGAAGATAGATCATTGATAGATTATAGATATGGTGAAAGTGATAGTCGTTCAGTCCAACTCTTTTTGACCCCATGCACACGGGATTTCCCAGGCAAGAATGCTGGAGGGGGTTTCCACTCCCTTCTCCAGGGGATCTTTCCTCCCCAGGGACTGAACCTGGGTTTCCTGCATTGCAGGCAGATTCTTTACCATCTGAGCCAACAGGAATAAATATGGTAGACAGATATAGACAGAAGACTGACAGATAGATGCCAGGCAATTAGATGGATGGTAGATACATAATTGATAGATGATTGATTGGTGATTGAAAGATGATAACCAGATGACCAATTGACAGATGATAGACTGATTGATGATAGACGGACAGACAGCAAACAAGGTCTCTTGCATGTTGAGGCAGGGTCTCTCTCATGTCAGCGCTACTGACATTTGGGGTCCATCAGCCCTGTGGGTAAGGGACATCCTGGGCCCTGTAGAGTGTTGAGCAGCATCTCTGGTCTCTACGCACTCAAAGCAAATAACACCCTCTACCCCCAGTTGTAACAACCAAAAATGTCCCCAGACATTGCCAGACATCCCCTGGAGTGCAGAATCTCCCTCAGGTAAGAACCACTGACCCAGGCAAGTGTCTTTAGACATGGCGACAAGATCTTATCTTAGACAAAGCCACAGATGGAGGGGTGACCCCAGGAGGTATTGACAAGAAAAACTGGACAAGGAGGCAGTGGCTTCTCTGAGGGGCCAAAGAAAGGACCCCAGGAGCATCAGGAGAAGGGCTGCTCACAAGGATGCCAGCCCCCAACCAGGAGAGGAGCCCACCCAAGACCAAGCTGGGGCTGCATCCCAGGCATGTTTTTGTTTTGTTTCCCCCCTTTTTTCCCTTTGGCTGCACCACATGGCATGTGGGATCTTAGTTCCCCGACCAGGGATCGAACCTGCACCCCCTGAAGAGGAAGCATAGAGTCTTAACCACCGGACCACCAGGGGAGCCCCACCTCTGAGCTTCTTGTACCCCTGAGACCCTGGGCAAGTCAAACGCCCTCTTTAAATCTCGGTTTCTTCATCTGCAAAGGAGAGGGCCCTCCCAGCACAAAGATCTCTGGATACTGGGGGCTGATGTCAAAGAATAAGGGTTTTAGGCTTTAAGAGAACCAAAGGTCTTTGTCCAGCATCCCACGATTGTTAAGTGAAGGAGGCTGGATTGAACCAGATCCTAGCTGCCCCCCACAGCTCACTGCCTCCCCGTGAGAAACCATCACTGCACACAGAGGACCACGGGAAGAACAGGTCAAACCAGAACGGAAGTGCTGAGATGCATCTGTCGCCAAGCACTTTTCCTCTGCACCTGCTGCCAAATCGCAGACACCATGGATGACTCGGTCTGCTCTCAAACAGCCACACTTCCAAGGAAAAAGTGACACAGCACTGACAAAAATAATTTCTCCCAAACCTAAGCCTTCAAAGTATGTTGGAAAGCAACATCCATCCATCAACAAGCAGGGACTTCTCTGGCAGTCCAGTAGTCAAGACTCCGTGCTTCCACCGCAGGGGGGATGGACTCATTCCCTGGTAAGGGAGCTACAATCTTGCGTGCTGCCGCCAAGACAAACAGAAAACCACAGTGGAGTGGATAACACAAAATACAGGGGCATCCACACAGTGGAACAGTACTCAGTCATAAACAGGAGTGAAGCGCTGATTCATCCTGCAATGTGGACAAACCTCGAAAACGTGATGCTATGGGAGAGGAGACAGACACTAGAAGCCACACAGTGCGTGATTCCGTCTCTAAGAAATGTCCACGACAGGCCAAGCCCTAGAGACAGAAAGCAGATCAGTGGCTGCCGGCGGCTGGAGGAGGAGGAATGGGGACTGCTGATGGGGACTGGATCTCATTTTGGTGTGGTGAAAATGTTTGGGACGCGATAGAGGAGAGAGTTGCACAACATGGTGAACGGACTCAATGCCACCAAATTTTCCGCTTGAAAATGACTAATTTTATGTTACGTGAATTTCCCCTCGGTAAAAACACACAGGTAAAAAATAAAAAAGCAGAAGCATAAAAAAATCCACCAAGGCAAGTATTTGTCTCTCCAAGGGGCATGGTGGGGGTGGGGTGGAGGGCACAGGTATTCTACCCACCTTGGGAAGGGATGATGGAGTTGGGGGCCCCCTGCCTGGGGGCCCTGGACACAGTCTGGACCAATTTGTCAGCACTGTGGGGGCCATGCTCTGGCTGGCGGCAGCGCTGGGCTCTTAAAGGGTTTTGTCAGGGCTTTGAAAGGGGGCCAGGTTTTTTTTTTTCTCCCGGAGCCGAGCAGTCTTGAGCCTGTTGTTCTCAGCAATCTCAGGGCCGCGTGTTAGCAGGAAACACAGCCAAGTAGGGCTTCCTGAGAGTCGGAGAGAGGAAGCTCCGTAATGTTCTGGAAGGCCGGGTTAAAAATAACCCCGGTATATAAGGACGGCGGAGGGTCCCCTCTCTGCCTCACTCGCACGCAGGCCGGCTGGACGCTAGGCCGAGCAGGTGGTTTGGGGCCTAAGACAGGCCAAATCCTGGTCCCTGGGCCCCTGGAGCTAGGGGAAAACACCAGCCAAGTTCAGAGTCCTGAGGCTGCCCCACTTCCAGAACTTAGGCAGAGTCAGGGCCACCGTGGGTGTTCCTGTTTTAAATCACTTTTCTCCAGCCGAATATGCAAACCCAAGCAGAGAGGAACTCGGGTGGAGCTGTGATTTTGGTTGGCAGTGATGATCAAAGCACACACAGGCTGGGGGGCTGACAGCCAGAGTTCGATTCCTGTCTCTGCCACCAGCTCTGGATCTCAGTATTCTCATCTGTAAAATGGAGCAATAATAGTTTCTACATTGTTGTAAGCACTAAATACTTAGCACAGAGGCTCTAAGGAAGCTGAATAATTATTATGAATTCTTCCAAGGTGGCTCAGTGGCAAAGAATCCGCCTGCCAATGTAGGAGACACGGGTTTGATCCCTGAGTTGGGAAGATCCCCTGAGGAGGAAATGGCAACCCATTCCAGTATTCCTTGCCTGGAGAATCCCTTGGACAGAGGAGCCTGGAGGGCCACAGTCCATGGAGTCACAAAGACTGGGACACAACTGAGCATGCACACACCATCATTATTTTCAGGATGCTTACTTCCCTGGGTGTGGCATCCATATATTGTTATGTATTTAATCCATGCATCAGTTCTAATTGCATCTCCTCCCCCTCCTCACAGGTGTAGCAAGCGGGGATTAGCATCACCTGTTGTCATGGTAACCCAAGACGCGGTGGCCAAGTTGTCTCTGTGAGCTTTTTCCAACCTTGCCTTCCACAAGCCTGCTGATGGACACCTCTTTCAATTTTACACTTGGAGGCCTCACTTGCCTTACCCTAGCCCAGTCCTGACAAAAAGGAACAGACTTGAGCCAGGGACTTTGAACTTCACAGGGCCCAAAGTCCTTTCTGTTCTATGCTTAGAAGTTAAAGTTAGGGAGCTGGAAGGGTGCAGCCGGAAGATGGATGACCATCACCTTTACATAGGCAGGTGGTTCGCACCCCGTACATAGGCGGGGTGATCTTTCCAAAAGGACCTCTGATGTCATTGCCATCAGAACAGCGAGAACAACAAAGCCCACTAATTTTGGGACAAACTCAGCACCAAGGTGCGGGGCTTCTCATCCTGGGCTGAGCCACATGGATCAGAAAAATAAAAGAAAACACAAATGATCAATGTCAGGAAGGAGAGAGGGGACCCTGGGGACAAGTCCTACACATATCAAAAGGTTCACCAGGCCATTCTATAAACAACTTGCTGCTGCTAAGTCGCTTCAGTCGTGTCCGACTCTGTGCGACCCCATAGACGGCAGCCCACCAGGCTCCCCCGTCCCTGGGATTCTCCAGGCAAGAACACTGGAGTGGGTTGCCGTTTCCTTCAATGCATGAAAGTGAAAAGGGAAAGTGAAGTCGCTCAGTCGTGTCCGACCCTTCGCAATCCCATGGACTGCAGCCTACCAGGCTCCTCCGTCCAACAACAACTTGATTCCAGTCAATTCAACGGCTCAGATGACACAGACAAATTCCTTGAAAGACTCAAATTCCCCAAACTTACTCAAGAAGAAAGAGATCACCAGGGGATCACCCTGGTGGTCCAGTGACTAAGACTCCACACTCCTTATGCAGGGGTCCCTGGGTTCGATCTCTGGTCTGGGAACTAGATACCACATGTAGCAACTAAGAGTTCACATGTGGCAACTAAAGATCCGGAGTGTTGCCACCAAGATCTCACTCAGCCAAATAAACAAATATTCTTAAAAAGAAGACAGAGATCGCCAGGACAGCCCTGTAGCTATGGAAGAAACCGATGGGCTGGTGGAGAAATTTCCCGCGTAGAGAGCCAGGTCTGAACAGCGTCACTGGTAAATTTCCCCAAGCATTTAGGAAAGAGAGAAGGCCAGTGCTACAGAGCCGCTTTCATAACACTGGAGAAGGAAGTCTTCCCAACTTACTCTAAATGGGGGAAGGGGGCTGCCTTGGGGTGCCCCAGGGGCTTCTTTCTGTGCCAGCATTCAGTAGAGCCCTGGGGCTCCCCCCACACCCCCAAAGAGATCCTGTTCCCTTCCAGGGGATGTTTTCTTCTGCCGTTAGGGCAGATCCCTGCCGGGGCTCAGGGAAATGAAAGAAGCGTTTGCTCTCCAGAAATCCGATCCAGACATGCCGGTTCCCCTGAAGGCGCCTTTGTACCCTGAGCGCTGCCACAATGAATGCCGTCACTGGCTGTGGCCTGCACATCGTGGCTGCCTGGGCTGAGGCCCCTTTCAGAAGTCACCGTGGTCCTCCACTAGCTATTTTTAACTGGACTTGTGGGCCAGGGGGATGCAGGAGTGGGGACAGAGGGCATCCGTGAGACTGGGGGCTGTGCCAGGCCGGTCGGGGGCCCCACCAGAGCTGCATCCGTGGGTGCGGGTGACGATGGATGGAGGGCACTCCCTCCAGCTCTCAGCTTCTTTCTGCGTCTCTCAGGTGAAGGTCTGAATCCTGTCAGGGGCTTCAATTCAGAGTAGCTCAAAGGCTGAATTCTATCAACCAGTCTTGGTCCCCCTCTCGCTTTCTCTGCCTCTCCCCATCTCTCTGCAGTCCCCTCTCTGTCTCTTTCTCTCTGCCTTTAACTCCCCTTTGCATGGGACACTGCTCAGCTCTGCCTGAGCAGGGAGCCACTCTCTCTTGCAAGAAGATGACCTGATCTGATACCTTGTTTTCTTGAAAGTATTATCTATCGATCAATCCATCGATAAATGGATTATCGTAAATCTCCCACCCAGAGCACCCTGTGTGTGCTTGCCCCCCAGCCCCCAGTTCTCAGCAGGATGGACTGACTTTGGTCCTGTTTAAACATTTCAGAATGAGCCGGTGTCCTCTCCGCAATTCTCATTTCTCAAACAGATAACTAGATGTCCAGGCCCCTAGGGGGAGGGGTTTCAAGGCTCGGTCGAGATGCCCTGGGGTATGGTGAACTCTCCAGGGACTGGGTTCAACACCGCACCAGCCCACGTATAGCACCACCTTCTGCTAATGCCGACCCTCAGGGGGAGGGGCAGGTTCAGAGGGGAAACTGAGGCTCAAAGGGGTGAAGCCCTTTCCCTAGCCCAACAAAGCCAGCTACCTGGTTCCAGGAAACCAGCTCTTAACCAAAGCATCTCCTGATTATGGGGATTCCGGCCTTTTTCTGATCCTCCATCAGTCCCTGTATGCTGGGCCTGCCAGGGGCTATCAGAGGAGAAGCCCTTGGCTCTCCCAGCTACAATGTCCTGCAATGGCTTTCCTGGGCCCACCCCCAGGGTGACTTGAGCACCCTTGGCCTGCAAACAGTATTTCCCTGGAAGGACCTGCTGGGCTTGAGGTCCCACAGGCAATCCCAGCTGCTCATGCTGAGCCCCTGGGCGAGTTCCCTGACCTCAAGGGCCTCAGTTGCCACTTCTGTAAGGGGGCAGCACACCAGTGGTCCTGCTTCCCAGCGTTCAGTGGAGCCTGACATCTATATCCAGCATGGCTGCTGACAGCAAGTAGCCAAGCAAAGTGGGTGCGTGCCTGCATGGACGCTCTCTCACTGCCGTGCCTGACTCTTCAACCCTGTGGACGGCAGCCCGCCGGGCTCCTCTGCCCATGGGATTTCCCAGGCAAGAATACCAGTGTGGGTTGCCATATCCTCCTCCAGGGGATCTTCCTGCCCCAGGGACTTGAACCCGCGTCTCCTGCATTGCAGGGAGTTTCTTTAACCACTGAGCCACCTGGGAAGCCCACCAAAGAGGGTCCCTGCTCACAACTTTTCCAGGAATCTGGCCACGGGCCTGACGATAGCCCAAGTTTCCTCTTAGCCAGCCCCTCCCTAATATTTTTAAAAAGTTGTGGTCAAACAAACAAACTAAACAGTATAAAATTTACCATTTTAACCATTTTCAAGTTTGTGTTTCAGTGGCAGTTATTACATTTATAGTGCTGGGCAATCAGCGCCTTTATCTAGTTCCTAAACATTTCCTTCACCCCCAAAAGGACAGCCCATCTCATTAGCAATCACTCCCCACACCCCTCCCCCAGCAACTCCCCTGGCAACCACCAAATCTACTTCCTGTCTCTGTGGATTTGCCTGTTCTGGATCTTTCATATAAATGGAACCACATATAAACTTTTGTGTCTGGGCTTCCTTCACTCAGCATGATGTCTTTGAGGTTTATTCACATCATAGCATGAATCCATTCCTTTTTATGGCTGAGTAATATTCCTTTGTATGGATGGATCACATTGTGTTTATCCATTCATCCACTGATGGACATTGGGGTTGTTTCTACCTTTTCCCTTTTTCTTTGGCCACAGCTCACAGCCGGCAAGATCTTAGTTCTCCAAACAGGGATTGAGCCGAGCCCCCTGCAGTGGGAGCATGAAGCCCTGACCACTGGACTGCCAGGAAATTCCTTTATTTCTACATTCTGGCGATCGGGACTAGTGATACTGTGGACATGTGTGTGCAAAAACTCATGAAAACACTTGTTTTCTGTTTGGTGGGGCTGGGGTGGGGTCCCTGTGTCATGTTGTAATGCTACATTTAATTATTTGAGGAGTTCTGCCCTGGCAGGATTAAACCTGAATTCTGCATGCCTGTGTGGACACACCTGCAGCCGCCCACCAGAAAGACCTTCACTCTGCACCGGCATCCCGCAGCCCTCAGCTTCCTCATCTGTTCACTGGCTGCGGTGATGACGTAAGGAGATGGCACTGCCGGCCTGGCACCCACTACCACCTCCAGCTAGGAGGCGTGCTCCCCCACCCGCCTCCCGACAAAACACAGGACGCCCAGCTACATCCAAATTTCGGTAAACACTGGGTGACTTTTCAGGATATCTCATTCCATGCAAAATTTAGGATATACTTACATTTTAAAATCTTTGTTTAGGACTTCCCTAGCGGACCAGCAGTTAAGACTCCACGCTTCCAATGCAGGGAGTGAGGGTTCAATCTCTGGTCGGGGAACCAAGATCCCACATGCCATGTGGTGACGAGGTGGAGGGAAGGGAAATGGTTGTTTATCTGAAATCCCAGTTTAATTGGGTATCCTGCCTTTTATTTTCTCAATCTGGTGACTGGATTTTGTAACAGCTTGTTTCCTTTTTTAAAAAATTTATTTTTTTTTAATTGGAGGATAATTGCTGTACAATATTGTGTTGTTTTTTGCTATACTTCAACATGAACCAATCATAGGTATACATATGTCCCCTCCCTCTTGAACCTCCTCACAATCAGGCAGAAATCAGGCAAAAATCATAGACATCATAGCCAGACAGAAATCAAAGGCGGTTCTGGTTATTTGGGGCTGCAAATATCTGATCCACCTGGCTCATCTCAACAAAACCCAGCTGGGGCCCAAGCCACCAAGATGGCTCTGATCTTCTAGTGTTCCTCGAGAAAGGTCTGGCGACAACTTGTTAAAACCCTGGGAAAACTGTTGAAGGTCCACTTCGGTCAGATGACAACGATCTAAATTTGTCCTCAAACCCCAGGCTGCCGGAAGGCCAGTGAGCAAAGGGGTGAGCATTCAGGGTAGCCCCTTGGAAAGACACCTCACTGGGCCTGCCTCCCGGGGCGCCGAGGTCTGATTCACGCTTCCTTGTATTCAAACAGAGCAGAGCGGCCTGAACCAGCGACACTTCTCCCCTTGATTTTTCCCAGAACTGGCCTGAGGCCTGGGAGATGCCGGACGGTGTCACTTAAGGGAATCTGAGGTCACTGTCCACCCAGGGAACGTGGACGTAAGTGAGGGCCACCTTCTCCAGGGCCAGCTGATACATCACGGACAGGAAGTCCAGATCCCTGGTACTTTTAGGAGTTCACAGAAATGCTGTAATTTTTCTCTTTTTTTTTTAACTGGGGCCATTTTTTTAAAAAAAAGTCTTTTTTGAATTTGTCACAATACTGCTTCTGCTTTATGGTTCAGTTTTTAGGTCTCAGGGGATGTAGGATCTTAGCTTCCCGACCAGGGATCAAACCCACACCCCTTGCATTGGAAGGATAAGTCCTAACCACTGGGACTGCCAGGGAAGTCCCTTGAAATCTTTTAAAATCAGAAGAAAAAAAAAATTTTAAGGACAGAGGAAAAGAAAAGTTTTATTTTTTTCTTACTTCAGAGGGTGAAAATGAAATTTTTAGGTTCTAAAACCTAAAAAAAAATTTTTTAATGGAGGAAGTATGTCGCATTTCATGTGAAATTTGGTATTTATTTATGCTAAAAATGTGCTGTTTGAATCTCCATTTAACTGGGTACCTCATGTTTTATCTGATGAGGTTAAATTTGTGATGTTACATTTCTGTGATGTTAAATCTGACAACCCAATCATTTGGTAACACTTAGACCTCTTGGCCAGGCAGAAAATTAATGAAAAAGGAAATGTGCCTCAGACCCCCTGAAGACACTTTTTTTTCTTTTTCATAAAAACAAACAGGTAACTTTCTTTTTTTAAAAAAATATTTATTTGGCTGTGTTGGGTCTTAGCTGCAGCACACGGGATCTATAGTTGGGGCATGTAAGATCTAGTTCCCTGGCCAGGGATTGAATCCAGGCCTCCTGCACTGGGAACGTGGACTCTTAGTCACTGGACCACAAGGAAGTCCCTCCAAGAGGTCATATTTCAGCCCTGAGCTTTTCTCACAAAGATCAAGGTGGCCTCGTTACACGTTTGCACTACAAAGGCAGGAAAAAGCCTCCTTGACGACATGTCAGTATCTGGTGGAGTGTGGGAAGGGACTCCAGACCACATATCTAGCAATTATCAGGAGATAAACCCATTACTCAGATATTAAAACTGAGGACTGGAAAAGAGAAGCAACTTGACCCAAGCTCTAGGCCATGGTTCTCTATCTCTTCAGAGGAGCGTTTTTGTATTTTTTTTTTTTTAATATTTACTTATTTAGCTGCCCCAAGTCTTAGCTTCAGCTCATGGGATCTTTAGTTGCAGCTTGTGCGATTTAGTCCCCTGACCAGGGGTTGAACCCAAGCTCCCTGCACTGCCAGGGGAAGTCACTGGTTTTGTATCTTTTTGATGTCTTGGGGCCCTGCGTGATGAAAGCTGGAATTATTCATGGTAGACATAGGCCAGCAACTTACCTTCAGTTTCAGGGGGGTCCATGGAGGCTAGGTTCATACAGGGAAAGGAGCCTGGGTCAGGATCAGAGACTTCAAACTCAGACAGTGGAACTCCTGGCTAGCCAAGGATTAGTGGTGCCTCTGATTCCTCCCCCTACCCCAGAAAAACTAATGGCTCTCTGAGTCCTGAGGCCCAAGGGGGGCTCCACATAGGCACTGGCACATAGTAGGTATTCAATATTAGTAGGTCCCTCAATCCTCAAACACACACACACACACACACAGCACTGGGCTGGCCATTTTAAACTCAAGCCTTCATATCTACTCTTGGGAGAAAAAAGGAAAACTCCTACTACACATATTTTTTTTAAAAACTGCCCTTGCGGTGGAAAAGTTTTTACATCTGAAGAAAACCCTGATTGTTAGACTCAGGTCTGCAATAAACCGTGGCTATTTTTAAGCGCCTGGGGACATGTGCTCACAACCCCGGGAAAAGCAGCAGCCGTTCGTCCTCCTCAGCACGTCCGGAGGGGCCCGAGTGATGTGGTGTGGAGGGTGAGGGGCACGGGTTGTCAGCCTGCCAAGAGCACAAGGGCCTCCTAGAGTATTCCGGAACATTCTTCCCCAGGTCGTTAGAAATCCTACAATCGGGGCCGTGCCTCCAAGTTCCAGTTCTGCCAGTAGTTGTTTTCCATTTCATTTTTCCTCTTTTTTTTTTTTTTTTTTGGATTTCTCAAATCACATTTGTTTTTCCACAATCGAAAGCACTCACACACATTTTGGCCGGGCCTCCAGACACGCTGTTCTAACCAAGACGTGTAAACAACCCCTTCCCCATCCCCCCTCCTGCAGCTGGGTGTTTGGGTGACATTGGAAAATCTAGAGGGAAAGAGAAAAAAAAAAAAGGTGCTGGGAGGAGGGGGTGGGAGTTTTCCAAAAATCAGCTCAGGACTTACGTAACACAGAGTTGATGCAGGCGGCCCCTGGACACACATCCGAGGCTGCGAATGAGCGCGGGGCGGAGGGCTCGGCTGGCAGCAGGCGGACGCGGAGAAGGGAAAGTGACGCCTTGGCTGGGATCTCTGACTCCTCCACCGGAGTGATAAGGGGAATGTGGATGCGGCTGGGAGCCCAAGCACATATTTGAAATATGTTGGCAAGCCCCACCGCTTGTAAACCGTCACAAATCTTCCGAGGAAAGGAAAGGAATCTTCCTCTAAGAACCACCCGCAGCTGGGATCCAGCGCGTCTGCGGGTCGCCCACAGTGAGCCAGGATTTTTAAGTCACTTTCTATCAACGTCTCCCTTTAAATATATATATTTGGCGGTGCTAGGTCTTAGTTTCGACGTGCGGAATCTTTAGTTTCAGCATGTGAACTCTTAGCTGGGATCTAGTTCCCTGACCAGGGATCGAACCCGGGCCCCTTACATTGACACTGTGGAGTCTTAGCCGCTGGGGCACAAAGGAAGTCCACTAGCAGCGTCTCTGTACTGCTTATAGTGCCCTTGGGAGTTCCCATCGCCTTTCCCATTTTACAGACAAGGAAAGCCGAGGCACAGAGAGGGGAGGCAACTTAGCCCAGCAAAGTCACACCTGGCTGAATTTGAAGCCACATTCAATGTTTTTCAGTATTTTCCTGAAAGACCACTCCCGTGGGCATAGAAGCTGGTGATTGTCAGAATAAGCACCTGTGTGTGTGTGTGTGTGTGTGTGTGTGTGTGTCTGTGTGTCTGTGTGTCTGTGTGTGTGTTAGTTGCTCAGTCATCTCTGACTCTGCGACCCCACGGACTGTAGCCCACCAGGACTACATAGGACTCTCCAGGCAAGAACACTGGAGTGGGTTGTCATTTCCTCCTTCAGGGGCTCTTCCTGACCCAGAGATCAAACCTGAGTCTCCTGCCTTGCAGGCAGATTCTTTACTGTCTGAGCCACCAGGGAAGGCCATCAGGACCTGAGTGGACATAATAAATGTTCTCCAGGTCAGATGTGGTGGGGATGTCTCATTTCACAAAATTCAACTCGACCGTTATTCGCTTACCTGCTACGTGCCCCACATCAGCCAGTCTAGGGGATGCTCTCAAATCTTGTCCAAGGTTCACATTCAGGATTTTCTTTTTGCAGACTTCGGGCCATGCTCCTTAAGTAGCTGCACTCTCCCCTCGGGGTGGTTGTTCTGCTTTCACGAGCAATAAATTGGTCCAGCCACTTCGGAAAAGTGTTTGTCAGTATCTCCTAAAGTTACAGTCCTGTAATCCCGCTCCTAGGTGTGTACCCCTAAAGAAATAAATCTGTGTGTTTGCACTAAGGAAATAAAGCCACAGCATTCACAGTGAAGAAAGAGGGAAGGGAGGGAGAGAGAGAGGGAGGAAGAAAGAGAGGAAGGAAGGGAAGAAAGAACCCAAATGTCATCAATGAATGAGCTATAGTATATTCATTTAATGCAAGGAGATCAACCAGTCAGTCCTTAAGGAAATCAACCCTGAATAGTCACTGGAAAGACTGGTGCTGAAGCTGAAGCTCCAATACTTTGGCGACCTGATGTGAAGCTCTGAGTCATTGGAAAAACCCTAATGCTGGGAAAGGCTGAAGGGAAAAGGATCAAGGGGCAGCAGAGGATGAAATGGTTTAGCATCACAGACCCAGTGGACATGAATTTGAGCAAACTCGGAGACTGAAGGACAGGGGAGCTGGAGTGCTGCAGTCCAGGGTTGCAAAGACTGGGACACAGCTTAGTGACTGAATAACAATACACGAACCGCAGGGTAGGCTGAGGGGGAGGAGTTTACTACGTGCAGGAGGTGGGATCCACTGAGCACCAAACTGAGCGAAGAGACCAGACGTGAAAGAGGCCAGGCACAATGGCGATTCCACAGTGGATTCCATCAGTGAAATCACCAGCTGGCAAAACTCATCTCCCGGGATAGAGGTCGGAAGCACGGTTTCCCTCATCGGCAGACGGAGCCTTGGGAACACTGGCTGTTCCCACGTTTTGATCTGGGTGATGGTCACGTCAGTGCAATCCACTGAGCGTACCCTTCAGGTTAGAGCCCTAAGCTGCGTGCAAGTTTTATCCTCCTTTGAAAAAGATTGGGCAGGTATTTATTGAGCACCTAGTGTATTCACTAAGGGGCAGCAATGACTTAGGCTTCAGCAGAACCTTCCACGCCTGGACTGGAGCTGGTGCGCAGAGCCCCACCAGCTCCATGACCCAGGGAATCCTGCCCTAATGGTGCTAACTCTGGCAGGATTTCCCAGAGGAAGGATAAGGCTTCGTCTTACAGGCCGTGGAAGGGTGGTGGTGAAAGGATCTGGGCTCACAGGGGCCACCTCCCTGCCCACAAGGAGCTGTCCCTGACGATGGTGGCCACTGTAGGTGAGTGCTCTCCATGCACCGCATGCTTTATAGCCAGGGACTCACGATCCACCCCTCCGCCACCCCAAGCCCCACATGGAAACAGCCTCAGTGACGTGCCCAAAGACCCCAGACTGGACCGAAACGTGAAACAGGAATCCCTGAAGGAGCTGATGATCCATGTGGAACCCCTTAGGCCGCCCCCCTCCAACCTGCCGGTGTCCCCACTGCCCAGCAGTTTCCCTGGTGACTCAACCAGGTGTGTCCAGGAGCCACACGCATGCACACACGCAGCCTCCCCTGATGGTCACCACCTTTGGTACACAGCCTCCAGGTGCCCGGGACACCATGAGTCATGCGGACTCAGCCCTCTGATTGTCTGCAAAAGGTCCTTCATCGCAACAAATCAATAACCTTGGTAAGAGGTCTGGCCATCAGCCAGTCAGTCCTTTGAAAACCTTTCTGAGGGGTCCCCTTGGAGCCGATAGGGACAAAAACCAATGGCCGGTCACTTCCAAAAGGTCTCAAAAGTGAGCAGATGCTTCCTCTGTGCATGGGGACAGGGGACTTGCAACATGAATGCGGTCCCTCCATTCCTGCCTGCAGGGTCTTGTCGTCCAGGGCGCTGACGCTCACAGCCCAGAGGACAAAGGACTGTCGTACCTCAATGCAAGGATGGGGCACTGTGTTTCTGATGAGGAACTCCCCGCTCCCAATTCCACCCCCCAGCCTCCAGAGCAATCCTTTCTAACCACCCACGGGCAATGGCAGGCAGCGGGGCTCATGGTAGGAGGAACTCAGGTTCTTAAGATTCCTATCCGGTGTAATACCTTACCTATGGGTGGGACCAGTGAATAGCTGGGACATTGCTCCCTTCATTAGGTTACATTATAGGGCCAAAGTGAAGGGATTTTTGCAGATGCAGTTAAGGTTCCAAATCATTTGATTTCTGAGTCCATCTAAGGGGGGTGGGCCTGGCCTAATCAGGTGAGGGCCCGATGGTTAAATCTTTGTTTTTTAACCACAGTTTTCTTAATAAAAAAAAAAAATTTTAACTAAGTTGGATAGTAGAAGCAACCCAGGTGTCATTAATGGATAAGTGGATAAACAAAATATGGTATATCTGTACAACAAAATATTAACCATAGAAGAAATGAAATTCTGACCCATGTGACATGAATGTACCTTAAGAATGTGTGTGTGAAATAAGCCAGGTGCAAAAGGACAAATGCAGTATGATTCCACTTACCTGAGGCCCCTAGGGTAGACAGATTCATAGACAGAATGTAGAATAATAGTCCCAAGGGCTGGGGGAGGAGAGAATGGGGAGTTAGTGTGTAATAAAGGCAGAGTTTCAGTTGGGGGAAATGAAAAGTTCTGGAGATGAGCAGTGGTGATCGTTGCATAATAATGTAAATGTACTTAATGCCACTGAGCTGCACACGTATAAAGGGCTATACCCCATATTCTTTACTAATCTAATAACCTGTAAGGGAAAAGAATATGAAAAGTAGTATATATATATATACACACATATGGACAGAGGAGACTGGTGGACCATGGCCCAGAGGGCCGCAAAGAGTTGGACTGAAGAGAGTTAGCACACACATGTGTGTGCATATATATGTATATTTGAATCACTTTCTGTATACCTAAAACTAACACACTGTCAATCAACTACACTTCAAATTTTAAAAGTCAAACAAAGCATAAAGTGGGGCTCGTTTCTGTTATGTATACTTTACCGCAATTTTACGAAAACAACGTTGGACAATCCAAAATTAAACTAAGTATTTGAAGGACAATTCTTTTAAAGAAGAAGGTCTAGCAGCCAGAAATTGGAAGCAGCAGAGAACAGCAATGCCACGAGCCTTGAGGAAGCCTGTGGCCAGGTCGTAAGGAGGAAGAACAGGCAGCCTGTGGGAGCCGAGGGGCTCAATCCTACACATACAAGGAACTGCACCCTGGGAGGAGGACCCCAAGTCTCAGGTGAGGCTCCCCCACCTGGACCTTTGCTGGCAAAGTGATGACTCTGCTTTTTTACACCTTGACTGCAACTTTGTGGGACCCTGTGTAGAGGACCACCTATGCCATGCTGGGCTCCTGACCTGTAAACTGGGAGATAATACAGACTGTCTCCATCAGCACAGGCTGCTGTTAGCAGAATACCATAGACTTGGTGGCTTGTAAACAAATTAAAAAAAAATTTTTTTTTCGTTTATTTGTCCGAGCCAGGTCTTAGCTGCAGCATCTGGGATCTTTAGTTGCAGCATGCAGGCTCTTAGCTGCAGGACACAGGATCTAGTTCCCTGCAGGGATTAAACCCCGGCCCCCAGCACTAGCAGTGTGGAGTCTTAACCACTGGGGCACCAGGGAAGTCCCTAAACCTCAGATTTTTACCTCTCACAGTTCTGAAGGCTAGCAGTCTGAGATCAAAGGTCCAGCACGGTCAGGTTCTGACACAAGCCTGATTCCCAGCTGCAGACAATATATACCGATATATACACTGATACAATATATATGGTATCCTCACAGTGACAGATTTTATCTTCTTGGGCTCCCAAAGCACTGCAAACAATGACAGCAGCTGTGAAATCAAAAGATACTTGCTCCTTGGAAGAAAAGCTATGACAAACCTAGACAGCATTAAAAAGCAGAGACATCACTTTGCAAACAAAGGTCCAGATAGTGAAAGCTATGGTTTTTCCTGTAGTCACGTACAGATGTGAGAGTTGGACCATAAAGAAGGCTGAGTGTCGAAGAATTGATGCTTTCGAACTGTGGTGTTGGAGAAGACTCTTGAGAGTCCCTTGGACTGCAAGGAGATCCAACCAGTCAATCCTCAAGGAAATCAACCCTGAATACACAATGGAAGGACTGATGCTGAAGCTGAAGCTCCAATACTTTGGCCACCTGATGCAGTGAGCCGACTCATTTGAAAAGACCCTGATCCTGGGAAAGATTGAAGGCAGGAGAAAAAGGGGACGACAGAGGAGGAGACGGTTGGATGGCATCACTGACTCAATGGAGATGAGTTTGAGCAGGCTCTGGGAGACAGTAAACAACATGAAATCTTGGGGAGCTGCAGTCCATGGGGTCACAAGGAGTTGGACATGACCCAGCAGCTGAACAGCACATGGCAGAAGGGGTGAGCGAGCTCTCTGGGGTCTCTCTTATAAGGGTGCCAATCCCATTCATGACGACTCCACCCTCATGACTTAATCACCTCCCAAAGGCCCCACCTCCTAATCCCATCACATTGTGGGTTAGGAGATCAACACGTGAATCTTGAGGGGACGTAAACATTCAGTCCATAAAAAAATAAGTTGTTCTGTTTTCACCCACTAAAAAAAAAAAGGAGAAAATCCTTTTGGGGACAAGTGAGTCCATGCATCCCCCAGGACACAGCCCAGATAGATGCTCACCCTGGGTGACTGAGGAGAAGAGGCAAAGGGACAGGGTTTGGGAAGCCAGCCAGGCTGGTCCAGCCTCCAGGATGAGCAGCGCTGGGGGGACACCCCAAGGCAGCAGGGGTGAGGAAAGGGCAGGCAGTGTGTCCTGGGGAGGGCAGTGTAGCCCTCAGCAGAAAACAGGGCCACCGCAGCCTCCTGGCAGGAGGGACCCCAGAGAACCAATTCCCTAGTCACTTTCTTTCTGCCCTCTGGGCCAGACTCAACAAGGAACCATTGATGTGTTAAAGGCCAGCCTCCCAGCCCAGGGCAGGATGAAAAAACAGTGGGTGGAACCAGCATAGGAGACAACTGGCCCCAGAGCAGCCCCCCTCCCACCCCTGACCCCAGCTCCTTGGCCTCATCTCTCACACTCCTCTCAGGTACTGGACAACCCAACCAGACAGGAAACCTAGAACACCATTCCTGATCATGCCAGCTCATGAGTCGGAGTGATGTACACACTGATCCTTCTTAGCTGAAGAGTCGGCAAAGTTTTTCTATAAAGAGCCTGATATAAACATTTTTACCTTCCTCAGTCATACATTCTCTTGAAATGACTCAATTCTGCTGTTATAGTGAAAAGCAGACATAGGCAACAAGTAAATGAGTGAGTGAGGCTGTGTTCCAATAAAATTTTATTTGCAGGCTTCCCTAGTGGTTCAGTGGTTAAGAATCCACCTGCCAATGCAGGGGACATGGGTTTGATCCCTGGTACAGGAAGCTTCCACACGCCCTGGGTCACCTAAGACCATGAGCCATAACTACTGAGCGCTAGACCCTGGGAGCCACAGGGTCTGAAGCCCTTGCCCCCTAGAGCCTGCGCTCTGCCACGAGAGAAGCCACCCCAATGAGAAGCCCCGGCACCATAATTTAAGGGTAGCCCCAGCAGCTTGCTGCAGCTAGAGAAAGCCTGCTTGCAGGAACAAAGACCCTAGTGCATGCAAAAACTTTATTTGTAAAAACAGGCAGCTGACCCATGGGCCATAGCGCAAGACCCTTGTGAAAGTGGTCGTCATTCAGTCCTATCTGACCCCATGGACTGTAGCCTGCCAGGCTCCTCTGTCCATGGGATTCTCCAAGCAAGAATACTGGAGTGGGTTGCCATGCCCTTCTCCCGGGGATCTTCCTAACTCAGGGATCGAATCCTGGTCTATCTGCTCTGCAGATGAATTCTTTACTGTCTGAGCCACAAGTGAAGCTCTGTCTAACCCATTTCTTCCAGGAAGTCTTCCTGGATGCCGCTCCTAGCCTGGTCAAGAGACATATGCTCCCACTGTTCCAAGGTAAGGTAAGGGTAAGGTGAAGTCGCTCAGTCGTGTCCGACTCTTTGCGACCCTGTGGACTGTAAACTACTAGGGCTTCTCCGTCCATGGGATTCTCCAGGCAACAATACTGGAGTGGATTGCCATTTCCTTCCCTAGGGGATCTTCCTGACCCAGGGATCAAACCCGGATCTCCCGCATTGGAGGCAGACGCTTTAACCTCTGAGCCACCAGGGGAGAGAGTCCCCACAAATTCTTCTAGGCGCCAGGGACCACTCCCCTTCCCCCCACCCCCATAATACTTGGGACAGAGTCTACACAGAGCAGATGCTTTAAAGTGGATGCAAATCAAATTCACTAGGTTGCCTCCTGCTCCCCCACAAAAAAAAAAACACAGGAAAATAACAAGTGTTAGTGTGGAGAAACTGGAACCTTTGTGCACTGCTGGTGGGAATGTGAAATGCTGTAGGCGCCATGGAAATCACTTGGCTGGTTCCTTGAAAGGTTAAACAGAGAATTATCACATGACCCAGCAACTCTGCTCCTAACTGTAGACCCCCCAAATTGAAAACAGGTGTTCAAACAAATATTCATACACACAAATTTGCAACAGCACTACTCACAATAGCCAAGAAATATATAAACATCCATCAACTGATGAAGAGATAAAAAAAAAATGTGGTTCCGCTACACAATGGAATATTATCCTGCCTTAAAAAGGAATGAAACTCTGATTCATGTGCCCATATAGGTGGGCCTTGAAAACGAACGGAGTGAAATAAATCAGCCGGTACCTTGATCTTTAACGTGCAATCTTCAGAACTTTGAGAAACAAAGTCCTGCTGTTTCTAAGTCACCGGTCTATGGTAGTTTGTTATAGCAGGACTAAAACAGGTTAATTTTTGTTGTTGGTTAGTCATTAAGTCCTGTCTGACTCTGCAACCCCATGAGCCGTAGCGCCCCAGGCTCCTCTGTCCATGGCATTTCCCAGGCAAGGATACTGGAGTGGATTGCCATTTCCTCCTCCAGGGGATCTTCCCAGACCAAGGATCAAACCGGAGTCTCCTGAACTGGCAGGCAGATTCTTTACCTCTAAGCCACCAGAGAAGCCCAGGTTAATTCCATGTGATAGGAATGTCATCTCAAATTTTTTTTAAGTTAAAAACAAAAATGAATACACAGAACCAGAAGGTGCATATCTGAAGTTCTGCTCCCCTCCCCCTTTCTCCATCTCCAGGAGTCTCAGCCCAGCACCACCCTCCACGGCTGACTCAGCCTGCCTCCTGCAAACAGCCCGGGGCTCCCCAGGAGGGCGCAAAGCCATCGTGGGTCCCACACCCCTTCACGCCCTGGGTGCTGTGAGCAAGCACAGGGCCGAGCCGAAGGCCATGGCTTGAGCCAATATTTTCTCAGAAGGGTGCCGTCCCTGGGCTGCGGCACAGGTATGACATCGCCATGAGTCAGCGCTTGGCCCAACTCCCGGCACAGCAGCATATGAGTCAGGAGAGCGGACGGCCCCTCTGGTTTTTCTTGCTCTTCACATACCCACATGTGACAGGCTTTCTGCAATTCCTCAGTCATTGTTTGGTGTAAACAGTACTGATCGCTGAGTACAAGGCTCCCCTGAGTCAGGGAGCTTAGAGTTTTATTAAATTGCAAATGCCCAACGTCTTCCAAGCTGGCTGCTGATGGTGACAATGGATGGAGGGAGATTTCCTTCCAGAGCTGGGAAGCAGGCCTACGGCCCAGCTGGGCTCCTGGGCTTGCTGGAAATGCAAATCCCAGCTGAGTAGCAGCCTTGCCTCCTGTGTTTGCATGGAGGGTCTCTCTGCTCCCTTGGGGAAAGTTTGGAGACATTTTTGGTTGTCACGACTAGAGGATGCTATTGGCGTCTGGTCGGTGGAGACGAGAGATGCTGCTCAACACCCTACAGTGCACAGGACAGTCCCATCCGGCCCCAAATGTCAGCAGCACCGAGGTTGGAGAATCCTGCTCTCAGGCCCCACTGACCCAGTTCTCATGGCCTGCCCCCACCTTTTGAAAACATATCCTAGGTCTTGCCTGGTGGTCCACTGGTTAAGAATCTACCTCCAATGCAGGGGACACCGGTTCGATTCCTGGTCCAGGAAGATCCCACATGCTGCGAAGCAGCTAAGTCCATGTGCCACAGCTATTGAGTCTGAGTGCCCTGGAACCTGTGCCCTGCAACAAGAGAAGCCACCACAATGAGAAGCCCGTTCACTGCAACAAAGAGTAAGCCGCCGCTCACCGAGACTAGAGAAAGCCCACACCAAACAGCAGAGACCAGGCACAGCCAACAATAATTCACTAAAACCTACCGGCATGCGTGCACAGTCGCTGAGTCGTGTCCTACTCTCTGCGACCCCAAGGACAATAACCCGCCAGGCACCTCTGTCCATGGGGTTTCCCAGGCAAAAATACTGAAGTGGGTTGCCATTTCCTCCTCCAGGGGATCTTCCCAACCCAGGGATCGAACCTGAGTCTCCTATGTCTCCTGCATTGGAGGTGGATTCTTTAACACTGAGCCAAATAAATGGATTCAGTAAAAAAAAAAAGAACATATTCTAGGGAAGATGCAACTTAACTACCAAGGTTTCTGGCGATAGGGAGCAGATTTGGTGGGAGCAAGCAAACCCCAGCTGCTGTGTGATCTTCAAGAGCCTCTCTGAGCCTCCACTCTCCTTGGGAGAATTTGGGTAACATCACAGAGCTGCTGTGAAGACAAAATCAATTCCGAGAGTTAAAATGGCTCAGCCCAAGTTCTTCAGGCTATTAAATTCGAGGAACATGCTTCAGGCACACTTCTCAAAAATGGCTGCCTCTCTTATCACTTAAAGAAGTATGCAGCCTCGGGAACGTGGGCAGAAGATAGGAGGACCGTTTCAGGATTCCAGGCTCTGAAGGTGGAGAAGTTCTTCTGCATCCACTTTCTCCCATTAAAATCTGTCGTCTGGGACTTCCCTGGTGGTCCAGTGGTTATGAAGCCATCTGTCACTGCAGGGGACACGGGTCCTTAAAGATTCCACATGCTGGGTAACTAAGCCCGGGGTCCGCAACTACCAGCTCTTGAGCCTATGCACCTAGAGCTCACGCTCAGCAACGAGAAGCCCCTGCCACGAGAAGCCCTCGCCCCTCAACGAAAAGTAGCCGCTGCTTGCCGCAACTGGAGAAACCCACGCACAGCAACGAAGGCCCTGCGCAACCAAAGATAACTCATTTTTTAAAATCTGTCTTCCAGCAGCTCGAAGTGGGTTCATCCCAGGGCCTGGCCCAGTGCCTGGTGCATCCTGTCGCTGTCTTCCGCTTTTGAGGAACTGAAGCTCCATCTGGTTCCTGAAGATGTTTAGGGGGATGCTCATGGTGCCCCCAAGCATGAAGCGCAGTGTTCACATCACAGTAGGAAGTCATGACGACATAAAGACCCCTGGGACGGTGTGACATGAAGGACCCCTCACCTCGGTGGTCCTCTCCCCAAATCCCCCCGTCTAGTCACAAGAAAACAGCAGACAAACCCAGATGGGGGAACATTCTGTGGTCCTGAGGGACAGCCAGCCGGCACTCCGCAGGACTGTGAAGGTGATGGAAAAACCAGACCCAAGGAACTGTCACAGACCAGAGGAGACGGGGGCGACATGATGACTAACCGCTGGGCGGGACCCAAAACCGAAAAAGGACACTCGTGGACGAGGCGGGGGCATCGCATACAGTCTGGAGTGCAGCATCAGTAGTTTTGCCCAGGGTTAATGTCTCCGTCTCGACAAACACACCGTGATCTTGGGAGACACTACCTTTCAGGAAAACTGGGTCAAGGAGACTTGGGAACTCTGCGTATGATCTTTGCAGCTTTTCTGCAATTAGGTCTGTCACTCCAAAAGGAAAAGGTTATTTGTAGGGGTTTCCCTGGTGGTCCAGGGGTTAGTTTTATTTATTTACTTATTTGTTTTTGGCCGTGCTGGGTCTTCACTGCCGCGTGGGCTTTCTCCGGGTGCACCAAGTCGGGGCTACTCCTAGACCACGGGCTCTAGGCCTGTGGGCTCCGTAGTTTCGGCTCCCAGGGTATGGAGCGCGGGCTTTGTTGCTCTGCATTCCAGTGGTTGAGACTCCACACTTCCACTGCAGGGGGTCGGGTTCAATCCCTGGTTGGGGAGCTAAGATCCCATATGCATGTGGTACAGCCAAAAAAAAAAAAAAGGTTACTTGTAAAAACAACAACTCTAGGCTAAGCATGGGAAGAGGAAGGCAGTTATATGGGGAGATTCTTATATGAAAACATCTTTCCTCAGCTCTCTGAAATTCATATTTCACTGGGCGTCTTATGTTTGATCTGGCAACTCTAGCCTCGGTGAAAGAAGGGGGTTCCATTAACTGGGGTGGGGAAGGGAGGGATGGGCTGGAGTAGGGGGAATAATGAGCCCCCCATTTCACAGAGACCAGTTATGACTCAACAATAATGAGAATGAGAATGAGAATAATTGTACCCCTTTCGTGGCGTTTATCTTGCTCCACCCTGGCTGTTTGTGGGCACGCCTTACTCCCTGCTGGGCCCAGGGAACCTCAGCCTCAGCGGGCGATCTTAGTCACAGTCAGGCCAGGTTCAGTGTGCAGAGACCCCTGACCACCCCTCCTGTCCCCACCTTGCTGTGGCTGCTGTAAAAAATGATTACAAACTGGGCAGCGTCGCACAGACACATTTGTCGTCTCTCAGTCCTGGAGGCCAAGGTCTGAGATGAAGCAGTGGGTAGGGTTGGCTCCTTCCAGAGGTTCGCAGGGAGAATCTGTCCCACCTCTCTCCCAGCTTCTGATGGCTGCCAGCAACCTGCCCTCATCATTCCTTAGCTTGTGGGCGCATCACCCCTTTCTCTTCCTCCGTCTTCACATGGCCTGCCTTTCTCTCTGTTTCCCCTTCTTTTTCTCTGCAAAGACACCTGTCCCTGGACTTAGAGTCCATTCTAAATCCAGAATGATCTCAAGATCTTTCATTTAATCACATGTGCACGTGCTCATTCAGTCATGTCTGACTCTTTGCAACCCCGTGGACTGCAGCCCGCCAGGCTCCTCTGTCCATGGAATTTCCCAAGCAAGAATACTGGAGTGGGTTGCTATTTCCTATTCCACGGGATCTTCCTTACCAAGGGACTGAACCCAAGTTTCTTGCGCCTCCTCATTAGCAGGTGGATTCTTCGCCACTATGCATCCTGGGAAGAAGGTCGCATTCACGGATATGGGAGGTTAGGATGTGGGGGTGTTTTTTAGTGGGGACACCACTAACCCCACAGTACTGTAGATATTTTTCCATCAGGGCCTATCACTCTTCTTCAAGTTTTTGTTTAACCTCCCTCCCCCAGATTCAATCAAAAAAGCATTTGTAGTTCAGGGACCACAGGCCAGCATTTGCCCAGGGTTGATGAGCATAGATGTTGAAGAACTGGGGATGAGAGGGGGCTGGTGTGATGGCAGTGAGCCTCAGGTCCCTCATCTGTAAAGGGGGCTGATTGCACCGTCCAGGTGTGTTCCGTCCTGTCATTAATCCATCCCATGGCTTGGCTCCCAGTGGGAAGTGGGAAAAGCCCTGTGTTCCTGGAACAGGGGGAGAAAGCGTTTGGTAGAGCCAAAACGGGGTGTCTGGGGGGAAGACATGAGATTGTGCTTGTACAGGCTCAAATCAGTGTCATCAGAAGAAGAAATATCCTGCGGCCGTGGCGGGGGGTGGGGTCAAGGCTAGAAGACCCAGTACTGTCTCCATCCCAGGTGAGCCTTTTCAAAATGGATTTGATCAGGCAGCTCCCCCAGAGTTAAACATAATGTTATTATAAGATCCAGCCATTCCACTCCCAGGTGTAGACCCCAGAGAGCTGAAAACAGGGTCTCAAACAAATACCTGTACACAAATATTCACAGCAGCGCTAGTCACAATCACCCAAAGGTCGAAAGAGCCCAAATGTCCATCAACAGATAAACAAAATGTGGTCCTCTAGATCTTGGAATATTATTCAGCCATAAAAAGGGATGAAGCACTGAGACATGAATGTGCCTACAATGTGGGAGACCTGGGTTTGATCCCTGGGTGGGGAAGATTCCCTGGAGAAGGCGATGGCTGCCCACTCCAGTATTCTTGCCTGGAGACTTCCAAGGACTGAGGAGCCTGGTGGGATACAGTCCGTGGGGTCACAAAGAATTGGACATGAAGTTTGAAAACATTATACTGAGTATAAGAAGCTAGACACAAAAGGCCACTTGCCGAATGATTCCATTTATGAAACATCCAGAACAGGCAAATTCATAGAGACAGAAAGCAGATGCATGGTTGCCAAGGACCGAGAGGGGGAGGGAGTAATGGGGAGTGAGTGTACCCACTAATGGGTCCAGGGTCTCCTTTTGGGGTGATGAAAGTGTTCTGGAACTAGCTAGAGGGGATGTTTGTAGATTTTGAATGCACTTAATGCCACTGAGCTATTAGAGAAGGCGATGGCACCCCACTCAAGCACTCTTGCCTGGAAACTCCCATGGATGGAGGAGCCTGGTAGGCTGCAGTCCATGGGGTCGCTAAGAGTCGGACACGACTGAGCGACTTCACTTTCACTTTTCACTTTCATGCATTGGAGAAGGAAATGGCACCCCACTCCAGTGTTCTTGCCTGGAGAATCCCAGGGATAGGGGAGCCTGATGGGCTGCAGTCTATGGGGTCGCACAGAGTCGGACACGACTGAAGCAACTTAGCAGCAGCAACAGCAATGCCACTGAGCTATACACTTTAAGTGGTTAATTTTTCCTTTTGTGAATTTCACCTCGACTTAAAAAAATGAAAGTGAAAAAAAAAGTGGATCTGAAAAATATTTATGTTTCTTTGCTTTCCAGAGAAGCTGTTCCAGGCATCCAGAAATTCCTTATCCCCTTGCCCAAATAAAAGATGCGGAGATTTAGAAATAAACTTTAGCAATGTTAAATGTTAAACTCTGCATCCCTTGAAAAGCACTGGCCAACCTGTCTAGTGCCTATCATTATTAATAATATATAATAATGATATAATAACATAATAACTTAATCATGTCATTATCATTTTCCACCCTGATTACAGCATTGCAGGTCAGCAGGGTGAAGCAATGTGCCTGAGGCCATGTACCAAGGAAGGACCAGAGGCAGATTCAAGTGAGGTCAATGCCAAAACCAGCTCCTCCAGCTGATGACAGGAATCCAAGGCAAGTTGTGTGACAACAGGCCGTGATCCCTAAGGAGAGGAGGCTCTGTCCAGGCTTGCTATCCACACGAGCGAGGGTCAAACCTTTCTTGAAGTCAGAAGGCAAGTCAGGGGACTGTGCGAGGAAGAGAGTCTCCCAGGTGCCAAAGATGCAGGGCTCAAAATTGGTTGTTGTTGCCCCAGCGCCCAGGCCTTTCCTGTTCCTCTTGTTAGGTCAAGCTGTTTGATTATGCTGGGCCCGTGAGTGCAGAACCCATGGGTGTCTCAGAGGGCAGGACTCTATCCTCTGTGTGTGGCAGGGAACCACCCAGGTCTAACCAGCCACCCAAAGGGGTGACTTTGCAAACAGCAGTGCTCGAGTCCCCAGCCAGTGAGGGAAGGGGAGGCCAGGGCACACGGGTTGGGAAAGGATATGACTGCATTTTCTTTTTAGATTTTTAAAAAATTTTTACATATTTTTCTCGGTGCTGGGTCTTCATTGCTGGGCAGGCTTTCCCTGGTTGTGGTGCATAGGGGCCACTCTCTGGCGGTAGGGCACAGGCTTCTCACTGCAGTGGCCTCTCGTTGCAGAGCACAGGCTCCAGGGCACATGGCTTTGTAGGCTTCGTAGCCGCAACTCCCAGGCCCTAGCGCACAGGTTCAAGAGTTGCAGCTCACGGGCTTACTCCGCTGCGTGTGGGATCTTCCTGGATCAGCGATTACACCTGTGTCTCCAGCACTGGCAGATGGAGTCTTTGCCACTGAGCCCTCAGGGAGGCCCTACTACCCTTTCCAAGCTATGCGCGTGGGATTGTTCCTGGGCTCCAAGAAGTTACAAGGACAACACACACAGCATTACTGAGTCCATCAACAGACGAAGGGGTGACAAAGTCGTGGCTCACGCCTAAGATGGAATACTACTCAGCAATGAAAAGGAACCAGGGACCATTACACTCTGCCTCGAATTATGTATAGTGAAAGTAACCAGATGAGAAGGTTGCGTTCACAGGAAACATTAAGCAGAGGCAAATCGATAGACTTAGCACATCAGTGGGTGCCTGGGGCTGGGGGTGGAAGTGGGAATGGGCTGAAAAGGGGCCGTGACTGATCTGCTTGGAATGACGGGAGAAGTTCTGAAGCTGGATGGTCGTGATGGTGGCGCCACTTGGAAATTCCAGAGTATGCAAAAGCTCCCACAGTAAATCAGAACACAATTAAACTTTTAGAAAACCTGAATAAAATTCAAAATTTTAAATGAAAAGAATTAAACCTAAACAAAACTTAAAATTTTTTTTGACTGTGTTGTGTGGCTTGCAGGATCTCAGTTCCCAACCAGGTATTGAACCTGGGCCACAGCAGTGAAAGCCCAGAATCCTAACCACTAGGCCACCAAGGAAAACTCTGAAACTTAAAAAATGTTTAAATCTAAATATAACTAAAATTTTTTTAATAAAAAATTAAAATTTAGACATTTTAAATCTAAATAAACAAAATATTAACAAAATAAAAATTTAAATCAAAATAAAACTTTTTTAAAAATAAAAATGAAGTAAAAATAAAACAAAAAGGCAGCCCCTAGCCCAGATGCTATGGCCAAAAGGTAACAAAAAATCTAAGCAGAAAAAAACAAAAAACCTATGAAGTCAGTCATCACTAAAAAACTGTACCTCTACAACCAGGTGTTGTGATATCCCTGATGCTGAATGTCCCTACATCCCTGACCTAAAGGACGTCTTCCGATTCATCTCCGTAACTATTTGGCTAGTTATCAATTTAACACTTGGGAGCTAAGTAAGGGCAGAGACCCACTCACTCTTGATGACAACTCACTCTTCAGGGCCTGCTCAGTAAGAAGAATTCCAGAAACGTCTATTAAATACACACTCAGAGGCAGTTATGGTTTGGGGACACAGCTCAGTTTCTGGAGTCCAGAAGGGATTCACCTTCTCTATGCTTTGGTCCAGAGATTGTGTTCTCTGCTTGAGTTCATCCAGTCTCTTTCTGTGCATAGTCTCAATACATCCATGAATGGGCGTGTCTGCACCAATAAGACATTTTTAGGAAGGCTTCCCTGGTGGCTCAGCGGTAAAGAGCCCACCTGCCAATGGCAAGAGACACAGATTCGACCCCTGGGTTGGAGAAGGAAACGGCAACCCAGTCCAGTATTCTTGCCTGGAGAATCCCATGGACGGAGGAGCTTGGTGGGCTACAGTCCACGGGTCACAAAGAGCCGGACACAACTGAGCGACTTCCCTTTCCGGGAGGATCCACGTGGCATGGAGCAGCTAAGCCACACGCTCTAACTATGGACCCTGTGCTCCAGAGCCAGGGAGCTGCAGCTGCTGAAGCTCGTGCACCCTAAAACCCAAGCTCCACAACTGGAGAGCAGCCCGCACTCCCTGCAACTAGACAAAAGCTCGCGCAGCAACAAAGACCCAGCACAGCCAAATCCATACACGCAGTTATTTAAAAATAAATAAAAAATATATTTATGGACATTGAAATCTGAGTTTCATAGAATATTCATGTATCCTGAAACAGTATTCTTTTGGTTTTCTCCAAATTATTCATAAGGGGCTTCCCTTGTGGCTCAGATGGTAAAGAAGCTGCTTGCAGTGCAGGAGACCCAGCTTTGATCTCTGGGTCAGGAAGATCCACGGGAGAAGGAAATGGCAACCCACTCCAGTATTCTTGCCTGGGGAATTCCATGGTCGTAGGCGCCTGGTAGGCTCCAGTCCATGGGGTCACAAAGAGTCAGACGCGACTGAGTGACTTCCACAATCTATCTAATCATTCACAAAGGGGAAAATAGCACATGTAACTGTTGGGCCAACAAAAGCTGCTTTGCTCACATAGTGTGTGATTCCCTTCAGTTGAAATGTCCAGAACAGGCAAATCCATAGAGACTAAGAGCGGATTTGTGGTTACCAGGGGCTGGGGGAGAAGGGGATATGCAGTGCTGGCTGATGGGAACGGGGTTTCCTTTTGAGAGGACGGAAATATTCTGGAACTATATAGAGGGGATGGTTGCATAATACTGGGAATGTCCTCAATGCTCTGAATTTCTCACTTTAAAATGGTTAGTTTTATATTATGTGAATCCCACCTTCATAAAAAGCATACACACACATGTCCACATCTATAGTTAAAATTGAAATATATGGGAGATATGACAAACACTTTGTTGTACACCAGAAATTAACACAGCATTGTTGATCAACTATACTTAAAATAATTTTTTTGAAAAAAGAAAAATATTCATGACATCTTCATACACACACACACACACACACACACACACACACACTTGTAGAAATCTACAAGCGAGGATGTACCAGCCCTTGATTTAGTCAAATAAAAATAGCTTCCAGGAACAGAGGGCCTCTTCTAGGAAAAGTTTTATTTTACATGGGGTGTCTCTTATCTTCATTAACATGTGACAAGGTATTCTCATGCTCCTGTGATGGAAGAGGGACAAAGTTTCAAAAAAGAGAAGGCCATTTACTCAAAGTTACTGATCTATAAATGCCAGGGCCAGGATCTGACCTGGAGTTCTGGCTCAGCTCCCCGATTAGTCGTCACCTGCTGTGACGACTAAACATGAGAAAAAACATGCAGCTCTTTAGTGCAGGAGCTGGCATACAGTAGGCACTTAATAAGTGTTCCCCTCTCCTGTCCCTGCAGTGATGAGACTGCGATGGTGACAGCCTGACTGGCGAGGAGATGATGAAGGGTCCTCATAGAAATCCATCAGTCATCAACCAAACACATTCTGCACCCTCCCTACACGCTCACTACTTAATTGTTCATAAGCGATAAGAAAACCCCAGAGACTGGAAGGCAAATTGACAAGTGCCCTTTCTCAATGGGTCTCTGCCACAAGCATGGCAGTGGCAAGGTGGTGACCTGCAGGGAAAGCCCACTTGCAGGGTCATCCCTGCCTGCATCATTTCTCATCCTCGAGAAACACTAAGCCTCGAAAGGTCGGGGAGCCGAGTTTGGCAACGTGCTGCAAAAAACTTGTGCAAACTTAAGCAGAAATACCCTGATTGCCCCAGCTGGGAGTCATCGTCCAGTTGCTGCTGTCATGCGACTGTAATTCCTCTAGCGCGTTCACAATTTGTCTTGGAAGCTCAGCTGTATTTTAAGTGACGTGTTTTCTGTAGAATTCCTGAGTGCTTGCTCTTGGGAGCTGAGCCAAGTACACACAATAGCTATTTGGGACAGAACAGCTGTTAAAGGGAGAGGTGATCTAGACTTGAGAAGAAAAGGGGAAAGAAGTACAGGATCCTAGAAATGGCCAGGACCCAGTCAAAGGAGACTGTAAGCTCTCCGTGGGCAGAAACGGAGCTGTGTACATTTTTTTTTTCTTCTCCATGTCCAGTAGAATGTGGAGAGGAAGCTCAACATTTATTTGTTGCTCAGACTCAAAATTTCTGATTTGCAAGTTTTCTGAGTTCTTAAAGAGAGCCTGGCAAGAGATGGTAAACGTGAAGCTTCATGCTTACTCCCCTGAAGAGCAACCCACTCCAGTATTCCTGCCTGGAGAATTCCATGGGCAGAGGAGCCTGGCATGCTTACTGCTCCTACAAGGCTTCACTGGTGACTGATATCACTAGTCAATCATGGCACTCTTTTCCAGCACTGAACCCGGATGTAATCTCAGAATCTGTGCAACCACAGTGCTCCACACATTATCGATGGATCTGAGAGGCTTAGACTCTTATGTGCGGCTGCTAGGAGAGGGTGGGAGGACTGGGGAAAGAGATGAGAACAAGCACATCACTATCAAGAGACATAAACTTCCTGACTGGAAGAGAGGGCTGGTGGGGCGGACAGGGCCAGTCCCCAGCCTTTAGGAATTTGCCCATGACGGGGAGAAGGGTACTCATTTACTTGGCACCCACTGTGCGCTTCAGCTCAGCAGTTTGATTACTGACCATGTAATCCTTGGTCACATGCCTTATTCTCCCCCGCTTAGCAATGGGATAGGCTGCTCGGAAGCTTTGCCAAGACACCCCAAGACTTTCCGCCTGGTGGTCCAGTGGTTAAGAATCCACTTGCCAATACAGGAGACGTGGGGTTGATCCATGCTCGGGGAAGACTCCCAGGTGGTGCTAGTAGTAAAGAAGTTGTCTGCCAACGCAGGTGATGCAAGAGATGCCAGTTCAACCCTTGGCTGGGAAGATCCCCTGGCTAAACCCATGCGCCATAAGTCCTGAGCCCATGTGCTCCAGAGCCCACGAGCCATGATGACTGAGGCCCACGTGGCCCAGAGCCCATGCCTGGCAATGAGAAGTCTGTGTACCACAATGAGATAGTTGCCCCTGCCTGCCTCAAGTAGAGAAAGCTCACATACAGCCACAAAGACCCAGCACAGCCAAAAACAAATAAATAAAAATTTTTTAAAGGACTAAGTCACCCCACTCGTAAGAGGTGAACTTGGGGGTGCAGAGCTCGTTTTCCAAAAGTATCATCATCTGAGACATCACACACACACATACCCACACAGGACGGGGCGCAGCCTGGAGAGCAGGGAGACAGACCCGCAGCCAGAGAGGGGCCGTGCCCCGAACTCCTCGGTGCCGTCTCTCCCTCTGCCCAGGGTCTCCTATCCGGCTCACTCCTCCATGCCCATCATCTGGCAGTAAGGACTCCTATCCCACCATGAAACTGAGGCTCGGAGAGGCTACACAATGCGCCCGAGGTAACACAGCTATGGGTAACTAAAGTGCACGTTCCTTCCACCCCTGGAGGAACGCTGTGTGGGTTCCCTTCCCTGGATGCTCTGCTGGGGTGTCTCACGCTGCCCCGGGAGGTCCGCGGTGGGTGGCCATCACGTCGTCTTTGTTTCCACACCAGGTCCGCAGCTGGGGGACAGAGAGATGAATCAAGGGAGGCCCCTGAGGTTGAGGGGCTCCCTTTCTGAAGAGGAAACTAGGAAGGCAGAACAGCTGGTTACCATGACGTCTGAGTTCCCGGGGCTGCCAGCACACGATGACACAAACTGGGGGGCTTAAGATAACAGAAATGTGGCCTCTCTTTAGTCCTGCGGGCCAGAATTCCGAAATGAAGGTGCTGACAGGGTTGGTTCCTTCTGATGGCTCCAAGGAAAATATCCATCCCAGGCCTCCCCCCTGGCCTCTGGTGATCCCTGGCAAACTTCAGTGCCACTTGGCTTATAGCTACCAATCTCCGGTCTCTGTCCCCACCTTCGTATGGCCTTCTCTGTGTTTGTGTCTCCACGTCCTTTCTCTTATAAGGCCACTTATCATTGGATTTAGGACCCATCCTCACCCAGGATGGTCTCATTTCGAGACCCCTAATTATATATGCAGAGATCCTCTTTCCAATTAAAGTCACATTCACAGGAACCAGGAATGAGGACTTGGACATAACTTTTGGGGACATATTTAATGTATTATCACCCATGGTGTCGAGGAAGGTGCGAAGGAGGCTGGGTGAGGGGCAGAGAGTGTAGACAATCCCGAAGGAGTAGAGAGCTATCCGCAGACATTCCCATGGCTGCAAGAGACTCAGCCGACCATCTGCTTGCTCATCCCCCTGGCGAACATTTATTGAGCACCCACTGTGTGCTGAGCTGGGCTTGAAGAACACACGCAGTGGGTCCAATATACACCTGGCTCCCATCCTCCCTGCGAGTCATCCACTGTTTGTGGGAGAGACAAAAAAAAAAAGCAAACGGGTGGATTAAAATAATGATCAATGGTGAAAAGTGCTGTACAACAAAAATACAGGGGGTGGAGGAAGGCACTGTATAGGCTGGGGAGGGGTCAGGGAGCCAGGGAAGCTGACATTTACTCTGAAACACACAGTCAGATGAGCTGAGGACAGCCTTTTCACCAGAGGATGCTGGGGCCACTGTGCATCCACACGGAAAACCAATCAGCCAAGCAACAGCAACAAAGTTAACTCAAAACGGATCGTTCACTTCAACACAAAATGCAAAACTGTCAATCTTCTAGACGATAACATAAGGGAACATCGAGATGACCTTGGGTTTGGCGCTGACTTTTCAGATACAAGACCAAAAGCACAATTTGTGAAATGGAAAACTGATAAGCTAGGCTTCATGAAAATGAAAAACTTCTGTTCCACAAAAGGCACTGTTAAGAGAATCAAAAGACAAGCCACAGACTGGGAGAAAATCTTCACAAAACACCTGCCTGGAAAGGGCTAGTGTTCAAAATGCACAAAGAATTCTTAAAATCCAATAAGAAAAAAAAAAAAAAAACAGTTAAAAACTGGGCCAAAGAAGACATGCAGATGGCAAATAAGCACATGGAAAGGTGCTCCACATCAGATGTCATCAAGGGATTGCAAACTAAAACAACAAGATACCGCCAAACATCTATTAACATGGCTGAAATACAAAGAAATGACACCAGTAAATGCTGACGATACTAGAGATGTAGAGATACCAAGGGAACATGTCATGCAAAGGCGGGCACAATAAAGGACAGAAACGGTATGGACCTAACAGAAGCAGAAGAGATTAAGAAAAGGTGGCAAGAAAATGCAGAACTACTATACAAAAAAGATCTTAATGACCCAGATAACCACGATGGCGTGATCACTCATCTAGAACCAGACATCTTGAAGTGTGAAGTCAAGAGAGCCGTAGGAAGCATCACTACGAACAAAGCTAGTGGAGGTGATGGAATTCCAGGTGAGCTATTTCAAATCCTGAAAGATGATGCTGTGAAAGTGCTGCACTCAATATGCCAGCAAATTTGGAAAACTCAGCAGTGGCCACAGGACTGGAAAAGGTCAGTTTTCATTCCAATCCCAAAGAAGGGCAATGCCAAAGAATGTTCAGACTACCACACAATTGCACTCATTTCACATGCTAGCAAGGTCATGCTCAAAATCCTCCAAGCTAGGTTTCAACAGTACGTGAACCAAGAACTTCCAGATGTTCAAGCTGGACTTTAGAAAATGCAGAGGAACCAAATTCCCAACATCAACTGGATCATAGAAAAAGCAAGCGAATTCCAAAATAACATCTACTTCTGCTTCATTGACTACCCTAAAGCCTTTGACTGTGTGGATCACAACAAACTGTAGAAAATTCTTCAAGAGATGGGAATACCAGACCACCTGACCTGCCTCCTGAGAAATCTGTATGCAGGTCAAGAAGCAACAGTTAGAACCAGACATGGGACAACAGACTGGTTCTAAATTGGGAAAGGAGTACGTGAAAGCTGTATATTGTCACTCTGCTTATTTAACCAATATGCAAAGTTCAGTTCAGTTCAGTTGCTCAGTTGTGTCTGACTCTTTGCGACCCCAAGGATTGCAACATGCCAGGCCTCCCTGTCCATCACCAACTCCCGGGCTGTACTCAAACTCATGTCCATTGAGTCAGTGATGCCATCCAACCATCTCATCCTCTGTCATCCCCTTCTCCTCCAGCCTTCAATCTCTCCCAGCATCAAGGTCTTTTCAAATGAGTCAGTTCTTCTCATCAGGTGGGCAAAGTATTGGAGTTTCAGTTTCAACATCAGTCCTTCCAATGAACACCCAGGACTGATCTCCTTTAGGATGGACTGGCTAGACCTCCTTGCAGTCAAAGGGACTCTCAAGAGTCTTCTCCAGCACCACAGTTCAAAAGCATCAATTCTTCGGCACTTAGCTTTCTTTATAGTCCAACTCTCACATCCATATGTGACCACTGGAAAAACCATAGCCTTGACTAGACGGACCTTAGTCGGCAAAGTAATGTCTCTGCTTTTTAATATGTTGTCTAGGTTGGTCATAACTTTCCTTCCAAGGAGTAAGTATCTTTTAATTTCATGGCAGCAGTCACCATCTGCAGTGATTTTGGAGTCCCCCAAAATAAAGTCTGTCACTGTTTCCACTGTTTCCCATATGCAGAGTTCATCATGTGAAACACCGGGCTGGGTGAAGCACAAGCTGGAATCAAGACTGTCCAGAGAAATATCAGTAACCTCATATATGCAGATGACATCACCCTAATGGTAGAAAGCGAACAGGAATTAAAGAGCCTCTTTGATGAAGGTGAAAAAGTAGAGGAAAAAAGCTGGCATTCAAAAACTGAAGATCATAGTTTCCATTCCCATCACTTCATGGAAAACAGATGGGGAAACAATGGAAATGGTGACAGACTTTATTTTCTTGGGCTCCAAAGTCACTGCAGATGGTGACTGAAGCCATGAAATTAAAAGACATTTACTCCTTGTCTAGGAAGAAAAGCTATGACAAATCTAGACAGCATATTAAAAAGCAGACACATTAATTTGTCTGCAAAAGTCTGTATAGTCAAAGCTATGGTTTTTCCAGTAGTCATGTATGGATGTGAGACCTGGTCAATAAAAAGGCTGAGCACTGAAGAATTGATGCTTTCGAACTATGGTGCTGGAGAAGACTCTTGAGAGTCCCTTGACAGCAAGGAGATCAAATCAGTCAATCCTAAAGGAAATCAACCTTGAATATTCATTGAAAGGACTGATGCTGAAGCTGAAGCTCTAATACTTTGGCCACCTGATGTGAAGAGCCAACTCATTGGAAAAGACCCTGATGCTGGGAAAGATTGAAGGTAGGAGAAGGGGATGACAGAGGACGAGTTGGATGGATGGCCTCACTGACTCAGTGGACATGAGTTTGAACAAGATCTGGGAGACAGTGAAGAACAGGGAAGCCTGGTGTGCTATAGTCCACGCAAAGAGTAGGACACGATTGAGCAACTGAACAACAAAATGCTGACAAGGATGTGGAGCACCCAAAATTCTCATTCATTCCTTGCTGATGGAAACACAAATGGTACGGCTACTTTGGAAGGTAATTTGGTGGTGTCTTACACCAAGCTAAATATAGTCTTATCCTACAACCCATCAGTTGTGTTCCTAGATATTTATCCAATTAATTTGAAAACTTATCCAGGCAAAAGCCACACATGAAACTTTACGGCCGCCATCATCAATGCCTAGTCAATTGCAACTATATTGCCCCAAACTGGAAGCAACCAAGATGTCCTCAAAGGTGAACAGACGGACTTCCCTGGTGGTCCAGGGGCTAAGACTTCACAATCCCAGTGCAGGGGGCCTGGGTTTGATCCCTAATCAGGGAACTAGATCTTGCAAGCCACATGTTGCAACTATGACCTGGTGCAGCCAAATAAATACATAAAAATGAATATTTAAGAAATAACTTACTACTATCATTATAAAAAAAAATAGGTGAATGGATGTGAAAGTTGCTCAGTCATGTCCAACTCTCTGCGACCCCATAGACTGTAGCCCGCCAGGCTCCTCTGTGCATGGGGATTCTCCAGGCAAGAATATTGGTGTGGGTTGCCAAGCCCTCCTCCAGGGGATCTTCCTGACCCAAGAATCAAACTGGGGTCTCCCGCAGATTGTTTACCATGAATGGATAAACTGTGGTGTATCCATACCATGGATGGTATGGATATAACTGGACTATTATTACAATGGACTATTATTCCTTGATACAAAGAAATGAGCTATCAAGCCACCGAAAGACATGGAAGAATCTTAAATGCATACTGCTGAGTGAAAGAACCCAGTGTGAAATAGATACATACATTGTGATTCCAACTGTATGACATTCCAAGAAAGGCAGAACTATAGAACCTAACCCAGGATTAGAGGGCAGGGAGGGAGGGATTTTTAGGGCAGTAAAATGGAGTCGCCATCATGGTCAACAAAAGAGTCCAAAATGCAGTACTTGGATGCAATCTCAAAAACGACAGAATGATCTCTGTTCTTTTCCAAGGCAAACCATTCAATGTCATGGTAATCAAAGCCTATTCCCCCAACCAGTAACGCTGAAGAAGCTGAAGTTTAATGGTTCTATGAAGACCTACAAGAGCTTTTAGAAAAAACACCCAAAATAGATGTCCTTTTCATTAAAGGGGACTAGAATGCAAAAGTAGGAAGTCAAGAAACACCTGGAGTAACAGGCAAATTTGGCCTTGGAATACGGAATGAAGCAGGGCAAAGGCTAATAGAGTTTTGCCAAGAGAACACACTGGTCATAGCAAACACCCTCTTCTACCAACACAAGAGAAGACTCTACACATGGACATCACCAGATGGTCAACACCAAAATCAGATCGATTATAACTGATGCCAAAGATGGAGAAGCTCTATACAGTCAGCAAAAACAAGACCAGGAGCTGACTGTGGCTCAGATCATGAACTCCTTATTGCCAAATTCAGACTGAAATTGAAGAAAGTAGGGAAAACCACTAGACCATTCAGGTATGACCTAAATC
>SJYR01000016.1:1350126-1379420 GCA_006410655.1 Kobus ellipsiprymnus
CTCCCCACCTCCCCAGCAGCCCTGGAAACAGCTGAGAGTGTTTGGCAATCCACAAAAAGCAGAAATGGAAGATGACAATCTGATTCATCTTTCTTGAGTCAATAGCCTGGACCCACTTCCGCTAGTGATGCAGGGCATGCGAGTGTGCGTGTGTGAGCCTCTGTATCCTCTCTCTGCAGCTTTTGCAAAAAAAAAAGATTCCAGAGCAAAGCACGGCCCCCTTCATCTCTGGAAACACCCCCTCTTAGCTTGGAGCTGGTTTCAGAGGCAATAGGAGTAAAAGAATGACTTGAAAGAGATTTTAAGTAATTTTTGGTAGGTCCTCTGATCTTCCTCATTGAGTTTTGGGGTAAAACCATTTTTCTCACTGGCTTGAAAACACCTCCCAGAGGCCTCTGGCTCCAATGAGAGGCTACTTGTGAAGGGATTGATGCTACTGAAGTTTCTGTTTCCTAAGTACCTCTGACTGATACAATAGAAAGTGTCAGGCTCCTACACAGCTGTACCTTTCAGCAAGAGACACGGGGCTGCAAAGAGCTGTCTCGCACTGATTAATGCAGAAACCCTCGCTCATTGTTTTCTCTGCCCCTTTTTGAAACCCAAAGCTTGACTTATGCCTAACATCTTCCAGATGAGCGGTTCTCAGCCAGTGGCAACCCGGTCTCGAGATATTTGGGGTTGCCACAACTGGGGGACGCTGCTTGCATCGAGTGGGCGGGAGCCAGGGATCAGCAGAAGCATTGTAGCAGGCACAAGGCAGGTCCCTCCTTCAGAGTCATTCGGTCCCAGTGTCATCAGCATCGCAATTGAAACGCTCAGGTTCCTAAACGATCATCTTCATTCATCGCTTTTATCAACGAGGAGGGGGCTCTATCTCAGGGAGCAAGCTTCCGTGATAGGTGATGCTACCCAGAGAAAAGTATGAATAAAACTTCACTGCTGGGCCCCATCTCCATCCCTGTGAGAAGACGCAGAACACTTTTCCTTCCTGGTGTCCACTTGGGAAAATACAAAGTATTAAACCAGAAAAAAAAAATAACTTTTGTCCTTCATTCTAAAACACAGTTCCCATCAAAGGTTTTTTGGAGAAAGAGTTTGCTGGTTAGTGGTTGAGTTGTTTTCACATGGCTGTGACCATCACTGTATCTTTTGTTTTTTTTTTCCAGGAAAGATTATAACTATTTTTCCATCTATTGTCCTCCATGATATGGTTTTATCATCATTTTAATTGGCTGCATAATATTCCATTTAGATGGGCCAGGAGTTGCTTATGCAGACAAGCACTGGGCATCTGTATATACATGCTGGGCCATATTTCAGATTGGCCCCCTAAGGTTGAAAAAGATAACGGTTTTGGAGGGCTTTAGGTATTGTCCAAAATGCTCTCCCAAGAGTGACTCTGGTGATGGGAGAAAGATATAGGAGCTGTTTTTCTCGCACGAGTTTCCTGTATGTCAGGGAGGCCCAGGCATCCTGCAGAATGATGTGTGAAATGGGGGCAGGGAGAGCCTTCAGAGGAGGAGGTGAGTCCCAGTATACGCCTGACTCAGCACTCTACCCCATCAGCAAAGCTGAGCTAGCACCCAGATTCAGCCACACCCTACAGAGTTTCAAGGCGACAGGTCAGTGATGAATGGTTCTCAGAGGCACCAGCACGAGGCAGGTGCCTGGACTCATGCTGAACAGGTGTGTGACAAGCTCAGGGTTTCTCAACCCCATCACCATCGGGGCTGGATTGTTCTCAGTGGTGGGGATGAGGTCAGTGTGTGCCTTTCAAGTCTTTCTCCCCCCACCACTTCTTTTCATGTCTCTAGATACAGAAACAGATAGATAGATGGATATGATGGATGGAGAGATGATAGATAGATGATAGATGGATAGATATGATGGATAAATGAATGGAGAGACAACTGGATGGATGGATGGATATATAGATATGATGGATAGATATGATGGATGACTGTGGATGAATGTATGGATAGAGAGATGATAGATATGCTGTGTGGATGGATAGATGATGGTTAGATATAATGAATGGGCGGATGAATAGTTGAATAGTTGGATGGAAAGATAGATGATGGATGGATAGATGAATGAATGGATAGATGGATGGATATATAGATATGATGGATGAATGTATGGATGGATAGACAGATGAATGGATGGATGGATAGATGATGGTTATGAATGGATGGATGGATGGATAGATGATGGTTAGATATGATGAATGGATGGATGGATGGATAGATAATGGATAGATGAGTATGACGGATGGATAGATGATAGATATGAAGGATGCATAGATAGCTGACAATCTTTCTCTCAATCTCTGTTCCTTTCCTTCTCTCCACCTCTGTCCCATTCTCTCTCTCTCTCTCTCTCTCAATCTGTCTCTCTCATCCACTCATTCATTCAGCAAATACTTCCAATGCCTCAGTCCTGAGCAGAGTTCTGGGGAAGCAGAAGTGATTCAGCCTCGCCTCATCACCCAGAGCCAGTACCCACAAGTGTTTATTGAATGACTAAGGCAGTGAGAATTTGAGCTGAGCTCCCGGCTGGGGCAGGTGCTTTTATCCCTTAACACAGATTCTCTCTTTCAACCATCCCACTAAGCTGTGGTGTGTGGGGGCAGAGAATAGCCAACCCCATCTTCCAAATGTGGATAGTGGGTGCCAAGAGAGGAAGGCTAGCCCCTAGCCCAGTGCAGCGGTATGTGGTGGAGGCTGGGCTCAAACCCAGGTTGGCCCAGTCTTGACATCACAGCTCCTACCCACACCTGGAAACACCTACATGCTAAACTGCTTCAAACTCACCCTCCTTTCTTCCTGCACACTACCTGGCAGGCCTGGAAGCCCCCAGTGAGTCCTTGAGAGGCTTCCTTCTGAATATCCTGGAAAACTCATCTTCTGGAAAATCTTGGGCAAAGAGGAGCAGGCTCAGGAAACATAGGTGTCTGGGGGAAGGGAGCCTAACTGGGTGGATGGAGTTCCCTGAGATGTTGCAATAAAAAGCAAAAGAAGGGAACTTCTCTGGTGTTCCAGTGATTAAAAATCTGCCTGCCAACGCAAGAGTCATGAGTTCAATCCCTGATCTGGGAAGATCCCATGTGCCATGGGGCAACCAAGCCCGTGCCCTACAACTACTGAGCTTGCACTCTAAAGCCTGCGAGCTCCAACTGCTGAGGGCTATGTGCCCTAGAGCCCATACTCAAACAGGAGAAGCCACCACGATGAGAAGACCACACACTGCAGCTAGAGAGTAGCCCCCAGCTTGCCTCAGCTAGGGAAGGTTCACATGCCACAGAGGCCCAGTGCAGCCAAAACACAAACCAACAAGGGCATTGGACCCAGTGGCTCCCCTACGTGGACCACGTATTGGGGACAATTTCATCTCCCCAGTAAAACCAGATGGTATCATATAGCAGGTTGTTATCATTCTAGAGTAAATCCATAGATTTCACTGTGGTCTGTGGGGCCCCACCTCCTGCCCAGCTCTCTTTCATGCCTACATGCTCAGCCACATTGTTCTTACTGTCTACCAGACATGCTCCTCTTCAGTCCTGCCTCAGGGCCTTTGCACCTGCTGTTCTCCAGACGTGAAATGTTGTTCCCTGCTTTCTTCTCATAGCCACTAGTAGCAGCCAAGCCAAGCTATACTGGGGGAATCTTTGAGGCCTCAAAGCCAGACTCCACCGGATCTTCAGGGGAAAGGCAGAAGGCCACCAGACAAGGGGAGGGGGCCCCACTGGCTCTCACCAGACACCAGGTCAAAGAAGCTGGCCCTGGAGTCTCAAGTCCCAACACTTCTGCTTCTCGAGCTGAACCAGGGGAAAGCACCTCAGAGGCATCCTCTCCCTGTCCTTGTAGAAGAGGAAACTGAGGCCCAGAGGTGTTTCCCAGAGTCATTCATTGGTGCTAAGACTCCCACTCTGAAGGTAGGGGTTTTCCCTTCACTGTGCACCTTCAGAAGGCCAGGTTCACTCTGGTTCATGAGAGAGACAGAGGGAGGAGGCAAACCTCAATGCCCCATCCTCCACCCATTTTAATTCTTCTTTTAGAAGAGAGAGAGAGTGGGGGCAGGGTTACATTTATGGCCACAGGCGGCTCTGCGAATAAACAGACATGCCTTCCAGACCTGCCTCCGGGCCTTTGCACTTGCCGTTCATGCAGCTGGAAATGCTAGCCAGCTGCTCCTTGCCCTTCCAGGCCCTGTCCATCCAGCTAACCTTATGCACTCTCTGGGGTGGAGGATTCAATGCCATCCTCCTGCTGGGCCACACTCGGTGACTTCTTTCAAATGACTAGGCTCCTCCGGGCCTGACTGCACGTTGGCCAATGTTACCCAATGTTACCCAAATAGGTGGAACGGGGGCGGGCAGGGCAGATGAACTCTTTGGTGTGCCAGGGAGGTGAGCAGTGCACGGGGAGGCTCAGAGAAGAGAGGAGCCCGCCTGAGGCCGCACAGCAGGAAAAGCCAGAGTTTCTCCCTACATCCTCACCCAGAGTCCGCAAGCCTGACCCAGCGGCCATCCAGTCCCGCACGGCTCTGCACCCCTGCCCCACTGGTCTCCTCCACAGATCCCTGAGCCTCTGCTGGGCTTCTCGGAGGACATAGCTGATTCAGCCTTGTGGGACCGCCACTGATCCTGCCTCCAATGCTAGGGCTCATGGATTGACCCGCCTGGGAGGCAGCGAGGTGGAGGGAGGTCCCACCTAGGGGGCTTTCAAGAGGGAGAAGGTGGATCTGGCTGGAACCCACAGGAGGAGGCAGGGGTGAGTCCGGGATGCAGGACTGAAGGGCAGTGGGGCCACAGAAGGATGCAGGCCAGGGTGACCACCGGCCCATGTCCCTCAAGCCCGTTAACGTGGTTCCTGCACCATGACCCTGGCCGGGAAGGCACCCCCCTTTCTCTCTGAGGCCACACACCCTCCCCTACTCTTCTCTTGGTTCCCTTCGTATTTTTCACCCCAGACCCTGGAGGCTGGTTCTGACTGGGGGGCTCCCTGGGTGGGACCTTGGCTGAGACCAACCATGAGAAGTAAGCTCACTGTTCTAGGAGTCACACAGTTCAGGGAGAATGGAGAAAGGGACTCTGACAAGACCCTGCTTCAGGACTGAGTACCATGTTCACCCTCTGTCTTCTCCATTTTCTCATCTTCCTCCCATCCATCTCTTGTTTTCTTTCTTTTTGCAGTGTCATAAAATACAAGACTCTAGAAAGTCCCTTGGACAGCAAGGAGATCAAACCAGTCAATCCTAAAGGAAATCAACCCTAAATATTCCTTGGAAGGACGGACGCTGAAGCTGAAGTACCACCTGATGCGAAGAGCCGACTCATTGGAAAAGACCCTGATGCTGGGAAAGATTGAGGGCAGGAGGAGAAGGGGATGACAGAGGATGAGATGGTTGGATGGCATCACCGACTCGATGGACATGAGTTCGAGCAATCTCTAGGAGATGGTGAAGGACAGGAGTCCATGGGGTCACAAAGAGTCGAACACAACCAAGCAACTGAACAACAACGAAAATACATATAACAAAACTAACCCTTTTTAAAAGATTTTTTTTTAATGTGGACCATGTTTAAAGTCGTTACTGAATTTGTTACAATTCTGTGTGTGTGTGTGTGTGTGTGTGTGTGTGTGCACGCCCACTCTCAAACCCGGGCCTCCTGCATTGCAGGCCGATTCTTCACCATCTCAGCCCCCATGGAAGCCCTCTTACAATATTGCTCCCGTTTTATGTTTTGGTTTTATGGCTCCATAGCAGGTAGGATCTTAGCTCTCCGTCCAGGGATCAAACCTGCCCCCCGTGCATCTGAGGGCAAAGTCTTAACCACTGGATGGACCCTCAGGGAAGTCCCCAAATCAACCATTTTAACCAGTATTAAGTGTACCTATGGTTCTGTGGCACTAAGTACACTCACACTGTGGTTCAGCCATTATCACCATCCATCTCCAGAAATTCTTCATCTTCCCCAAGTGAACCCCTGGCCCCATTCAACACAAACTCCCCAGCTCCGACCCCAGGCCCTGGCACCCGTCACTCTACCTTCTATCTCTACGAATCTGACTACTTTAGGGACCTCGTGTGAGTGGAGTCATACGGCATATGTCCTTTTGAGGCTGCATCGTGCCCTCGAGGTTTATCCATGCTGTCACATATTTCAGAATTTCTTTCCTGTTTAAGGCTGAGTAATATTCCTTCGTGTGGATAGCCCACATGTGTTTATCTTTCCATCCACTGATGGACACTTGGGCTGCTCCCTCGTTTTCACTGCTGTGGGTAAATCCGCCATGAACATGGGTGTGCACACATGTCTTTGAGACTCTGCTTTCAGTTCTTTGGCCATCGACCCAGAAGTAGAATCCTGGATCTCTTGTTTTCTTTTGAAAGCCTTATTCACTGCCTCTCGGAAACTTAGATGTGTTTTTCTTTTCTGAGAAGCTTGCCCAGGCCCAGCTGCAAATTGCTCAGGACTCCCATCTCGCATCAACACTAACTCACCACCGTCAGCCCCAACCAGCCACACTCTGTGCCTCGGTTTCCTCCTCTGTAAAATGGGGGCAACAGCAGAAGGGAGGGGAGCGCTGCCACTAGCCTGGCTTTGGGGTAGTCCGGAAATTGGGTTTTCGCAGCAGCACAGGCTACGCAGAGAAGCTGAGGCTCCCAGGGAGCTGGACCGGCCTGCGGTCGAGGTGCTGCTCACACCCGGCACGCCCGCCTGCCCGCTCAGCCTACAAGATGCTCTGTGTGCAGCCAGTACCCGCCCCTACCAGGCGCAGAAGGCCCAGGACAGCCTTCTCGAGAGGGTGCACAGACGCCTGGAGGCCAGACCGTGAGACCCTCCACCAGGCCAGGGCCTGAGCTAGGCCAACGTCATCTGCCTTCGCTCCGAAGCAGCAGAGGCCACTCAGTGGGATCAGCCAGCCAGACCTCCTGCGTCCCTTGGCTGTCCTGAGGCACAAGAGCTAGGTACACAGGCCGAGTGCCTGCCCATGGCCCTTGCTTCTCAGAACCTGCACTGTTTTAACCTAGATCAACGTGAACAGAACATGTTATTGAAAAGCCTTTCTATTCTCCTCTCCCCTCCACCACTGTTTTTTTTCTTTTCTTCAATAGAGGGAGTCTGGAAACCAATTAGGCTTTCCTGATGGCTCAGTGGTAAAGAATCTGCCTGCAATGCAGGAGACGTGGGTTCGATCCCTGGGTCAGGAAGATCCCCTGGAGGAGGAAATGGCAACCCACTCCAGTATTCTTGCCTTGGAAATGTTATGAACAAAGGAGTCTGGCAGGCTACAGTCCATGGGGTCGCAGAGTCAGACACGACTGAACACGCAGGCATGGAAACCAACAAAACTGAACAGACGTGTCTAGAACACTCCACCCAAAGGCAGCAGAATACACATGAACATTCCCCAGGATGGGCCACCAACCAACCTCAACAAATTGAAGAGGCTTGAGATAATACCAAGTATGTTCTCCGACCACAGTGGAATGAAATTAGAAACCCCAAACATGAGAAAGTTGGCAACCTTGGAAATACGTGGAAATGAAGTAACAATAGTACAGAGAGACCTGCTTCAAGACAGAGCCAGCAAATCACAGAGGTGGGAGATTCGTTGCAGGGGCCTGAGCTCCAAGGCTGGGGGGAGGCAGGACGTGCATCCGGCTTTGCTTGGGGGACTGTGTGGACCCGGAGCTCATCTGCAGATCTGGGGGGTGGGTGGGATCTGTGAAGTCTCTGGTGTCCCCAGGGGATTTCTTGCGGTTCCCAAAGGGGTGTGGCTTACAGAATGGGAGCCTGTCCTGCTGCACGTGAGTGATCCCCAAACCCCCAAGGGCAGCTCCTCATGGCTCCAGTGGGATTCGCTTGAGGGTTGCTTCTGAGAGTATCCCCCAGCCATCCAGACACGCCTCTCTCTTGCTTGTTGAGAACATGCTGAAAACACTCTGCACTCCAGTCTTTAACGGTCAGCAGTCTCTCTCCTCTGAACCTCTGCTTCGTCCCTGTCACCCTTCACCTTTCATCTTAATCTCTGTCTCCCCACCACTCCGACTCACCCTGGCTCCTCCGCAACTCCACATCATTGCAGAGACTGTTCCTGATGCCCAAAAGCCCTTTCCATGCATCCATGGAAACCTTAGTCCATCCTTCAAGGCCTAGCTCAAGCATCACCTCCTCCAGGAAGTCTGCCCCGATTCCCCCAGCAAACCCTCTTCTTCCCACCATGCAGGCCTGACCTCACTGCGGTGGAGACACCTGCATGGGTACCTGGCACCCTCATCCAGTGAGGTCTGACCAGCCAGGAGTGAGGGGTGCTACCTACATGGCGGGGGAGGGGGGCAATTGAGAAGTCAGTACCCATGAGTGGGCCTAGCACTTGTGTTCCCAGGTCCTCATATGCAACCAGACCCCAAATTCAGGCCCTCCTGGGATGATAGGATTTCTGATCAACTCCAGGAGTTTGTGCTAATGCTAATGCGGGGTTGTGTGCAGCAGGCAGTGCAGACAGGACTTGGAGTCTGGTGGCCCAGGTCACCCCAGCTCTGACACTGGTCTTCTGGCTGTGGCCCCAGGCAACTGCTCAGTCTCTGGGAGTGACAGCTTCCATCTGGGCTGGTCAGAAAACTAAATCAAAGTCAGGTTCCTTCCCCCACACTATGGGAGCTCAGCCTCCCCTCTTTCCTCCCCCTCCATTCCTCCAGGAGAAGTTGAATCTCATCTGGGGGGGCTCAGGCAGGGCCCAGAAGTTGACATCTGTGCCACGCTCTGGGGACCGGCTCAGCCATACTTTGAGACGTGCGGCTATAAACTGTCACAGTCATTCAGGAAATAGTTCTGCACCCGCCGAGTGCCAGATGCTGTTCGCTGTTCTTGAGGTTGCTGTCTGGCCTTCTCCAGTACATCTGGATTGCTCTCCACCTCCAACACCCCTGATTTCAACCTTGACCCCGAGTTGGCCTTTTGGGGACTGTCCCAAGACCAAAAGACACACTCCTTGGCTAACCCCCCACTGTCTGTGGCCTCGGGGGTTCTATGATATTTCAAAGCAAGGAGAGAAACCAGGATCAGGAGTCCAGCCAGCCCCATTTTTCACTTGGCTTTAAAATGTGCCCAGAGGCGCCAATCCCAGCTTTCAGGAGCAGAATTCTCCACATTCCCAGTGTGTTTCCGTTGAACCCCAAACCTCAAATACATCCTGATGTCTCATTTCCTCAGTGCAACACGGGGTGACTTAGGCCAGCTCACTGGGGGCTTGTCAGTTCATTTTGAGTCACACTGAAGTTTGTCAAAGGAAGGGTTTCTCATCTCAGAAGTTGGCGCCTGTTCCATCAAGCACGGCTGGTTCCCACCAACCCTCTGCCTGCATCTGCGCTGTTCATCGCGGGAGCCTGTGGCCGGCTTGGCCCCGCCTGCCGAAATCTGCACCCCGGCTGACTCAGAGGGGCAGCCCCAGCAACCAGGCCGGGGCTTGGGTCATCGGCCAGGTGTGAGCTGAGCTCCTGGCTTCACTATTGTCAATCTGTGACTCCCAGGACCCCCTTTCCTCCACTGTCGAAAGAAGGACCTTAGCATGTGTCTTGGTGGCTGCTGTCCAATGGCTGGGGTCTGTGCTACGCCTGGCACACAGTAGGCGCTCAATGAGGAACTCGTTATGAAGTGCAAAGTGAAACTGTTGGTTGCTCAGTCATGTCCAGCTCTTTGCGATCCCATGGACTGAAGCCCACCAGGCTCCTCTGTCCATGGAGTACTCCAGGCAAGAATACTGGAGTGGATAGCCATTCCCTTCTCCGGGGATCTTCCTGACCCAGGGATCGAACCTGAGTCTCCTACTTCGCAAGCAGATTGTTTGCCATCTATGCCACCAGGGAAGCCCTCATTATTGAGAGAGAGACAGGGAAATCTCTGGCTGGCCAGTGGTTAGGATTCTGCATTTTCACTGCTGAGGGCCCCAGTTCAATCCCTGGTCGGAGAACTAAGATCCTGCAAGATACATGATGCAACCAAAACAAAAGAGAGAAAGACACACACACACACAGTGGAACTTCGGAGTAACAAGCTGTCTCTTGCTGCTGAATCCTGCTGGCCCCTGGGAGGTGGAACTGGAAGTGAGGGGACTGCCGTGTCTCAGGACAGACCTGATACCATTGACAACTGTCGGCCTCCAAGCTGGCTTCTGCACGAGAAAGTCAGGAGGCCAGTGGAAATGCACAAGGAGAGCATCAGTTTGGGTGACCCCGCACTCCAGTGTAAGCATGTATCTCAAGGATGTCTTTTTGAGTGGGAGGGGCTCCTGAAAGATTTTTGCCTGGAAGAAAAGTTTTGGCAATTATTTCCATTACTGGTGTTGCTGTTGTTGGCTTGTCTGTTTAAGAAACAACTGGGATGTTCACGGGCTTCCCTGATGGCTCAGATGGTAAAGAACCCGCTTGCAGTACAGGACACCCAGGTTCGATCCCTGGGTTGGGAAGATCCCCTGGAGGAGGGTATGGCTACCTAGTCCACCATGGCAGCAGCATTCATAATAGCCAAAATGAATAAATAGGGAACTTCCCTGGTGCCCCCTGGGCTTCCCTGATGGCTCAGCAGCAGAGAATCTGCTTTCAGTGTAGGAGACACAGCCAATCTCTGGCTCAGGAAGATCCCCTGAGCCAGGAAGGAAGGAAGCCTGAGAAGGAAATGGCAACCCACTCCAGTATTCTTGCCTGGGAAACCCCATGGACTGGTGGGTTACAGGCCATGGGATCCCAAGAGTCAAAGATGACTTGCTGGCTAAACCAACGGTGGTCCAGTGGTTAAGACTTTGTATTTTCAATGCAAGGGGCATGGGTTTAGCCCCTGATTGGGGAACTAAGATCCCTCTTGCCACACAGCGCAGCCAAGAAGTTTTTTGTAAAAAGAAGAAAACAAAATGTGGCCCATCCACAAAATGGAATATTACTCAGCTATGAAAAGGAAGAACAGACACGTGCTCCAACATGAATGAAACTCAAAAGCCAGAAAAGAAAGGCCACCTAATATGCCTGGAGAATCCCAGGGACTGGGGAGCCTGGTGGGCTGCCGTCTCTGGGGTCGCACAGAGTCGGACACGACTGAAGCGACTTAGCAGCAGCAGCAGCATGTATCTGAAGTGTCCAGAACAGGCGAATCTGTGGACTCAGAAAGAAGATCAGTGGTGGTCAGGGGCTGGGGAGGGGAAGTGGGGAGTTCTGCTAATGGAGACAGGATTTTTTGTGGGGGATGATAGAAACGTTCTGGAACTAGAAGTGGGGGCTGCACAGCATGGTGAAATACTAAACGCCACTGAATTATACATCTTAAATGAGTAATTTTACTTTATGTGCAATAAAAACAAAAATTGTTTTAAAGAAACAATTGGGAATAGAGACTTCAGTTGTAAAATGTTGCTGTTTTGAATGAAATTCTTTTCATGCATGGAAATGTAAAATAAAGTTTCATCAAGGTATGCATGGATAACAAAATATGGTACATACACACAGGGGCAAACCGTGTGCACAACGTACACACATCTGTACAACGGAATATTATTCAGCCTTAAAAAGAAGGACATTCTGACACACACCACGACGTGGATGGACCTTGAGGACATTCTTTCGAGTAGGGTAAGCCAATCACAGGACAAGTACTGCTCGATTCCGTTTGTGTGAGGTCCCCAGAGGAGTCACCACCAGGAAGTAGAAGAGTGGGAGCCAGGGGCTGCGGGAGGGGCGTGGAAGTTAGTAATCAACGGGGACAGAGTTTCAGTTGGGGAAGATGAAAAAATTGTGGCAACGGTTGAACAACAATGTGAAGGTATTTAATGTCACTAAACTCTACACTTGAAATTGGCTAAGATGGTAAATTTTAAGTTATGTGTATTTTACCGCAATTTAATACATAAGCAAATAGGTAGGAAAATCAGAGTAATAACACAGAACTGACCTGTAGCCTCTTGGTCCCACAAACAGTAATTTTGCATCTCCTTTGCTAACAGTATTACATTAGCAACAGACACAAAGAAAGGGTGAAAATTCAAACCCTCTTTTCTATTTTCATTAGGTAATTCTATATAGAATTCTAATTCATTGTAGAGTTGGCTAATGGCTACAGTCCATGGGGCTGTAAAGAGTCGGACATGACTGAAGCATGCACGCACAGCAGGGCTCCTAGGAGAAAGTTACAGATGGCAAACAGTAGGAAAGGGTGTCCAGGACTCAGGGCTTGAACAGACTAATCCCAGCCTCTTGGGTAACAGGAGGAAGGTGATTTGGTGAGAACAGGCTCTGCTGTCATTTAACCAACTCCAAGTGGGAGGAATTTTCTAGATGCAGTGTCACAGCCGCCACAGGCCCTTGGTGAAGGCAGGACCGAGACGAGAGTAGCTCCCTGAGTCTCACTGGCTGACTTCAGCCCTTCAGATGCCTTGCAAAATCTCCCATCTATCCAGGGTCCCTGAAGCCCCCAAGAAAGTACACAGGCCCAGGTGACCCCTCAGTCTGTTTTGCAGGGAGGTGACTCAGCCCATGACTGATGGAAAACACCTGCTTGTTTGCTCAGCCACGCTTCCAAAGCATTTTAGTTCAGGGAATACACGTGGCAGTGACCTAGGGTTTGGGGTACCGTGTCAGCAAGACAACGTGTGCAAAAACAGGGTTCAAAGGGGCTGGTGTGGATGTGAGAGAGGCAGTCAGGGACAGAGAAAAAGAACTGCTCGAAAACCAAAGGAGACTCACCGACTCAGAGAACTTAAGGCTGCTGCGGGGAAGGATTAGGGAAGGGATAGTTAGGGAGTTTGGAACTGACATGCACACACTGCTATATTTAAAATGGGTAACTCACAAGGTCCTATAGCACAGGGAACTCTGCTCAATGTTATATGACAGCTTGGATGGGAAGGGAGGTTGAGGGAGTACATGTATGGCTGAGTCCCTTCACTGTTCACCTGAAACTACCACAACGTAATCAGCTACACCTCAATACAAAATAAAAGTATAAAAAAAGTTGCTGGAAATGTGACAAATGCCCTGAAGACACAGTATCCCCCAAATGCCACATGCAGGGACCCCTCCCAAGCCAGGACGCAGGTGTGGGGAACAGAGATGATGCTGTCCTGGGCGACGTAATCTGTGTCCAGGCTTCCACCCTCCCAGCTGCAGATCGGGTTCCTGTCACTTCCTCCATCAAAGGAACCACCTTCCTTGACTCAGTCGATGCTTGAGAGAGAGAGGGCATCTGGGAAAAGCTCGCAACTCAAGAAAGTGGGATGAGGACCGGAAAATGGGAGAACTCTCTCCCCCTGGTGTTCAGCCACGGAATCATGTCCGACTCTTTGCCACCCCATGGACTGCAGCACACCAGGCCTCCCTGTCCCTCACTATACCCTGGCGTTTGCTCAAACTCATGCGAGTCAGGGATGCCTTCCAACCGTCTTGTCCTCTGTTGCCCCCTTCTCCTTCTGCCTTCAGTCCTGGCAGATCTATTTCTTTCCTGGGAGGGCCAGGCAGGGGAGGCGAAGTAAGCCTTGCAGGTCAGAGAACTGACACAGGAGCGAGGATGCTGGCTCTGTGGCCTCAAACAAGCGTCCCGAGAGAACTGGTCCTCGGGAAGGCTGAGCATCCCTGGGATTCTTCCTGGGCTGCAAGTGATCTGCTCTGTGGGAATGTCTCAGTCAAGGGCTCATGCCAGGGCTCATGCTTTCCAACTACCCAGGTTTAAGTGCAGGAGCTTTCTGTACAAGAATGCCAAGCCATTTCCAGTAAAGTCTCATCATCGGCTCTAAAAATAACCACGGTTGAAGTGGCGACAAGCTCATGAGACAGTCCTATGGTGCCACAGATGGGCCCCGGCATCTGGTCCCCCTGAGTAGAAAGCCTCTGGATTAATGGTACCATCTTGGTTTTGGATGAGACTGCCGTTTTCCTGAATGGTGGCTGACAATGGAGCTGGTATGTACAGGGTGTTCAGTACGCTTGAGCCCCCCTCTCTCCCAAGACCACAGAATCATACAGAAAGTTAATGGCAGGGCTGGTCTTCCTGTCTTCTTCCACTCTATATGAGTTCTTTTAGAACAAGACTCCTGTAATAAGGAATGACATAGTAGCTTATTTTTAATATGGACAGAGCTACCTCTCAGCCTGTTCCTGGGTAGTAGAACTAGGATATATACACCTACTCTCAAAATGCAAAGCAATCACTATCGAAGTAGCCACAGTTTTAATAATAACCATGTGAATCAGTAATAACAAAACCTGCTACTACTGGCCGGGGGGAGGGGGGAATTGGGAGCTGTTGTTGTTCCATGGGTACGTACAGAGTTTCAGTTTTGCAAGATGAAAACGTTCTAGAGAGCTATTGCACAACAAAGTCGGTGTACTTCACACTACTGAACCGTACACTTGAAAGGGGTTGAGATGGTAAACTGCATGTTACATGTTTTTTTTTCAAACCACAATTTGTAATAAAAAAACACACAACAACTACTACTGTTCTGACTACCTTGAGCATCTAGAAGGTTCTGGATTCTCACTACAGCCTGTGGATTCTGCTGTGGATTCTCACAACAGCCCTGAGAGGTAGATGTTATTATCGCCACTGTACAGAGGAGGAAAAATGGCTGCAGAGGTCAAACTGGCTTCCCAGGCTCATCCTACTACCGAGAGGGGAGCTGGATTTATACCAAGTCAGTGTGACTCCCAGGCTGTGTCCTCTCCAACATACCTGTGGCCTCTGCACAGCTTCATGTCTTCTGTGGTTTCCCTCAGAGAAGAGAAATTGTGGGACTCTTATCCCAGGATCTAGAACCGGAAAGGAATCAGAGTTCTGGTCTACCACATTGCTCTCTTAGACCCAGGATCCTACTTCCTTTAACAAGTATGTTTACAGCGGAACAATGGCTACATCTTGTCTTGAGTCTTTTTTTGGCTCTTGGATTGGAAACTCTGTCCTTTGTCTTTAGTACAAAGAAACAGTATTCATAGCAGACCACTATCTCAAAAGTCCTTATGCTTCTGGTCTTTTGGAAGGCCTCCCTCTCCCCTTGGTGAAGTTAGTGTAGAAGAAAAACCGTTGGCAATTCAGTATCGTTCACTTATTAAACTAGTGTTTCTTATACTAGTTTTTTTTAAAGCTTATAAGATATATACACTTATATTATTAATATAGTTATATCAATATATTATGGATAGTGATCTAATTATATTACTGATTTACACTATTTGTATACCATATTACATTATATGATATACACTATACCATATGAAACTCATGTTACTTTTTAAATTTTTATTTATTTGGCTGTGTCAGGTCTTAGCTGCGGCACACAGGCTCCAGAGGACTGGGCTCAGTCGTCGTGGTGCTTAGTTGCCCTGCAGCGTATGGGATCTTAATTCCCCGACCGGGGAGAAAACTTGCATTCCCTGCATTGCAAGTTGGATTCTTTAAAAAGGAATGCATTGGAGTCAGTCCTAATGAGGTGAATGAACCTAGAGCCTACGACACAGAATAAAGTAAGTCAGAAAGAGAAAAACAAATATATCAACACATATATATGGAATCTAGAAAGACGGTACTGATGAACCGATCTGTAGAGCAGCAATAGAAACAAAGACACAGGACAGACTTTCGGATACCGCAGGGAAGGGAGAGACTGGGACAGATTCCAAGCGGGATGCTGAAACCTACACATTACCTATGTACAAGAGATAGCCAGCGGGAATTTGCCGTTTGACGCAGGGAGCTCAAACCTAGGGAGGTCTAGGCGGTGATATGTGACCTCCTAGAGGGGTGGGATGGAGTGGGAGATGGGAGGGAGCTTCAAGAGGGAGGGAACACCTATATACCTATGGCTGAATCATGTTGAGTTGATGTATGGCAGAAACTAACACAATTTCATAAACTAATTATCCTCCAATTAAAATAAATAAGAAAAAAAAAAGGATTCTTAACCCCTGGACCACCAGGGAAGTCCCTAGTGTTATTTAAATTAATATTTCTCCCTTAGCTATCAAATCATTATCAAGAGTGGGCAAAATATTTAAAAAAATTTTTTTACATTCCCACCAGCACTGTATGGAATTCCTGGTTTTTTTACTTTCCCGTCAATGTTTAATGGTATCAGCCTTTTTTATCTGACCACCTATATAGCATGTGGCTTTAGTTTGTATTTCCTAAATCACTATTATTGGTGAGCACTTCAGCTTGTTTGCCGTTTGCACATCTTCCTTTGTGAAAGGTCTTTTAAGTCTTTGATCCTTTTTCATATGAGCTGTTTGTAGGAGCAGTTTATATATTCTGAATACAAATTTTTTTTTGTCAGATACGGGCATGATGAATGTTCTATCTCAGTCAGTTATCTATTTTTAATAACACCTTTGGTGGGATATTTTTTAAAACTTCATGCATGGAAAATATTTTTTTTTTTCAGAAAAATTTTTTGAAATATATTTGACATTTAACACTGGGTCAACTTAAGGTATATAACATGTTGATTTTATACATTTGTATATATTTTTCATTAAACTTTTTGTTTTGTATTGGAGTATAGTCAATTAACAATGTTGTGATAGTTTCAGGTGGACAGCAGGTGACACATTTCTCTATTCTAATATGATTGCCATGGTAGCAATTAGCACCTCTATCATATTACATAACGATCATTTATTTTGAGTGGTGGGAATAATCAAGTTCCAGTCTCTTAGCAAGTTTGATGACTATAATGCAATATGGTTGTCTACAGGTGGACAAAATATTTTCAGCAAAGATGAGGCTGGCAGAATGACATCTACTTCGTTTTCTCCTTATATATTACCTGAGATCCTAGAATATGTGCCTTCTTAGAGATCTGAACAATAATCTTAAGGACCCTGTAGCTAGAAAGTCTTCATTAGTTGCATAGTCCAAACTCCTCGGCCAGATGAGGAAACTGAGGTCAGGGGCCAAGGTCACAGAGACCACTCAGCATGGCCATCAGAAAGCAAATCACAGTGAGATATTTAAAGGCCCGCTAAACACAAACACAACCGCAACTGTGCAAGCCCACATCATGTAATTTCTTTGGAATATGCTTGTGATAAGATCACATTTCCATTTCCCTCTATGTTTTTCCAACAACAGCTCATGATACAATTTGTACAGCTCCTGGTAACTTTTACTGGGGAAAATTTGGGGGAAAAAAAAAGGGCCATGTTTCAAAGGCACCAGATCTGATAAGGAGGCAGAAATATTTACTCCATTATTTCAAGAGGCAGGTTCTTTGTTGCTCAGATACTTCCTGTTTTAAAAATAGCTTTCCACCACTGTTCCAGGACTAGAATGGCCTTTTAAATGAACTTGGCTTTGAAGATGTGATTTCATGTCATGGGAGCAAGTGTGTAGTCAGTCATCCTCTGGCAAAATGCTGCTCAGACCAGGTAGCCCAGACCCTTGGGTTCCAGCCCAACCGTAGCTGGAGCTGGGTCGCTGGACCGTGAAGGGGTTGGGAACCAGTTGCCATGGGTGGGAGCCTGTGGGGGGAGGGCGCATGAGCCCCTAAGCACTCCCAAGCACCAGGATGGCAAATTGATGATGCTTCAGAATCACAAGCTGCTGCCCATCTGACAGATGTGACTAGAAAAAGGAAGGTGTTAGTCTTGATTTTCTTAGGTGTGACCATGCCCGCCAGTTATGAGAGAAGGTCCCACAGGTCTTAGCCAAGTGCACTTGACCATGGAAGGATGAAGTGATGTCATCACTGAACTGCTTTAAAGCATGTTTGCAGAGAGAGGGAGAGAAAGAAAGGGGTGGGTGAAGAGAAAGTGGCAAAATCCAGAGAGTGAGGCTAGGTGACAGGGGGTTATCGTACTCCTCTCGCTATTATGCTTGGAAATTTTTCACAACAAAATTTTTCAAACTGGATACTCTTTGTTTTTCAGGAAAGGGTGTGAGTGTTCTCTGCCAAGGAAGAGGCTGAGCGAGAACCCATGGGAGTGTGATGGATTGGTGGATTTGAAGCTGGCTATTTACATAGCAGCTTCCCAGGTGGTGCATGGTGAAGAATCTGCCTGCCGATGTAGGAGATGCAGGTTCGATCCCTGGGTGGGGAAGATCCCCTGGAGGAGGGCATCGAAACACGCCCTAGTATTCTTGCTTGGAAAATTCCACGGACAGAGGAGCCTGGCGGGCTACAGTCCATGGGGTCACAAAGAGTTGGACACACCTAAGCATGCACATACATGCACATTTAGACATCAGGGAGGTACGTGTGTGTGTACCTGGGGAAGGAGACAGGATTTAAAACTGGTTAAGGCGAGCGGGGGTGGGGGGGGGGGTCCTTTAACACCCCACTTACACCAAAGGACAGATCATCCAGACAGAAAAATAAGGAAACACCAGCCTGAAATGACACATTTCAGCCCAGTTCAGTTGCTTAGTTGTGTCTGACTTTGTGACCCCATGGACTACAGCATGCCGGGCTTCCCTGTCCATCATCAACTCGCAGAGTTTACTCAAACTCACGTCCATCAAGTCGGTGATGCCATCCAGCCATCTCATCCTCTGTCTTCCCCTTCTCCCGCCTTCAATCTTTCCCATCATCAAGGTCTTTTCAAATGAGTCAGTTCTTCCCATCAGGTGGCCAAAGTACTAGAGTTTCAGCTTCAACATCAGTCCTTCCAATGAACACCCAGGACTGATCTCCTTCAGGATGGACTGGATGGATCTCCTTGCAGTCCAAGGGACTCTTGAGTCTTCTCCAGCACCACAGTTCAAAAGCATCAATTCTTTGGCACTCAGCTTTCTTTATAGTCCAACTCTCATAGCCACACATGACTACTGGAAAAACCATAGCTCTGACTAGATGGACCATTGTTGGCAAAGTGACGTCTCTGCTTTTTAATATGCTGTCTAGGTTGGTCACAGGTTTTCTTCCAAGGAGCAAGTGTCTTTTAATTTCATGGCTTTAGTCCCCATCTGTGCTGATTTTGGAGCCCCCAGAAATAAAGGCTCTCACTATTTCCATTGCTTCCCCATGTATTTGCCATGAAGTGATGGGACCAGATGCCATGATCTGTTTTCTGAATGTTGGGTTTTAAGCCAACTTTTTCACTCTCCTCTTTCACTTTCATCAAGAGACTCTTTAGCTCTTCTTCACTTTCTGCCATAAGGGTGGTGTCATCTGAGGTTATTGATACTTCTCCCAGCAATCTTGATTCCAGCTTGAGCTTCATCCAGCCTAGCATTTCTCATGATGTACTCTGCATATAAGCTAAATAAGCAGGGTGACAATATACAGCCTTGACATACTCCTTTCCTGATTTGGAACCAGTCTATCATTCCATGTCCAGTTCTAACTGTTGCTTCCTGACTTGCATACAGATTTCTCAGGAGTAAGGTCAGGTGGCCTGGTATTCCCATCTCTTTATGATTTTTCCACAGTTTGTTGTGACCCACACAGTCAAGGCTTTGGTATAGTCAATAAAGCAGAAGTAGATATTTTTCTGGTATTCTCTTGCTTTTTCGATGATCCAACGGATGTTGGCAATTTGCTCTCTGGTTCCTCTGCCTTTTCTAAATCCAGCTTGAACATCTGGAAGTTCATGGTTCACATACTGTTGAAGCCTGACTTGGAGAATTTTGAGCATTACTTTGCTAGTATGTGAAATGAGTGCCATTGTGTGGTAGTTTGAACATTCTTTGGCATTGCCCTTCTTTGGGATTGGAATTGCCCTTCTTTGGGATTGGAATTCTTTAGGATTGGAACTGACCTTTTCCAGTCCTGCAGCCACTGCTGAGTTCTCCAAATTTGGTGACATATTGCATGTAGCACTTTAAAAGAATCACCTTTTAGGATTTTAAAAAGCTCAGCTGGAATTCCCTTGCCTGCTTTGTCTACATTCAAGTTTACTTTTATTTTATGAGCTGCAAATATTGGGAATCATACAGTATATGATCTCTTGTATTTAAAATAAGGAAACACCAGCCTGAAATGACACATCAGACCTGAGAGATTGACAGGAAGTCCTCTACATATGAACAAGTCATTCTGAGAGCATGTTTGTAAGTTTAATTTGTTCAAAGTTAGCCTAGGTACTCAACTAACACAATCAGCTGTATCATACTGTACTGTAGTAGGTTTAGGATATTTTTCACACAAATAGTATGTAAAAAAACAAACACAAAAAAATTAACACCTTTAACCTTACAGGACAGTACCACAGCTGACACACAGGGGCTGGCATCGAGTGAACAGGCAGGAAGAGTCACTGGCTGGAGGAGGGAGGAGGTGAGATGATGGAGCTGAAGGATCTTTAGCAATAGGAGTCAGAGGGCAAGCTGCAGTTTCCCCCACGCCTGTGATTTCTCCCACTCAGGTTGATGGCACAGATTCTGGCCTTGAAGTGGAGGTACTGGGCTTCCCTGGTGGCTCAGGCAGTAAAGAACCTGCCTGCAACGCGGGAGACACAGGAGACAGAGTTCGATCCCTGGGTTGGGAAGATCCCTTGGAGGAGGGAATGGCAACCCACTCCAGTATTCTTGCCTGGGGAATTCTATGACCAAAGAGGCTCCTGGGCTCCAGTCCATGGGGTCACAAAGAGTCAGAAACAACCGAGTGACTAACACTTTCACTTTCACTACTGTACTCTACGCAGGACTGTAAAGTACACAAGGCACAACCACTCGTAGAGAAGGCATGCACGTGACAGTGTACACCAGACACGCGAGCTAACTTACATGACTGGACATGCGAACACACGTTGGCATTGTTTTGAAAGTTCCCAACTCAAAGTTTCCTAAGTAAGGGACCTTGAGTTTTGAGGAGTGGTCAGCTGTGAGCAAGGGCTTCCTCGGTGGCTCAGAGGTAAAAAAAGAATCCGCTTGCAATGCAGGAGCCACAGGAGCCGTGGGTTCGATCCCTGGGTCAGGAAGATCCCCTGGAGAAGGGAATGTCACCCCACTCCAGTATTCTTGCCTGGCGGGCCACAGTCCATGGGGTCGCAAAGAGTCAGACACAACTGAGTGACTTAGCACGCACATGGCTCTGAGCACCTCCGGGAGGGGTGGCCCACCCAGTTCCCTCCCCAGGGACACAACGGGGCAAGCAGTACGGGGTTTCAGACTTATTCTGATGGTTCCACGGCAGGAAGAGAAAGCCTTTTAAGGATTGCCTCCAGCCACGTTCTGAAAACTGCCTCCTCTTCTAGAGAGGATTAGGGCCACATCAGAGGTTAGGAAGCCCACCAACCTCACACCAGGTACCAGGTCCCAGACCACCGCTGCCAACAGAGAGGCAAGGACATTCCATAGACACAAAGCAATCTCTCTCCCTCCAGGACCTCAGGGAGATCTACCAAGACTTGCACTGTCCTGGTTGATCTCACTCTCCTAAATCTACTATTAAACACCCATTTATGGTTTTCTTCCAGTCTTAGAGTACCGCTCTGATACAAGACGGTGACTGAACACCTGGGTCTGAAGAGCTGTCTTTCCAACACAAACCTCTCAGACTTTCCTGGCAGTTCGGTGGTAAAGAATCCTCTTGCAAATCCAGGGGACAGGGGTTCAATCCCTGGTCAGGGAAGATTCCATATGCTGCGAGCAGCTAAGCCTGTGCTCCACACTGCTCAGCCCATGTGCCACGACTACTGAAGCCTGTGCACCCCAGAGCCCCTTCTCCACAAGAGAAGCACCGCAACAAGAAGCCCCTGCACCCCAATGAAGAATAGACCCACTCGCTGCAACGAGAGAAAGCCCTTGCAGAAAGACCCAGCACAGCCAAAAAATTAAAAACACCTGTCCCCAGGTGATGAAGGTCAACATCAATGGTAATGAATCCGATTGATGACATGGACTCAATACGATGTTACAAGAAGGGAGTTTCACCCCAGAGGTCCTCCCCAAACTCGTCACCCCAGACTACCATGAGAAAAACACGGACACGTCTCAATGGGAGACCACATACAAGACAGCTGACTACTCCTCACAACCATCGAGGTCGTCAAAATCAAGGCAGGTCTTGAGCAACTATCTCAGGCCAGAGGCACCTAAGGAGACACGACAACCAAATGTCATGTGAAATTCTGGGGTAGAAAAGGGGTTGCTGCTGCTGCTAAGTTGCTTCAGTCGTGTCCGACTCTGTGCGACCCCATAGACGGCAGCCCACCAGGCTCCCCCATCCCTGGGATTCTCCAGGCAAGAACACTGGAGTGGGTTGCCATTTCCTTCTCCAATGCATGAAAGTGAAAAATGAAAGGGAAGTCGCTCAGTCGTGTCTGACTCTTCGCTACCCCATGGACCGCAGCCTACCAGGCTCCTCCATCCATGGGATTTCCCAGGCAAGAGTACTGGAGTGGGGTGCCATCGCCTTCTCCGAGAAAAGGGACATTCGGGGACAAAACTGATGAGATATGAAATCAGGTGTGTGCTCACTCAGCCGTGTCCAACTCTTTGCCACCCCATGGACTGTGGCCCACCAGGCTCCTCTGTCCACAGGATTCTCCAGGCAGGAACACTGGGGTGGGTGGCCATGCCCTCCTCCAGGGTATCTTCTCGACCCAGGGACCAAACCCTCATCTCTTGCATCTCCTGGACTGGCAGGCTGACTCTTTACACTCCAGTGCCACTGAGGAAGCCCATGAATCAGGTGTAGACTATAATCATGTCCCAATATTGGGTTCCTCTGTTATAACAAGCATATCAGCCTGAGGCAAGATGTTAAAAAGAAAGGAAGTCGTGACGGGCTTATGGGAACTCTTCCTCTTCTCTGTGTGATTTTTCTGCACATCTAAAACCGGTCTAAAAAGTTAAGTTTCTTAAAGTGCAAAAACAAGCAAAGAGATGCCTCCCCCAGAACGATTCCCTGGTTGGGCTAAAGCATCTTGGGTAGGAAGGGAGTTGTCAACAGCTGCCCAAGCTGAGGACAGAAGGGGACGACAAGTACTGGAACCCAGAGACCCAGAACACGCTCTGAAAAGGAACTTCTCAAGAAAGAGCTTTCATGGGAATTCCCTGGGGGTCCTGTGGTGAGGACTCCACGTTTTCACTGCTGAGCATGTGGGTTCAATCGCTTTTGGGGGAACTAAGATCCTGCAAGTTGTGAGGCTTGCGGAAAAAAAAGAAAAAAAGGGAGAGAGAGAAGGGCTTCTAGGTAGCAGAGGGGCTGGGCCTGTGTGTGCCCTGCCATTTCCAGTAAAGGCTGCTTCTGACGTGGAACAGTCTGGGCCTCGTTAGTCCTGGAAAGGGTGTCTCGCCCCCTTCCTGCCTGGTTTTAAGGTCAGGGCTTCTCTACTCCATTTCTCTGTGCTCAGGCTGCTCAGAGTCACAAGTTTGGACCATCTTCACCTGAGAGATGTCGGTCTGGGCCATCTTATCTCCCTGGGGACGGAAGAGGCCTAGCAGAAAGCAAACGTGTGGCAGCCTCAGCTACACCAGAGGTCGTCCCAACAGTGATGTCCATGCTTCTGGAAGGTTCTAGGGGTTTCTGGGGACTGCATGCTGGTGGAAGTCTCTCCCTGTGTGCGGATTCTGAGTACGGGTTCCTGCTGAGGAGGCCCACCCCACCGGCCTTGCCCCTCATGCAGACTGGATGGGGCTCCAGTGAACTGTATGGTGGGAATCTCATTTCAAACAGCAGCATGGTGACCAAGGGCCGCCTGCCCTGATTACAGGGCAGTGAGGTCACCGCCCACCGTTTCAGAAGCACTCTGCAACCAGAGGTACAGGGTGACTTCTGAAAACTTCCCAAGTTGGCTTTTTTCTGTGGCCTCTGCTCAAACACTTAAAAAAAATTTTTTTTTCCTTCAGCATGCAGGACCTTAGGTCGACTAGGGATTGAGCCCACGCCCCCTGCGTGGACTGCAGGGAACTCCCTCAAACACTTAGGATTTAACTGGAGATGTTTGACCTGGTCTTCCACGCCTGCCCGAGGCCAGTCTGCCTTTGTGACATCAGGCATTGACCTTCGTGCAAGCAAAACAACAGGTAAGTGGAAAAAAAAAGGATTCTTGTGTTTTGTATTAAAATATTTTATATTAATCATTCAAACTTAATTTTTATACAATGAATGCATACATCACCGGGGTGTCTATCTGAGAGGGGAGTCAGAGAGGCGTCGGGTGGGTGTGCCCAGGTGTGAGCAGCGGGTGAGGGTAAGGAGACAGGCGCTTCCTCTGCTCGCCCCGTGCTTCGCCTGCCGATTCCAGGAAGGAGGCACACGTGTCCCAGCAAACAGGTGGATCCTCGGCCTCTCCTCGGGCCTCCCTCTGCTGGGGTGAACCGTATCTCCTCTTGCTGGGTGAGGCATCCACCTCCCGGGGCTCTCTGACCAGCAAATCCTTGATGTAACAGTGGCTGTGACTTGGGGACCGCCAAGAGCGAGTGTGTGTGTATACGTAAGGATTTCCACGTCCTCTCCTGCCTCATGCCCGACCCGCAGCTGTCCTGCCTCCGGGCACTTGCGTGCGGGGCCGTGCCTAGGCGGCAGGCATGTCGGCCTTGCTGAGCGCGATGGCCAGCTCCAGGTCTTCTTGCTCCTGCCGCCGCAGCCGTGCCAGCCTCTCCTGTTCCGCCTTCTCGCTCTCCCGCTTGGCCCATGCCAGCTGCTGCTCCTCATTGCCAAACTGCAAAGGAAAAACAGACGGTGGGTTACACGGTCCCCGAAATGGTGCCTGCCTGCCAGCTGGTTGGGGCAGAGAGGATGTGGAGGTCTGCCATGGGGGGATCGGGGGTGTGTGTGGGGAAACGCCAGGCTGGGATGCGTTGGGGGGAGGTGCCTGGTGTGCGGGGGTGAAAACCAGGACAAGCCAGAAGCCCCCTCTTGGATGGGGATGCAGAGGGGACGCGTGTGCCCCAATCCTGACCCCCAGCCTGGAAGGCGGTCACATGCACTGAGACACGCGGGGCTGAGTCTGACCTTAACCACCACCTCCACCTCGGAGAGAAACCCGACGCCCCAGCCCTGCTGGGAGCTGAAGCAGGCGGAGGCCAGGCATCAGATTAGGGACATTGAGAGACTTCTGGGGACCCTCCCACCGGCCTGGAGGCGGCTTCACGGGGGGTGGAGGGGTGAGACGGAGAAGCTCTGCTGGGCCTCCTGTCGGGGGATGGCACAGGCATCTGGAAGCAGCTGGGGAGCAGAGTCAGCAGAATCCCAAGGAGATGGGAGGCCGAACTCGCGAGCCTGGGCCTCCACGACAGGCCATGATGCCTGGGCGAGAGGTGCTGGGGCTGGAGACTTCATGCTCAAATAGATCTCTGAGTCTCCAACGTGTACAGGGGCCTTGAGGCCAAACGAGATGACAGGGTCCAGAGATGCGTAGCTCTGTCTCAGCCACGGTCCCAGGGGCTCTGGGAGATGCTAAGAGCCACTCTGTACTTGAACGTTCACAGGAGCCCTCGGCAATCACGCTGTCATTTGGTCCAGGAGTTTTTCATTCTTGGTGGTGGTGGTGGAGAAGGGCGGGGGTCCTTTTCCAAAAGGTGCAACTTTTTAAAAAAACTTTTTAAAACAAGGGAAGAAACCATTTTGATCCCGAGATGGTGGTTTAGTCGCTAAGTCGTGTCCGACTCTTGCGACCCCATGGACTGTAGCCTGCCAGGCTCAGAAAGTCCATGGGATTCTCCAGGCAAGAATACTGGAGTGGGCTGCCATTTCCTTCTCCCGAGATAGGTGATTTCAAACCATTTGAGCGATGGACTTCCAGCTCTATGTAAAGGAAAGTAAAGCCAGACGTCACACATTCTTCCCCTGGTGGGAGTCCCCGGCCCCCGAGGCCCCTCAGTCACTGTGCCCTGTCTCCAGGTGAGGTGCCTCCGGCACTGCTGACCCCAAGCAGAGCTGCAGCCCATTCGGGTCCCTGGCCTGCCTGGGTCGGCATCTCTCCTCTGCGGAGAAGTCAGTTGAACCCCAAGGATCTGGGACAGTGAACCCATGTGCCCCAGAAAGGAGCTAAGATTTTCCCAAGGACACTCCTGGGACAAGCAAGTGGGGCAATCGGACTGGCGGTTTGTCCATGTTTCATGACCTGACCGCCAGTCTGGGGGTGATGGGGCCAGATAGTGGGGGCTGGGCAGGGGAGGGCTGGCTTGGGGGAGCCTGGTTTGGAGCCAGGTGTGGTCCCGAGGAGGGGGAGGAGATGGCACAGCCCAGAAGGCCTCCCTCCACCTGTCTGGGGAGTCAGGCAGGGGCGGGCGAGGAGGGTTAACAGGAAGAGGAGCCGCCCTCCCGGCACAAAGGTCGAGTCCTGGTTTCTTAGACAAATGGCCCAGGAAAACACTCAGGGATCAAATGGACTCCAGCTTGGACTCCTGAAAGCCAGTCCCCGCCCCTCATATTTCCACCACTGGCCACAGAAAACTGCCCTCCCCTCCCCCACCTCATACTCTTTGGGGAATTTTCCAACACCTCTTCAGGAGAAAAACAAGGAAAGAACAACAAATGCCGATGGGAAAGACTCCACGGCGCCGCTGACAGTGGTGGGAGGCGACAGGCAGCTGGGTGGACAGGGGACCTCGCCCTGGCCAGCCCGGAGGAGCAGGCGGGTGGGGGGTAGGGGCCGACGAGAAACAGGCCCGCACCTTGGTGGGGCCTGCTCAGCCCGGGAACCTCCCGCTCCAGGAGTCTTGAGAGTTCAAGGCAAACGTGCTGACGGGAACGTTCTAGATGCCTTCGCGGAGGACTCATCGGAGGCGAGCTTAGGCTCCAGGGTGGAGACACAGCGGGCACGCGGTCGGAGGCAGGCTGGAGGCAGGGGCTTCTCTGTGGCTCCCTCCGTGTCTTGAATCAGCGGAGCAGCCCCGCCCCGGCCCTGGTGGCGGGCCCACGCCCAGGCCACGCTCCGGTCCTCCGAGTTGGATGCGTCAGGTGCGTCACGCGCCGGCCCGGATCCGGAACACCGGCGTGTGCAGAGGCTGCTCGGCGAATGGCCAGCTCGTTTCTACTACTCTTGACGGCGAGGGACACACTGGGGCCCGACAGACTCTGGGTGGTTTGATTTTGGCGGCCTCTCCGTGTAAATCTGAGGTTCAGAGCCCTCCGCATGTGAAGTAACAGCACCCTTCCTCCACGGGGATGGACGTGTGCGCCCCGCCTGCTGTCACCACGCGTGGGGGCACTTCTCGCCGCTTCCCGTTAGCTCGCTTATCCTGCTGTTGAAAACGCATCCAACCCATCTGATGAGGCAAAGCGCAACTTATCCCATCCGATATTTGCTCTTAATGTGCCCTTCCGAAAGAAAGCGCTGTTTGGCCCACCTAGAAACACGACTTCCTAATAAAACACATTTGCCTGAGACAGAAAAGGCTCGTTTTAAAAGAAACACCAGAGAGGTTTCCTGTGAGCCGCTACAAGCACAAGAAACCCATTGATGGAAACTCGGGGTCAGTAAATCAGAGGGTTCCAGAGTGGCAGCGCTGGGGCACCAAGGAGGCGGGGAGCGGGACTGGGCACACGCGTGACACTGGCTTCCCTGACAGCCAAAGCGGACCAAGCTGCTTCTGCATGGGTTAACAACGCGTCCTGACTGCATGCTTAGAACGTCTGATCTGAGAGTCACGCTGCCAGGCTGCTGAGCAGTCAGAGACCACTCGGCGTCTCCCCAGGGAAGCTGAAACACACACACTCGCGCGGAAACAACTTTGGCCTTCTTTCAGTTGGCACCTCTCAGGTCCAGTGAACAAAGAAACCATCGGGCAATCGACCAAATCCCTGGACACCATGAACATGAAAGACACACTGAGCCCCCAGAGGTGGGACAGTTCTGTATGACTGAGGGGACAACACAAATCAGCTAGATTCCTGCCTTCCCCCACTTCCCGTCCCATCACAAGGGGCTGAACCTCCCAGTCAGCTGATTTCCCCAGGGAAGGCTGGGGCGCTTGAAGTGGGAAAGGCGATTTTAAATGTAAGACAGCGGGGCTACAGATTGAGTGCAGGTCCGTCAGTCGTGTCCAGCTCTTTGCAACCCCGTGGACTGTAGCCCGCCAGTCCCCTGTGTCCATGGGATTCTCCAGGCAAGAATACTAGAGCGGGTCGCCATGCCCTCCTCCAGGGGATCTTCCCAACCCAGGGATGAAACCCAGGTCTCCTGTATTGCAGGCGGTTTCTATACCTCCTGAAAACTGGCAGAACCCAATTCCTTGCCTGGAACTAAGGGTGACTCAACCCCATGGGTGTTTTAAAATAGGAAGTTAATAACTGCTGAAATGACCAGAAATGATGAACTAAATAACTTGAAATCTTCGGGGGTTAACAAAAAAAAAAAGTGTTCCAAAAACCAGCCATTGGGTGGCAGGAGGGGGGCTGTAAGAAAGAAAACTGCATTTCAGAGAGAGAACAATCATTTCTTCAAACTGCTGTTCAAATCCACTTACCCTTCCCCCCTACCCTAAACACAGTACCTGAGTCACACGTGAATAGCTCAATTTTTTTCCATCAGTGTTTTTTTTTTACCAAAAAATAAAGCAGTGCTATTCAAGAAACTGTAGATAAAGCGGGTTTTGTTTCTGGCTTTTATTTAACAATGTCACCGTTTGTATATATCCAGTGTGCACTGGCTGTCAACAAAACCGGGCCAACTGCAGTTGTCAAATATTTACAGGTTGCCAAGAGCCAGGAACGTGTCAGCATCTTGGGCGATTTCAATAAGCCATAGCCTAACTGTGAATGAGCTGGATCTGACATGAATCAGGCATGCACGGGGCACTGGAACAGCAGTGCTCGCATTAAGACAGACATTCTAGGAGCTGAAGCATCCATAAACAATACATCTCACACCTAACGAGGAAACAGGGTACTCTGTCAAACCGAGCGAAGAAAGCCTTTTCAAAAAAAATATTAGGTGCGCAACAGACAGGGAAACCGTTTCTGGGAAGACAACATCTGAAGCTCTCTGAGAACAAGACCTTTGGGTACTCGTGAGGGTGCAGAAAGCACACATCATGAAAGCCTTTCACAGCCTGGAACCTTTTTTTTCAAACCGAGACACAGAGCCAGGCTTTCAAAATCCCCGAGTTGGCTTCTGAAAAGGCACTTCACTCTGCTAAACGGCTTTCTGAGTCTTGGTGTTTTTTTTTCCTCTCCCTGCACAAGGAAGGGGCTTCAGAGCAGCTGTTCTAGGTTGCACTTCGGTTTTCTCCATAGCTGATAAAAAGTTTTTGTTTTGTTTTGTTTTTAAAACAAATCAAACTGCTTTCCCTTGGTGCGATCTGCCTGATCCTTGCTGCCCTAAATTGGGACCATGAGAACTCTCGCACAGAGACTTTTTTAAGACAGCGGCACCCAGATTAACTTTAGCGATCTTGTTTTGGCACTTCAGAAGTG
>SJYR01000016.1:1379516-1402473 GCA_006410655.1 Kobus ellipsiprymnus
CCCCCCCGCCCCCACCAAAAAAAAACTGAACGAACACAAAAGCCTCTGGGCGACAGAACTACTACAGAGTCTGCCGTGAAAGATAAAGAAACAGGCATTCTGGGCCGTCCTGCTGGAAGGAAAATGCATCCTCATCACAGAGTATCCAAACCAGTGCTCTTTTTTTTTTTATTGAGAAACCGTTTTTTTCTTACAGCAAGAAGCAGTACAGAATAAATAACATGGGTGATGGTGTGAGGTTCCAGGAGACTTGGGCCAGGAGAAGGTTTGCCATTTCAAAAAGACAAATAATAATAATAAAATGATAACCCCAAGGAAGCTGCAAGCGGAGCAGGGGAGAGGAGGGGATGGCACGGAAGGCAGAGAACTCAACTTACAGAGGTGAAGTCTGCAAAGCCCAAAGAGGAGGCTTTAGAAGGTTTAGCTGAAGAGGAGGGAGCAAATGGATCTTTTCCACTAAACGGGTCCCCAAACCCCTTTTTATTTTGGAACGGGTCACTGCTGTCGGCCCCAAGTGGCTGGAATGGATCAGGGGGTTCAGTAAAGTCTGCAGAACCAAGCTGGTTTACGGGTGTACTTTTACCTGGAAAATTTAGGAGAAAAAAAAAAAAGAAGAAGAAATACAAGTTACTGACCAGGGACAGAACAAGAGTCCTGACTGAGGAGCCGGGTGCCAGCTCCCTGGGAAACTCTATCCTTCACTTGGAAAGAGCTGGAATGTGGCTCGTGGGACGGACTCCGGTGGGGTGGAAATCGGCATGGGTCTCCGCTTTCCTCTTCCTTTATCCCGGAGGCTTAATGGTTTTGTGGGTGGTCTTAGAAAACCGATTCAGATGACCCTTCTCCCCTCCCCACCCACCACAGCTAAAATTTACATAATCTTTAGAAAGCTCACATGCAGGCATGTTTCAGAGTGATTCATTATAGCAGGGCAACACATTCACGATCACACTGAGTTTTTACAAAGTCATGGTCGAGCAGAAAAAGATCACTGTAAGAGCCCAATAATTAAAAAAAAGGGGGGTGGGAGTCGGGGATTACTTGCAACTAAACAGGAAGGGTGGGGAATTAGTTTCACAACGTGATGTGGAGTTAGCCATGTTAGTGGTGAGGGTCTGTATGCTGCTCACCAGACAAACCCACTCGGCCATCCTGGGTTTACTTTCGTCCTGGGTTGAAATTCATTTCCGGCTCCTGCGTCTGTCCCTTTGGCTCCAAGGGGGCAGGCCTTGGGCTTTTGTGGGCTCTTGCCAAGAGGGTGGCTCTGGGAGACCCAGGTCCCAGCAAGGCAGATCTCCACGAGGACATGGGAGACAGGTGCTTAGAATTGGTGGGAAATGAGGCTGCAAGGCTACACTTGGGGGTGTGGCCCAAGGACAAGGGGCTTCCCCAGCGAGTCCTGCCAACACGTCAGAACCATCCACAAGCAACCAGACCCCTCTCCAGGCCTGCTTGGTAAGGGGGGCCCATGGGATGAGCCTCCAGGATCTGTTGGGTTTCGAGGCCAGGTTCCTGCCTGACGCCATTCATTTGCCCAACAGCGGGGGTGAGACGGTCAATTCGGCAGCTCTGTGTCCAAGCCCAGGCTAGGGCATACTTAACATGATTCTGATCTGTTAACTGCGTTGCCCGCGTTTTGCTCTTGCAATTTTAAAACTAATGTGCGAGAAGAAGCCAAAACCCAAGGGCCACGTTCCATGTAGAACCCTGGACATCGGCTGCATGTCCAGAGGCAGGCCCTGGCTCTGAGTCACGCCTGACCTGTCTGCAGCGCCTGAACCCAGGGCACCTGCCTTCCCACCCTGCTGGCCTCTGCCATGCCACCTGCCTGCACGTCCATCTCCACGCCCAGCTCCAAAACCACGCTCTCTGATGCTGCTTCCTAAGGCCACATTTCTGAGGGTCCCCTGGGGTCCCTAAGGACTTCTGCCTCTGTCCCCTTGAGTTCTAAGACCCAGACGAGGCCCAGCGCCTCAGGCCCAGCTGGCCTGCTTCTGTCTGGGAAGTGGGCATGAAGGGTCAGGGGTCAGAGCCCGTTGACTGATGCCTACTGTGGGCGCAAGCGGGGCTCAGCACACATGGGGCCTGTGACCACCTGACCTCAGACCCCTCTGGATACACGAGTCTTTTTACTTGTCACTTGACATAGCAGCTGGGCGGCCCTAAGGTACAAAGGCCGCCCTGACTCCATCAGTTTCATTCCGAACCTCGAGTTACCGGAGACGTGGTTCTGCCCCCAGGGGAGCCCACAGAGAAGAGACGGGGTGGAACCCACCAGAGGCAGCGGTGAAAATCCCCACGCCCCCTCCCACCTGAGCTGGGACCTCTGGGTGGGCGGGTGACGCCAGCAGTGTGGCTGGGACACAGAGAGAGGCCCCGAGCCGCCCCTGCCCCCGAGAGCTGCCACTGGTTTCTGTCTGCGTGTTTAAGGAAACGCTGAGAGTCTTGACTTCCCGAGGCTCGCACAGGGCTCGAGACACAGGCCGCTCTGTACCCAGCTCTCTGTCACCTCCCAAGCCTGCATCAGGTGACTCTGCCCTTGCCTGTGGCCTCATGGGGCCCCCATGCTGACCTCTGGCCTTCCCAGGTTCTTACTGTCACCAACAGCACAGTCTCGCCCACGTGTGTCTATTTATAGGAAATGTTCCCCGGTGGCTCAGACGGTAAAGAAACCGCCTACGAGGCAGGGGACCGGAGTTCAATCCCTGGATTGGGAAGATCCCCTGGAAAAGGAAATGGCAACCCACTCCAGTACTCTTGCCTAGAGAATCCCATGGACAGAGGAGCCTGGAGGGCTACAGTCTATGGGGCTGCAAAGAGTTGGACATGACTGAGCGACTCACACTTTCACACTTTCTGGAGGTGGGGCTGTGGGTCAGGAGGCGTGCCAACTACAGCCTGACCTTCCTAGTACCTGCCCCAGGCTCCGACAGGAGACACTCCGATCTAGAAGGGCAGGGAGGGGGAAGGCTGCAAGCTTGGGGAGGCTGTAGGAGGTTCCCGGTGGCCCCAAGTCAGGTCACAATCAACCATGAGGCTCAGTGGGCCAGGCGAACTTCTCTCTCCCAACCCCTGGGTGGGCCCCACCTGCTGGGGCAGGGACACTTTCCCGGAAGGGCGGGGCCGAGTCCACTGCACTGGACAGTGGGAATTAGGGCCCCTCTTCCCCAGGGCAACTGGCTTCTTCAAGTGCAGCCCTGGGGGCTGTGCCCACACCCCACCTTCCATACAGGCTGAGTTCTCTACTCCCGGTCCCTCTTCTTCTATTTGTGACAGAGCCAGAGGCTTCGGGCTGCTCCCCCTCCAGCACCAAACGCTCCTCCCTGACCTGTCCTCCTAGCTGCTGGCTTTGCTCTCCCTCCCAGACCTCGGCCCTGTGGGCTTCAGACGACGGGGAGACCCGATCTGGGTGCCGCCCTGAAGAGCCACCTCCCCCAAGCCCATCTTCCACAGCAGCCTACTCCCTGGTCCAAGGGATGAGCTGACGGGTGAGCACGGGCCCCCTGGGCCGGCACCGCAGGCAGAGGAGAGCCCCTCTTCAGAGGCGAGCAGGCAGCACGGGCGGGAGGGGTCAGGCAAGCCCTGCCCCGCAGCTCGTCAACTCCAGGCTGTACAACCGGGAGCCGTGAATGAACGGGAAGCCAGGCAGATCACGGGGGCACCCTGGGCAAGGAGGAGGGTGGGCATGAGCCCCGGGAGCTTGGGTCCCCACAGTGGCACCACCACCCGAGACAAGTGGTCCTCGCCTCTCCTGGGTCCCTGGGAACCACCCCTGTGAGAGCCACTGGGCAGCTCACTCTTGCAGCTTCCAGCCCCGTGGGCCCCCTGCACCCAGCCAGGCGGCCTTTTAACTCAGAGTTGCACCGAGCCTGCTGAGCTCTCCCCAGCTCTCTGGGAGCACCCACCCCAGCCCTGGCCATCCTTCCCCGGCCCAGCACAGTGCCCTGCACTCACTGCTGCGCAGGCTGGAGCGCCCCTCCCCACGTGGGTGCCGCACACTCAGAGGCCGCCCTCCCTCCCCACTTCTGGCGCAGACACCGCTGCAGCCCTTGTCCTGCTCCGTCATTAGGTCACTTGTCGTGTATTTTCTCTCTTGCCCAAGAGAACACGAGCTCCAGAAAGCAGAGCACTCGGCTGCCCACAGCTGTGTCCCTGCTCCCCAGACCACTCTGCTGAACAGAACTTTCTAACGTGCAAGCTCCACCGTGGCGAATTAAGAAAGCCGACACAAAACCTTTCCGCACCTCGTCCCCTGACACCCCTCCAGGGGCCCGAGCATACCTCGCTCCCCCAGGACCCCAGCCCAGGGCTTCTCTCCAGACAGTCCCTCTGCCTTAAGTGCCTGGGCCCACCATCTCCCCAGGCCTGTGTTCAGCCCTCCTGGCCCAGCCCTCGTAGAGTACGCTGTGGACCCCTGGAAGATGGGGAGGAATATGGCAACCACCCCCCTCAGCCTCAGCTTCCTTATCCGTGAAATGGGGTTGTGATGGGATGAACTGGTCCCCTACCCCCAATTCGTTATGCTCAGGTCCTCTCCCCCGGTACCTCAGGATGTGGCTGTCTCGGGACACGGGATCTTTGCAGAGGTAATTAAGTTAGAATGAGGTCCTCTGAGTGGGCCCTAATCCAGGAGGACTGGTGATCTCGGGAGAAAAGAGGAGAGCAGGACACGCACATGCACGGGGGGAGGCTGCGGGAAGGCACGGGGGTGGACGCCGTCTACAGACCAACCAGAGCAGCCTCAGAAGCCAACCCGGACCCCACCTTGACCCCAGACTTCCGGCCTCCACAGCCAGAAGTCCTCTTCGGCTGTCTCAGCTGCCCAGTCTGCAGTATGTGGTATGGCGGCCTAGGATACTCGGGCGGGGTAAAAGAGTGTCCGCTCTCCACCGCCGCCAGAGCTGGGGTCAGCCTGTGAGGGGGCTGTCTGCTTTTGTAAATCAGTCTGCCAATGCCAGGCTGGCGTGGCTCCAATACCCAGAGGGCAGGACAGCTTGGCACCGCCCCATGAGCTCCACAAGGAGACTGAGAACCCAGCCTGCAGAGCTGCTCAGATGCCCCCGCGCAGGGTGGTGGGTGGGCGTGCACAGCCCCCGGGCAGCGGTGGCCTCCCATTGAACTGCCGAGTTTCCTGCACTGGCCCCCACCTGTTGGGCTTCCTCAAACCCTCCATGCGACCTCCCCCTACCATGGTGCAGCAGCGCCACAGCCCAGGCGTGCCCCCCAAGAGAAGAGCCCCCCTGCAGCGTACACCCAGACGCAGACCCTGCCTCGCTTTCCAAACCCCAAGACGTGGCGTCACCAAAGGCTGATTGTGAACAGACAGGATCCTGCGCGAACCCTGTGCCGGGGGCCCCTGGGACACCGGCAGCCTTCCCTGGGCCCCGAGGGACGGGGCCTCACCTGCCAACCAACCTGATGCATGCGCCTCTGCCGGGGCGATGGCATCCTGAGGCACGGGCACACGGACCTCGGCGGGCATGGTCCCTGCAGCCTGGCCACCGCGGTTTCCCTCCCACAGGTACCTCCACCAGGCAGACCTCCCCGTGCCGTCCAGCACAGCAAACGTCCGAGCATGCTTAACGGGGTTGGCTGACCCCAGCCAGGCCCTAAGAGCGACCCCAACGGTGCAGATGTTCAAATACACCATCACCCACTTCTGTGCCTTGTTTTTTTTTTTTTTCAGTTAAGAAGGGCTTCCTCCCCTGGTCTGGGGGATTTTTTTTTTAAATCACTTTGAGGGCAGAGGTTGGGGTTGGGGGGCAGTTAAGAATCCAGCTGGCAAGAATGTCAAGCTGAGGTTTCTAACAGGCATGGAGATGATCGATCGATCGGTGAGATCTTGAAAGGAGGCACTCACACCCAGGGACGGCCCGGGGCCTGGTTTTGCTCGGCTGCCGAAACCGTTGTTATTTAGAAATCGTGACTGTGTTAATATGAAACCGGGGCACATCAACTGCTCCTGTTTTGGAGTGGTGGTGGCGGGGGAAACGGTTTTTTCTCAGTTATCTGTTTTTGTGCTCGGGCATAGAGGCTGAGTTATCGGACCTCACACGTGCAAAACTGGTGGCCTCTCGGCTTTGGCCTGACACGACGCTCACGAGCAGAGACACCTTTTACAAAAGACGCCCTTGCCCTGACTGCCCTTGGTCCACAGCACTTCCCACTCTGCGCCCCCGTTTATTTTTAGCAGCTGCACTTTTCATACATTCTGGGGCTGGTTCCTGCTTTTATGTAACCACTTCTGCTAAGTCCTTAATTGTTTTTTTCTGAAGTGGTGCTCATATTAAACGTGACAGGGTAACCAAATCTGCCTCTGTGCCCGTGGGCAGACCTGCCGCCCTGTTTTATGCCTTTCTGTGGCTCCAGGCACTGAGAGTAAAGGAAAGAGGCTTGTCTGGGGCGTGTTTCAGAGAAGAGAACACAAATCTTTTTTTTTTTTTTTTTGCCTTAAATTTTGGTATAAAACTAATAACCAGGATGACACCTGGCCTGTCATTCCTAGACATCTGCCCAGGGCAGGGAGGCCTGAGTGGACGGGAGGATGTGACTGCAGACAATCAGATAAAGACCCTCCCCCAGTCCGGGGCTGGAAGCTGCTGCCGAGCCCCCCAGTGACTCCCTGGCACTCAGAGGAGGCTTCATTAACAGGGTGGGGGAACCAAGGTTGAAGACAGGACAGAACAGGGCTGATTTGAAACCGCAGCAGTTTCAGCAGCTACCCTAGTGGTGCACCGAAACCGCACACAGGACGGCCTTGAGCAAAAACAATATGAACCTGATGGTTTACCACGGTGTGTGCTGTTAAAAAAAAAACCCGCTGGCCGGCCCCACCCTGGGAGCAGTGTCTTTAATTCTCCTGCTTCTGAACTTTCCGAGACCAAGAGGGCCCCCAGCACCCAGGATCGGGGACTGGCAGGCCAGCGGGGGCAGGAGGGCATGAAGCCCTGCACCAGCCTGTCCCTCCTGGCTTCTCTGGGAAGGTCTCCGCCCAGAGAGTCAGCAGGGAGGGGAGAAACGATGGAATACAGCCACCCCCCGACAACGACTCAAACGTGAACACTGAAAGAAGGCAGGCTCTCCTGCTTGCAAATTTTTACCTCGAAGGAGAGTTTAACAGGTTTGGGTGACTTGTGGGAGGGTCTCAATAAATCAGATGAACAGAACATAATCAAAAATAGACGTGAACCAGAGTGTGTGTTTTCATCCCGACCAGATAGTGGCTGGGTTCTATTTATAAGATTCAGGGCTGCAGTTGGAAAGTGTAGCTCTGTAGATGAGAGATAAATACAAAAACAACCAAACACAAAAATAAAAAACAAAGGTCTGTGGTCAGGACAGCTGCCCCACCTGAGCTATTACTCTCCACAACACAGGACGTTCCCAAGCTGCCATTTGTGGCAACACGGGACACACACAACCGTCACTCGTCCCACACAACACGGGACACACACGACTGTCATTCATCCCACACAACACAGGACACACACGACTGTCACTCGTCCCACTCAGCATGGGACACCCACACGACTGTCACTCGTCCCACACAGCACGGGACACCCACACGACCATCACTCATCCCACACAGCACAGGACACACACAACCGTCGCTCGTCCCACACAGCACGGGACACACACGACTGAAACTCGTCCCACTCAGCACGGGACACCCACACGACTGTCACTCGTCCCACACAGCACGGGACACCCACACGACCATCACTCATCCCACACAGCACAGGACACACACAACCGTCACTCGTCCCACACAGCACGGGACACACACGACTGTCACTCATCCCACACAACATGGCACACCCACACAACTGCCAGACTTCTGAAAGTGGTTCTAAAGGAGAGCTATGGCTGCGAAGGTGCCCTCCTTGTCACCTCGGCTGCTCCCTTCCTGCCCCCTGAACCCGGCAAAGAAGCTGAACTGGGGGAAGAGAGAAAGCAGGCTGTCCAGAGCTTCACCCATCATCACTCGGAAACTTTTTATTTGCTAAGATCGCTTTTCACCAACGCGCAAGAGAAACACCCGGCCCCCTCTGGTGGGACAAGGTGACCTAACTTCTTGGGCCGCGACCCACAGGGCCACACGAGCAGCATGCCAGCCAGGAGCCCTGCAGACTCCAGCCCCACTCACTCCAGCTCAGGCACACGCGAGAAGGCAAGCCCCACAGATCAAAGCCGGGCCAAGCATCAGAGCCCCGGCAAGATAAAATCTGAGGTCCCCACCGTCACAACGTTGAGATTTTCCACTAAAAATATTTACTGAATTTTAAGACAAATTTGCTGAATGCATTGAAGGGAGCAGGATGAGGTTTGGTTCTGAACTGTTGAGAAAAGCTGAACAAATATTTACTATCATCCACCAGGCACCCCCACACCTGATGAGCTTGTCTCACTCTCTGCAAGGTGCCGGGGGTGGTCAGAGGTAGCGAGCCCAGGGGGTGTGGGGTCACTGCCCCGTCAGAGGGAGAAGGCAAGAAGGGGAAAATGTCGCCACCATTCTGGGGTCCCCAAAGGACAGATACCCTTAGGACTGAAAAACACACTTTTTAAGAGGTTTCTACAGAGGACTCCAAAGATATCCGTAAGAAACTTGGCAGGGGCTACTTTGGTTCTGCAGCAAACACGGGGAGGGGGTACGTGACTTATCAGTGAGTTTACAAACCATAAATCAGCCTTCACAACAAAAATAACACAGCCTGGCAGGTCTCACAGTTTGTTTGTTTGTTTTTAATTATATTTGTTTTTTGATTTGCGCCCGCAACACTCTGCTGAATCAGCCATGTGCTGGCCTTACACGTCCCCTTGAGGGGCCTTGTGGGGAGCCTGGGGGGACAGGGAGATGCTAGGTGGGGCCGCGGTGGCCCAGCCTTGGTTCCTCCCTATAGAGCGGCCAGGACGCCACCTCGGCACGGGCAGGGAGGTGCCGTGCCCACATTTAACAAAGTCCCCAGGGTGCCGCGCGGCGGGTCTGGAAAGGTGAGAAAGCACTCGTGTGCGCTGGAGTTGGGGGCGGGGGGCAGAGCCCACTGGGAGCCCTCCCAGCGTGGGGGCAGCGCGAAAGGCAGAGAGAGCCTGGAGTGGGGGCCCGCCGCCCCCGCGCTCCTGGGGCTGGTCCCCACCACCCACTCACACACACGTGCTGCTTCTCAGTTGGCAGTGGCAGCAGGAGCAGGGTTGACTCAGTGCTTTGAATACGAGGAGTGAAGAGATGGGGGGCCACCTTCACCCCGTCAGAAAAGCCAGCACCTCGCGGGGAACGTCTCCCTGGGCGCCCCTCACCTTGCTATAGGTGGAACCAAGGGGCTGGGGGAGATACACGGGGCCTCTGCCGTGGGCGAGGGGTCGCCAGGGCCAGGGTGGTAGCTGCTGTCTGTTCACACCTACACACAGATGCCAGACTGGGGAGTCCAGGCTCTTGCACCCCACCTCAAGGCCTTACTATAAACCCCCCCAGACCCCGGCAAGCTGAGTCCCGACTCCTCTGCTCTAGGCCCCCCAAGTCTGGGCACTTGCACCCCGCTACATAACAGGTGGCAGCAATGTTACCCACTCCCACTCAACCCACCATGCGATTCTGGGTGCAGGAGGGTGGCCGTGGGCTAAGGTAGGCAAATGCTTCTATTTGCAAACTCGGCCGACTTTGCAAAACAGAAATTCACCCCAGAGAACAATTCGTCTCCAGGCGTTTCACACCTTAAGAAGCTGAGAGCAAAGTGACTTTTTTCCCTTGGCCAGGAGCCGGCTCACGAGCACTGTGGTCAGGGGTCCTGCCCAGTCCCAGCATGCATGCTCCTGACAGGAGGCGGGGGCAGTGGGCAGCCCACGGGAAAAGGAGGGCTCCACCAGGCTGGATGCCTGAGGCTCCCCTGGAGCTCCCCAACCCTGAAGCACCCCAACCCTGGCTGGCCAGCAACTGTTGCGTTTTTCCACATTCGAGCTAGCGGTGAACTGCATTTGTCCTGTTCTAGAACTATCACATGTACCCACTGAATTATCTCTCTGAAATCATCGTGGGAACGGAATTCAAGTAGTTAAGTTCAAGGCCGAGGTGCTAACCGCTACGGCTCAACTGGAGAAGCCATTTTCAGAGTGGATCCTGCGCGATAAACAAGGGGTTGGGATCCACAGAAGCGCGAAAGGCAGAGAGAGCCTGGAGTGGGGGCCCGCCGCCCCCGCGCTCCTGGGGCTGGTCCCCACCACCCACTCACACACACGTGCTGCTTCTCAGTTGGCAGTGGCAGCAGGAGCAGGGTTGACTCAGTGCTTTGAATACGAGGAGTGAAGAGATGGGGGGCCACCTTCACCCCGTCAGAAAAGCCAGCACCTCGCGGGGAACGTCTCCCTGGGCGCCCCTCACCTTGCTATAGGTGGAACCAAGGGGCTGGGGGAGATACACGGGGCCTCTGCCGTGGGCGAGGGGTCGCCAGGGCCAGGGTGGTAGCTGCTGTCTGTTCACACCTACACACAGATGCCAGACTGGGGAGTCCAGGCTCTTGCACCCCACCTCAAGGCCTTACTATAAACCCCCCCAGACCCCGGCAAGCTGAGTCCCGACTCCTCTGCTCTAGGCCCCCCAAGTCTGGGCACTTGCACCCCGCTACATAACAGGTGGCAGCAATGTTACCCACTCCCACTCAACCCACCATGCGATTCTGGGTGCAGGAGGGTGGCCGTGGGCTAAGGTAGGCAAATGCTTCTATTTGCAAACTCGGCCGACTTTGCAAAACAGAAATTCACCCCAGAGAACAATTCGTCTCCAGGCGTTTCACACCTTAAGAAGCTGAGAGCAAAGTGACTTTTTTCCCTTGGCCAGGAGCCGGCTCACGAGCACTGTGGTCAGGGGTCCTGCCCAGTCCCAGCATGCATGCTCCTGACAGGAGGCGGGGGCAGTGGGCAGCCCACGGGAAAAGGAGGGCTCCACCAGGCTGGATGCCTGAGGCTCCCCTGGAGCTCCCCAACCCTGAAGCACCCCAACCCTGGCTGGCCAGCAACTGTTGCGTTTTTCCACATTCGAGCTAGCGGTGAACTGCATTTGTCCTGTTCTAGAACTATCACATGTACCCACTGAATTATCTCTCTGAAATCATCGTGGGAACGGAATTCAAGTAGTTAAGTTCAAGGCCGAGGTGCTAACCGCTACGGCTCAACTGGAGAAGCCATTTTCAGAGTGGATCCTGCGCGATAAACAAGGGGTTGGGATCCACAGGGGTACTGCGTAACCACCCTGGTTTCACGCCGCGCCGCCTGGCCTCTCATAGCCGGGCACACACCCCGGCTGGCGCCATGGAGGGGACCAGGGCTTCCTCTGCAGCTGGCTCCCGGGTGGCAGCTCCCAGGACGGCCAAGCTGACCACCGGGCGAATGGGCCAGCCATAGGGGCAGGCAGACACCAGAAAGGCACCCAGAAGAAAGATGCCGCCTTCTGTGATCCTGTTCTGTTACCGTGTGGGGTCAGTCACAGGTGTGGGAGGGGACTTGGGTTCTAAGGGAGAAATGATGATTTATTTATTTTTTTCAGAATCACTTGAATCAAACAGGACCCTAGTTATTAAATAGCATCCCATTGCCTGGTGTGGGTTGGAAGGATACTGAAAAGGGTGAGGGGGCAGAAAGACATCACCGGAGTGTGCGTGGCTTTATTCTGCGGGTGAAAAGGTCATTAGCTGTAATAATAATTAAACTGGGGAGAGGTTAAAGGTGACTGGCTGGTTAGCGGTGAAGGCACGCTAGCTGGTGTCACCCAGGCACTGCAGGAACCGCAATGTGGGGCTGCACTTACAGGAAGTGGCAAGGGTGGGGCCCGGGGCACAGGATCCCGCTATCTGTCGCCGCAGGCGCGAGGGCCCAATCACTGACACCCACACAGCCATTTCCTGCACTTGAAAAAAAAAAATCTGTTTCTCCCTTTGCAAATCAACAACTTTTACCTAGAAACTCTTCGGCGGTGAGTTCTGACTGATCTCGATCTCCGGTCCGTTGCAGAGAGAACATCGCTGTTTACCTGGGGGAGGTGTGCCAGCACTAATTCTAACTGACAGGTTTCGGCGGCTGCCGGAGCGGTCTGTTTGCATCTGCCTAGAAGAAACCGAGTCTCTACCCAAACAGACACCTGCTCATTACTGCATACCTTGATAGACCTTTCTAGAAAAGACCTTTGGGCTCAGAGAACTCAGTGCCAACTCCAGAGTGCCATGCACTGCCCCAAAGGGTGATTCTCAAAGGTTCTCGAGCAAAGCTTTCTGACCTGGGTCAGAGCAGATGGCCGGCGCGAGGGCTGCTCCAGTCACACGCCTCAGATGCCAGAACTCTTTCCCAGAGAACCCTGGTGAGGCTCCTGGCTGGCGGGATCCCCACCTTGACTGCACAGGCTGATGCTGTGTGCAGATCACATATCAACTAATCTTTCATCAAACTTAAAGATGTGACCAAAACTCAGCTCCCACAGGCTGTGAGCACTGCAGCCTCTGGGGCACAAAGGCTGGCACCCCCAAAACCAGGAGTTAACTCAGACCCAAACATCCACCTGGTCCCACACGAGTGACGACAGCTGAGCTTTGCCAGAAAGGACCCTGGAGCCCTCTTTGAAGTTCAACTACCCACGCTATTTTTTTTCAGCTGCAAAGATTTCTGCTAAACTGCCAACTCATGGGGGAAAAGGATCCCTTAAGAACTCCCTGTATGCATATGACGGCCTCGGGCCCAGCCCGTCTTTCCCCGGGGAAGGAGGACCCTGAGTCCTGGTCCCTGTACCCCAGGGCCAGGTTGGTGGGCACACAACACGCTCATCATGATGCTCATCAACTGTTCAAGGCACTTACCAGAGAGGCCACATGCTAGGCTACAGTTGCGCCTGAGTTCAGGCGGGGAAACTGAGGCTCGGCAAAGTTAAGACACTTGCCCAGAGCCCCTCCGGGAAACGGAAGCAGCCAGAACATGCAACCAGTCTGATCAAGCATCCTCTTGGGATGCTAGCAGAACAGGGGACCCGATGCCAGAGGGATGCAGCATCAGACTCGCCTGTCCTGGCCTTACACGTCAGCGCTGACTCCAGACACAAAGACCTGGTGGGGTTCCAGAAAGCTCTGGGTCCCCTCCAGGCGAGCCTCAAGTCGGAGTGTGGTCAATCAGACCCATTCCCATACAGAGTGGCGCAGGTGAGCCCACTCCCTCCTCATGGTTTCTGAAGTGTGGGTATGAAGCTGTGTACGTAAGAAAAGCCACGATCACCCGGCAGGCTGGACTGTTTGCTCACCTACCTCCATGGAGGAGGGGGTCACGGCTCCGCCGCCAAAGCCACCTGGCCTTGGGAGCAGGGGACCCGCCTCAGCCCCTCCCTGCTCGCCCTGCCAGGACCAACACCCCCCACACGTCAGGTGGCCCTTGAGCTTGACGAGGCGGCACGTTTACATGCTGGCCACGTGGCCCCTCCAAGCAGGAAAGGGCTGGATCAGCAAGAAGCGCAGAAAAGCACGTTCCGTGATGCCCTCACTCGCCAACTGCTGGACTCTGATTCCTCACAAAGACAACCACCACCACCCGTGGACATCCCCTTGGCTGCTTCCCATCTCAGGAGCCAAGAGGGCGAGAGCTGAGCCTGATGCTTCCATAACAAACATTCCAAGCGGGATTTTCTCTGACTCTCATCTGCTGACCTGTCTTGCTAATAAGCAGACAACAGCCAGGCGGCTCCAGTTGACGAGGCCTTGCTCCCTGTGGTGTAGACAGGGGAGAAGAGGGCCGTGCACACGGCTGGGCTCCAATCCCTCGATCAGGGAAGCAGCCTGGAGAGGACAAGTCCACACCCGCCACCAATATCTATCCTGCTCAGTGACGCCCGCCGGGTCGGGTGGCCTTTGCAGGGGCATCGACGCGGCCGGCAGTCTCCAGTCGTTACAGGTTAGTGTGGAATCACAGAAGCACCACTGAAGTGCTCTCACAGCACCCGCCACACAGCGTGTACCTACCACCCAGCAACGTGTACAGCGCGGGGGTTTCCTGCTCAGCCACTGCTTCTAGGTAAGAGAATCAGACGAAAGATGTTTAGGCCTCCATGCGGGCACGGTTTGGCCACTTACAGGTTAAGCACTGCACACAGGCTGACTGTTCCAGAGCACCCAAAGCCCATCGCATGGTTCTCAATACAGCTTGGGGGCGTGGGAGGCCTGGGAGGGGGTGGGGGTCACCGGGTGTAGGGCTGGCCCTGCTGCCCCCCCTTGCTGTGTGACTTCGGGAGCCCATGTGAACCTCTCTCACTTCCCTCTCCAGTTCTGATAAGACGGCATCATGGTGCCTGTCTGGTCTTGGGGGTCTTGCCAGAATCTGGCAGGCTTATAGTCGTGATCTTGCACCCTGAGGATCGTGATGTGAAGAGGATACTTGGGGCACCCAGCCCCTTGCCAGCTGTGGCTCGGCAAGGGTGCAGCAGGCCAAAGCCACGATGAGCAGAGGAGGCCTGAGACCCCCGGGTGACACGCCCAGACTTCCCCCAGCATGGACAGGGCTCAGAGAAGCCTGAGCCCTGGAGCCAGCCCCCAGGAGCTGAGCCGCGCCTCCAGAGGGCTCTGCTTTCCAAGGCCACGGCACACTGAGAGCAGAAGCCGTGGTGGGTGGGGAGGCTCACCAAGGGAGACACAAGGGGAGGTGCCAGCTGAGGGCGACTTCAAAGGCACCCCTGCGCTGGTTCAGGGAAGGGGAGGAGGCTGAGATCAATGTTTCCAAGAAACCCTGAGAACGAAGCTCGGTGCCTGCTGCAGCCAGCGAGGGGAGCAGCTCCTCCACAAGGCCCAACAGATGCCGAGATGCCGGGCGTGTGTGCGCAGGTGTGCATGTACATTCACGTGTGCAGCGTGTGCACAGGTGCGTGCAAGCACTGTGTGAGAGCGTGTGCATGCACGCGTGCAGCATGTCACCGGGTGCACGGGTTTGCTATGGCTCCCGTCTTTCTGAGAGAGAAGGCCCAACGCCACTGCATCGGGTGACCAGCCAGTGTCCCCCGAGGGTCACAGCCTCTAAGGTGTAAGCGGCCTCTTGCAGACACAGGGAATTCCTTCATAGTTCTCACTTCCCCCTCAACTCCCCACCCCATTTCAGGGTAAATGCCTTTGAAGCATGGTTTATAGAAAATGTGATAAATTCACCCCGCCCACTGGGCATGCTTTCTCTCATGTCCCATCCACAAGGCCAAACTGGGCACTGCGGGCGGAGGGCCTGTCCTCCTGAGACAAGGCCCTGCCAGCCGGTGACGGGAGGGGAGAAGGTGCGTTTTTAAACGGCTTCCCCTCTGTGCGGTTCTAGTGACAGGTGTAGGAAGGCTGCCATCCTTGAGCTGATGACCCCCTGTAACTAGTGACCTCAGGGCGCGGAGAGGGCCTCCACCCTTGCCCGGCAACAAGGCAGAGGCCCTGGGGGCTGACTGCGGGGGCCGTGCACGCTCAGGTGGGAAGGAGAGAGTCACCCTCCAACAGAAAGGACCAGGAGAGGAAGGCCGTGAACAGAAGGCACGACCGCAAGAACGCGTGGCTCTTCTACGATGCTACAGTCTAGGGACAGCACAGGGGATTCTGCTAGGGGGCCAGAGCAGACCACGAAGGGGAACAGACTAACGACTGGGAAACTGCAGTGAATCCTTCTGCCACTGGGAGCAACAGCTTCCTGCTTTTAGGTCTGATAACCTGGCCTGTTGAACTATCGCCATCACCCGAGAGAGGTACCCTGCACGAGCTAACCATCCTCAGCACCCTCAGAGGGGCTCAACCCTGCGAGAAGCCAGCAACATCCCGTAACCAGGAGAAGGAAGGGCTGCAGGAAGCCCCCTGTTCGGAGCTACCTGCCTAGATGCTGGGCAGGAGCAGAGGGCAAGGGAGCCCCAAGCCATGTGAGTCCTCTCACGTCAAATAAGACCAAGGAAGGGCCCCACCCCTCCCCAAGTCCTGAACCAACCTGGAGGCGCAGGATGGGTGAAGTGGCTTCAGCCCCTGCTTCTGCTGCCCCCAGCCCTGGGCCCTCCCTGAGCCAACCTGGGAAAGAGCTCGGGAGGGGTGGGGAGGTCGGAGGGGCCCTGAATACATGCTGAGCCAGGGGCCACGCAGCTGCTCTGCCAACCGCCAGGAGGGTTCTTAGCCCCCAGCCTCTGAAGACCACCCTGGAGCCCCACATAGAGCCCAGAGCCCAGGGGCCCACAGGAAGAGGCGAGGGCAGGAAGGACTGGAGGCGCTTCCAGGCACACGGGGTGCGCAGAGCCACATGACGGGCAGAGGGGAGCCCCTCTGGCTCCGAACACGGACCCTCTGGGCTGGTGAGCGGAGAGGGGCCCGCCGTCCCTGCCGCCCGGCGACGGTGGGCAGGCGGCTGCGAGAGAAGGAAGCGTACTGACCGCTCGGCGGTTTAGGCCGCGGAGGAGCAGGTTTCTTCGGAGGCACAGCGGGAGTGTCCTGTTTACTTTTAAAGGGGTCATCTGAGAATCCTGCCCCTCCAAAGGAGGAGGTGAAAGGCCCAGAAGTTGGGGGCTGCAAGAGAGGACACGAAAAGAGAGGCAGAAATAATCATTAACACGGAGGCAGGGACGCCCACCGAGCCCTCCACGCCGTGCGGCACGGTCCCCGCTCGGCCCGGGGGCTGCTCGCCAGCCCCTGGCTTTCCTCCACCCTCGACAGACGGGGTCCTCTGGCCCACGAGGGGCAGCTGGCAGACACACGGAGCAGGCGGGAACACCCAGCGCCTCGACGGGCTTATGTCACGCGGCGGGGCATGGTGGGGGGAGCTGTTCCCTGCCATCCGCCGGGGGTATCGGGGCTTCCTGCTCACACTTCAGAGATGTGTCCTACCCTCTCCCCCTTCGGCCAGCGTCAGCCACTCAGTCAGAGCGGCACCAGATCCCCCTGTGCCGCTGAGCTGCCCCCCAGGGACTCAAGCCGGAGCCCACCCTACCCACACTGGCACAGCCACCGCTGCCTCCGATGGGCTCTTGTCGCCTCTGGCCTGGACCCTCCACCAGCTTCCTCCAGCCCTAGTCTCACCCGCGCCCCACTCCCCCCAACATCTACCATCTCACACCCAAATCGGACCACGTCACACCAGCCACAGAGAGAGACGCCTGGAGGGACGGGTGGGCAGCGAGGCAGGCGGGAAGGTAAACATGGCAGGCGGGCAGGGAGGCAGGTGGATGGGCAGGCAGCAGCACAGCCAGGCCCTGAGGCTTAAAGGCAACTCCCAGTACTCCTCAAGGCACACAGGGCCTTCCTCACAGCCCCCAGCCCTCTTACTTACTCAGCCCTGCAGTGGACCCAACCCTCTCTTGGCAATTCTCTGATGCCTGGAGCCCCGGGTGCCCCATCCCTAGAGACGAGTATCTAGGCCTCCATACACACAGGGTCCCTGACTGGGGGCGCTCAGACCTTCCCATCCACCCTGAGCCCCTGTTCCTTCTCAGAGACGGGCTGGAGCTCACTGCTGCCCCCAGACCCCTCTGTGCCATCCCTTCCTGGACCGGCTCAGACGTCCTAGGGAGAGCTGACAGGACACAGCTTATCACGCCAGGGTTGGGCACCCAGGACCCTCCTGTCTTAACTGAGTGGCCTGAAAGGCAAGAGGCACCGATAGGGCGCACACCGGGCCACGGTGGGCAAGGACTCGTCCATACGAGCACCCCCTCCTGGAGCCCCAGCATGGCGCTGGGCATGACAAACCTCCACTGACGGATGGATGAGCGCAGAGGACCAGTGGCGCCCAAAAGGGAGATTGCTGTCTCTATGGGTGGGGGATCGTGTTCACTCACACAGAAAAGAACTAGGGAAAAGTAGAGAGAGCAGATTCAGAGCTGTTGGACACAGAGGGAAGTAGTGGACACTGGAGTGAAAGCGCTGATAAGATCCTCAGAAGAGCAAAGGAGAGGAGGTCCACAGCGGGCAGGGGAGACTGTGCACGGTGGGCGTGGAGCAGGCATGACAGGGGCACGCGCAATGCTATCCCCAGTGCGGGTGGAGGGGCCGGCCGAGGGACAGCAGAGCCCACTCTGGGGACGTCCTTAGGCACCTGGTTCCCACGCGCGGATGGAGCAGTGAGGAGAAAGGCGGGCATCAGTCATGGGGTTGTGGTCGTGGGCACACGGATGCAGCCACCCCGTCCCTGGTACCTAGTCCCAGATACTCGTCTCTGGTGGGAGAGAGGCGGCCGGTCCACAGAGATAAGGAGGGGGCCGGGAGAGGGTGGCAGCATCAGCCAAGACCTCTGGGCACCCCAGTTCCTCCCCCGGAACCTCAGAGGGCCCTCAGAGTAGGAGACGTCCACTCTGTGCTGATCTCGCCACATCGTCCCACCAGCCTGGGGACAGAGTCCTCTGGACACCCCTTCTATCTCACAGGCAGGGAAGCTAAGGAACTGGGAGGAGACATGGCCTGCTGACAAAACAGCACCTCAGCGGGGGCCTGGAGCCCCGCTCCCAGCTCTGTGCCTCTGTTTCCTCTTCTGCGAGATGACCATCATGCCTGGCCCGCGCTCGCAGGGCTGGGCGAGAAGCCGAAAGGGAGTGCAAAGCGGCTCCACTCGGTGCCCAAACCACATCAGCAGAGACAGCGCAAGCAGCATCACGCTGAGGATGTGGATGGGACTAGGATTCCCCCAGATGCCCGCAAGGATCTGCAAGCGCCCGCTGGCCACCGACACTGTGTTTCTGCTGCTTCCTGTCATCCACAGAGCCTTCCCAGACTGAGCGAGCTGGAGAGCCAAGGCGCAGCGTGGACATGCAGCTCAGCTCTAAAGTGAGTGGTTGGGGCCTGCTGTTCGGGAAAGAAGACGGAGCAGCCGCCGAGGAGATGGGGAGCGCAGCTGCTTCTGCTTTTGCTGTTCCCAGGACACGCCCTGGGTTGACAGCTCTCTCCACGCTTGCCACAACCTTAGACGGGCAGGCGAGAACCAAAATCAATTTATTGGCAAAGAGGGGGCATGACGGGCTCCCAAGGCCCCTGCGTGGACCCGTTCTTGTCCTGGGAGCTGGGTATGCGCCAGCTCTGGGGAAGGGTGCAGAGGGACACCCGGGAGCCTCTGGGGGTGCACGGTGGGGCCCTTGTCCACCCGGCCTGTGCACTGCACCCCGGAGCGTGAGCTGCACTGAGACTCCCAGCTGGCTGGGCACACCCCAGGCCAAGCGACCCTCCACCCCTCATCTGTCTAAGCCCATCGTGTGGCTGGTGGACCCGCTCCAGGGAGAAAGAGTTCGCCCACAGCAGGGAGTTTTATCACTTCTGACACCAAAAAGCCTGCGTCATTTCCGAATCCTGACTTTCATGACTTGAAGTTTTCCAAGAAGCCTCCTCTGGGACCTGACTGGTTCCTACTCAGGCTGTAGCTTCAGGGAAAGTTGCTATTTTTAGAAGGGTTTCAGTAAAGCCAGTAGGGGCTCTCTGGCTGGGCTATAGTGAAGTGTGCTCCAAAAAAAGGAAAACACACAGACAGAAAAGCTACTATACAAGACGCAGCTCTAAAAGGTTTACAGTTCAAAAAACTGACTTAAAACAAATGACCCTCAACTTTAAAAAAAAGCCCTAAATAGAAATGCATGCTTGAAAAACAACTGAAAATGGGCTGACAAAGGGCAGTCAAGTATTTCATAGCTGGCTTTTTTTTTAAATCCTAGGGTGGGAGGGGTGAAATAATTAAGTTGGAGTCTTGTTTTTATTCTCAGATGCTCTCTGAGATCTATTTTGGGGAAAGTGTTCTTAACTCAAGGTAATACTGCCTAGAAAAATCACAAGGGGACTCAACTAAGGGTGCAAGTCTGGAGAAACCCCCAGAGGAATCCAGGGAATCAGACTGCTGGTTGATCTCCTCCAGCACTGCCGGGCAGAGAGGGGCACACTCCAACTTTGGGTGAAGTTAAGGAAGGATGCCAGCCTGCATGGCCTCCCCACCCCACTCAGGTGGAGAAAAGACAGTGGTGTTCAAAACACACACACACACATACACCCCAAGCAGTTAAAAAAAACACCTTCTTGCCACTTTACTTTCATTTCCTTCGGCATTTTATTTATACACACAGTGTTGTTCTTGAAAAACAGAAAGGGAACCAAAAGGGAAAAACAGAGACCTATGAGGTTAGGGTGCTGAACTGAGCTGGGCAAGCGGCATGAGATCAGGAACTGATGGGATCGTGGAAACAAAACAATGGAGAACCGGACAAACTTTCCACGGCCCCTGCCAGCCCTGTCCCGCCCAGTGCCACCAACAGGAAGGGGTGCTGGCTCTGAAGTCACAAGTGCACGCGTGTGCAGCCTGATCCGGGACACAAGATCAAGGAGAGGGAAAGCGAAATAGAGGGAAAACGCAACTGCAGGTTAGAACAGGCGCCAAGAGGGAAGGGCAGGCTCTGAGCTGCCTGGCGCAGGGTCACCTCTGTAGCTAGTGGACACAGGTCGGGGCTGCCTGGGGGTGGCGGCCCGGGTCCCGCCAGGCGGCCACTCCACACGGCCTCCAATGCTCCCTGATAGAGGGCTTGGCTCATGCCTCGTCCTTGTCCCCTGGTCCCAGCTTGGGGGGCACTGCTCGCCCTCATTCCCCTGCCTCTGGGGGAGAGGGCCCACTCGTGCTGGCTTGAGAACACGGCGTGAGCCCCTTCCCTGGAGACTGCCGCCCCCATGTGGCAGAGATTTCTTCATTTCAGGGGACAGTTTCCCGCCCGCTAAGCAGGGACAGAAGCCAAGGACACACAGTTCCACTCCGGGAGTGCACGAAACAGCCACACAGTGACAGGTGGACACAAAGGCACATCTCGGGCCCTGGTCCCTCTGGCCGATCCCAGACCACCAGTGTCCCAGTTCCCACAGGACGGTGACTCCCTCCAGGCGCTGGAAGGAGACAGGACGGAAACCCCAGCACCCCCAGGCTCCCTCCAGCAGCAGCCAATGGCCAAACAGATGCTCTGCCTCCAGCCAGGACTTAGATTTGCTACCTCGACAGTTTACACTCACGCGCTTCTCTGAAAACCTGAACAAAACCTCAAACGTTTCTTGGAAGCCACATGCCACAATCACACATCGCTAACCACAAGCGCTCAGCACCCAGACAGCCGTGCGCCCCTCGGGCTGAGTGAAGCAGGCGGGATGCCCCTCTGAGGAGCTGGCATGTGGGGTGTGAGGGGGTGGGAGGTACGGGACTCCAGGCTGTGGGTGCCTGCTCCCACATGCTCCAGGGTTCCTTCTCCAGCCATTCCCCCACCCACCAGCTAAGGGGCAAGATCAGGGATAGGAACTATATCTGCATATGGTCACCAGCGCCCCAGTGGCCATGGAGCCCAGGCCACCTGGATGGAAGCAGGCGGCTGGAAAAAACTGGAGGAATAAATGGAGAACACGGGGGCTTCAACAGGCGGTGCTGCACCCGGTTCTGTATCCTTGAGGGGACCCTAACCTCCTGACGAGGCCAAGACACATACACCGAATGCTTCCCTCAACTCCTGTTAACCCAGCTTCGCCGTCGAAACCAAGGGACGCTAAAGGTTAGGACAGAGAACAGAAGATGCAAATCAACTCCCCACAGCCAGCGTTTTCAGCGTCTCAGCAGCTTCTTCTGGAATGCACCTCAGAGTCACGGGCTTCTGCTCTTACTGCTCACTCTGCTTTGGACAGTCTCTACCGACAGACTTCTTGCTAGGCTAAAGATTTAGCTCTCCAGCCACACCTCCTTCGAGCCCCTCTCGACAGAGCGATCACACCGCCTGTGGGGCTACATTTACAGTCAGTTCAGGTAATCATGGCCGCGTAGACACTGCCCAGGCTGAACAGAAGTGACTTACGGGCCTTCCTGAAAAGCTCACTTTTCACCCGCGTATTTATTCACCAACTGAGCCCAGCCCTCACTTTCCACATTCTTCTCGGATTCTGCCCACAGGCAGCTCCAGACACATCTCCTTCGTGTGGGCCCGTGGCCCCCGGTTCTGGCCTCGCGGGCTGCACACCAGGCCTGGCCCCCTGTGCCCAACACCTTCTTGCGTTGTTTGGCCATTGGGAGACTTTATCACCTGAGGTCTGACGGCGGTGACACACCAGTGAGGGCAGGAGGGAGCCCTTGCGCCTGGGCAGGGGGCGGGGGGACTCAAGGCTCTGGTAGCGCCACTTGGAGGAAGGGAAATGCGTCCAGCCACAGCCATGGACACCTTCCAGACCCTGTCTGCACACTCACGACGTCAAGTGAGCATGCGTTTTGCATTTCAGAGTTTGACAGGTGCCAAGGAAATACATACGTGGCACGAAACAACTATGCCTGGCAGCCCACGACAAGACCACGACCGCAGCACAAGGACACCGGCAGAGGTGCAGAGGCTCCACGCGAGAGCTTTACCTTGGACATCTGGCTGAAGTCGGCAAAGCCCTCAGCACCACTGAAGGACCCACTTCCGAAGGGGTCTAAGGCTCCGAAGGGACCTGCAAGCAGCACCAGGAGAAGCAGTTACCGCGCGCCCACGGAGCACACCTCCTGCGGGCAAGCCCAAGTGTCACCCCTCAGTTCCCCACAGCACCAGAGCAGGGCCAGGGTGGTCACGTCTGTTTGCGGGGTGGTGACTCTGGGTGCAGGTCCTCAACCAGGACCCCCCCCCACCGCCCCGCCTGGCCCACTCTGGCTTGTGGTTGGTGCAGCTCAGCCAGATGGTTTGCGGCCACGCGAGCTGGGGGCACTCAGCCCTGTGGCTGGGCTGCCAGCCAGCATCGTTCACACTCACGGAAGGAGTGACAAGCCCCCCGTGGATGGACAGACAGGGCCTGGTGTCTGTCCTGCTGGACCAGGAAGGGGGAGTGAGAGGAAGGGACTGCCGCCCACATGGCTCACGTGGGGAGGTCATCTGTGGGTAGAGATTTCTGCTGAGCTTTTTCCTTTGGTGGGTGGTGTGATTTTCCTGGAGTAGCCCACAAGCCCACCTATGAAGTCAAGCTCTGTAACTAACAAGCCAAGATGC
>SJYR01000016.1:1402650-1421892 GCA_006410655.1 Kobus ellipsiprymnus
GGGGGGGGGGGGGGCAGTCTGCAAACACCCCCCTCCCTTAGAGGTACACCTAAGGGTTTTATGCTGTGAAGGGAGGGTCCCTCAAACCCAGCGCCCGTAGCACAAGCCTCAACAGAACTTTGGATTTATTTAGGAAAAAATGCCAAACAGACAAACCAAACATTCATAAGGAAGACTGAATAAAAAGTAACTAATACGTTAGTGTTATTACTGAATTAATCCCTACAGCCAAGCTTCCTTCCCAGCAGATGCCAGCTCCCGCTCAGGAAGACGAGGGCCGTGGCGTGGGCCACACTGCCTCGGGTGAGGGTCTGGGTGCTACTTACTAACGACACAAACGCTGAGGACATGCCAGCTTTGGAAACAGGCGGGCCATTCTCCTGCCCAGGGACGAGTGAGGAGTAAAAGCAGCCATTGGCCTCACCTGATCCTTTTGAGGAGACACTGGAGGACGAAAAAGGATCGCTGGATTCAAAGGGGTCGAGCTGAGTGAAAAGGAGAGAGAGAGTGAAAAGCAGTTCCTGTGCCCGTCACCCATCCATTCAGCCACAAACTGTCTGGACATCTGTCCCAGCACGGGGAGGACACAGTGCTTCAAACCAAATCCTGGCAGAGTCCAACAGACCAACCCCTCCTGCGTGTGATACCAACAAATATCCTGGACCATCACCTGAAGACCTAGGAAGTGAGTCAAAGCAGCAAGACTTTGGAAGAGAACTGAAATTTGGCAGTAAAAAAAAACAGAACAAGGCTGAATTTTCCAGGTTTTGTTTTATCTTGGTCCACTGCTCAGCTTGTGGGATCTCAGTTCCCTGAACAGGGACTGAACCCCAGCCGCGGCCGTGAAAATACTGAATCCTAACCACCAGACCACCAGGGAACTCCCAGGTTTTCCGTCTTGATAGCTACGGTCTGAGAATATTGAGAGGCTACGGACTCCAAAAGAAAACTCACTGTCTTTCTGCACTGAAGCTCAGAGGCAGGAATCCCAGGACAGCCACAGCCGTGAAAAAGGGATGCGGCCCAGCAAAAAAACAAAAAGCGCAGTGGAGAATTAAGCTGTCTTCACACCTGCAAATGAGGCAGGCTATTTTTGTTAAGACTGTTGGAATGTACTAACCATAATTACAACATATAATCCAAAGAACGATAAGTAACATCCTTATCATGTTTATCCACTGTTCTCTTATGAAGATCTATTGTGTTAACTAGTTGAACAATAATTCAAGTGGAGTGTCCCAGAAAGAAACCCTGTTTGCACTCCCTCTTTGGAGTCTGGCTGGCGGCGCTGAGTACTGCCAGCGGCCCCGACATGCCCTGACTTCGTGTCCTCATTTAGAGGCCTCGTCTTCTGCACGTGGCGTCGTCCCCAGGTGGCTGCAAACAACCTGGGGCTGTGTTTTATTTGGGAGTTATTTGGCCAGGGCCTTTTGAACAGCAGTGTCCCAGTGAAGTGCTGGATATTATTTATTTAAGAATGAATTTTTCCCTCTTTTTTTTAAACAATATCCTTTCAGAAATTTCTAACTACTTTGAAACTACATGACTTAACATGGTGATAAAACAGTTATTAAAAGACTAAGGAAAGGCAGAGAATGGGAGTCCCAAATTCCATGATAAGCTCTGCCCAGGTCTCAGGCTGACCCCTACACTGTGTATGGGTGGGCAGACTCAGTGCAGCCTACAGCTAAGGCCATAGGAATGAAACCACAGGCCAGACAGGGAGAGACTACGGTGTGGATCTCACCAGTCAGTTGGCTGCTGAAACAAAACCACCCACACTCTTTGGAAGAAGGCAACAGAATCGTCTCCACAACAGAGTACTCCCAATGCCCAGGATATAACTCTTAAGTTATTCAAAATACAGAGAACAAGAAAAATGTGGTTCTCAAGGGAAAAAGATAATCAGTGGAGATGATCTCAAGATGACCCAGATACTGGAATTCTCAGATGAGGATGACTTTACAGCAGCAGTGACTGGGCTTAATGAGATAAAGGAAAATACACTTCAGATGAACAACAAGATAGGAGATCTTAGTAGAGAAATGGAAACTACACAGATGAAACATGGACATTCTAAAACTGTAAACTACCCAGGATAAAAGCTTCAGGAGATTAGCTAGCCAACAAAGGACAAAAGTGGAAGTGAAGTTGAAGATAAATCAGTAGAAATTACATAATCTGATGGAAAAAAAGAAAAACAGGGCCTCAGGGAACTTTGAGGATAATATTAACACCTGTGTAACTGTGAGAATAAAAAAGAAAATTTTTTTCAAAGAAAGAATGGCTGAAAACATACCAAATTTGGCGAAAGACCTAATTTATAGATGTAAGAACTTCAGCAAACTCCAAGCACCATAAATGAAAAGAAAACTATATCCAGACCCTACACAAACTACTGAAAAGCAAAGATAAAGAGAGGTATTTTAAAACAACCAGAGAAAGGAACACGTTACATGCAGGGAACAACCATCTGAAAGGCTGGTAACTTTTCATTAAGAACAACAGAGACTAGAAGATAGTAGGACAACATCCTGCAAGTGCCAAAAGGAAAAACGATACTGCATCGGGCACAGATACACTCAAGGATGCCAGCAAAGCAGCCATGCGTCACAAGGGCTGATGTGAGTTCTTCAGGCTGAAGGAAAACGATAATGCAAGGGAACCCAGATCTTGAGAAACGGATGAAGATCTTGAGAAATGGTGACTACATGGTGAAAACAACAACTACTTTTTCTCTTTGAAAGTGATGAGTTTAGTTCGGTTGCTCAGCCGCCTCCGACTCTTTGCGACCCCACAGACTGCAGCACGGCAGGCTTCTCTGTCCATCACCAGCTCCCGGAGCTTGCTTGCTCAAACTCACGTCTATCGAGTCGGTGATGCCATCCAACCATCTCATCGTCTGTCTTCCCCTTCTCCTCCTGCCTGCTCTCCTTCCCAGCATCAGGGTCTTTTCCAGTGAGTCAGTTCTTTGCATCAGGTGGCCAGAGTCTTGGAGTTTCAGTTTCAGCATCAGTCCTTCCAATGAATAATTAGGACTGATTTCCTTTAGAACTGACGGGTTTAAAACTGACTGTAAAACTGGTTTAAAACTGATACACTGGATTAAAGCAAGAACTATAACACTGTCTTAAGGCATTTAATATATTTAGACATGTTACCTGCTTAGGACAACTATAACAGAGACACTGCTGTTTGGGGGTGGGTGGACAAATGGATCTACCTGACGGCGAGTTTTTTACACTTTACATTGTGTTGTTTGTTCGTGTCGCTCAGTCGCTAACTTGTGTCCAACTTGCTGTGACCCCACAGACTATAGCATACCAGGCTCCTCTGTCCTTCACTATCTCCCAGAGTTTGCTCCAATTTATGTCCATTGAGTCTGTGATGCTCTCTAACCATCTCATTCTATACCACCCCCTTCTTTTGCCTTCAATCTTTCCCAGCATCAGGGTCTTTTCCAATGAGTCAGCTCTTTGCAAACTGTGTCCAAAGTATTGGAGCTTCAGCTCCAGCAAATGACACAGTATTAATTCCAAGTAGCCTACAAAAAGTTAAGTGTGGAACATGGCAAACCCTAAAGCAACCTCTAAAAATAATTTTTAAAAAATAGTATAGTTAAAAGAGACCAATAAGTACTACAAAATGGAATCCTAGAAAACATGCAAATAACCCAAAAGAAGACAGAGATGAACAGATGAATAAATCACAGAAAAGGAAGTAAATAATAAAATAATACACTCGAATCCAATTATACTGTTCAGTTCAGTCGCTCAGTCATGTCCGACTCTTTGCGACCCCGTGAATCACAGCACGCCAGGCCTCCCTGTCCATCACCAACTCCCGGAGTTCACTCAGACTCACGTCCATTGAGTCCGTGATGCCATCCAGCCATCTCATCCTCTGTCGTCCCCTTCTCCTCCTGCCCCCAATCCCTCCCAGCATCAGAGTCTTTTCCAATGAGTCAACTCTTCGCATGAGGTGGCCAAAGTACTGGAGTTTCAGCTTCAGCATCATTCCCTCCAAAGAAATCCCAGCACTGATCTCCTTCAGAATGGACTGGTTGGACCTCCTTGCAGTCCAAGGGACTCTCAAGAGTCTTCTCCAACACCACAGTTCAAAAGCATCAATTCTTCAGCGCTCAGCTTTCTTCACAGTCCAACTCTCACATCCATACATGACCACTGAAAAAACCATAGCCTTGACTAGACAGACCTTAGTCGGCAAAGTAATGTCTCTGCTTTTGAATATGCTATCTAGGTTGGTCATGACTTTTCTTCCAAGGAGTAAGCATCTTTTAATTTCATGGCTGCAGTCACCATCTGCAGTGATTTTGGAGCCCCCCCCAAAATAAAGTCTGACACTGTTTCCACTGTTTCCCCATCTGTTTCCCATGAAGTGATGGGACCAGATGCCATATCTTCGTTTTCTGAATGTTGAGCCTTAAGCCAACTTTTTCGCTCTCCTCTTTCACTTTCATCATGAGGCTTTTTAGTTCCTCTTCACTTTCTGCCATAATGGTGGTGTCATCTGCATATATGAGGTTATTGATATTTCTCCTGGCAATCTTGATTCCAGCTTGTGCTTCTTCCAGCCCAGCGTTTCTCATGATGCACTCTGCATAGAAGTAAAATAAGCAGGGTGACAATATACAGCCTTGACGTACTCCTTTTCCCGTTTGGAACCAGTCTGTTGTTCCATGTCCAGTTCTAATTGCTGCTTCCTGACCTGCATATAGGTTTCTCAAGAGGCAGGCCAGGTGGTCTGGTATTCCCATCTCTTTCAGAATTTTCCACAGTTTCTTGTGATCCACACAGTCAAAGGCTTTGGCATCGTCAGTAAAGCAGAAGTAGGTGTTTTTCTGGAACTCTCTTCCTTTTTCCATGATCCAGCGGATGTTTAATACAATTATACTGATAGCTGCATTAAATGTGCATGGACTAGATACTCCATCTAGAAGGCAGAGATTTCCAGACTGTATAGAAAAGCAAGGCCCAACTGTTGATACATGCTCAACACAAAAGACATCAACTTCAACTCCCAGATAGGTTGAAAGTAAGTGGATAGAAGAAAAATAAAGCATGCAAAGAGTAGGCATAAGAAAAATGAGGTGGCTACTCTAAAATGTGATAAAAACAGATTAAGACAAAGATTATCACCAGAGGAAAAATGGAACCCTTTTAAAGAAAAAAAGTCCCTGCATCAGGACGATACAGCAATCTTCAATATGTAGGCAACTGACAGCTTCAAAATACATGTAGCTAAACTTGACAGAATTAATGGGGATCTGGACAATGCTACAATCACAGGAGCAGATTTTAACACTGCAGCAACTGGTAGAGCTAACAAACACCTTAAGAATAGATGACCAGTCCTCTAATAGAACATAGTGGAAAAGAATATGAAAAAGAATATATATATATATGTATAACTGAGTCACTGTGGTGTACATTAGAAACTAACACAGCACTGTAAATCAACTAAACTTTCAATTAAAAAAAGGAAAGAGGGGGAATTCCCTGGCCACCCACTGGTTAGATCTTGGCACTTTCACTGATGTGACCCAGGTTCAGTCCCTGGTTGGGGCACTAAGATCCCCCAAGCTACACAGGTGTGGCCCCCTTTTAAAAAAATCGGGGAAAAAATAGACCTTCAGAACCACCTTGACCTAGTTGGGATTCACAGAACATTATACCCAACAATGGCAAACAGATACTCTTTTCAACTGTACCCTGTATGTTCACCAACAAAGACCACAAAACGAGTCTCAATAAATCTAAAAGGACTGAAAACATACAAGATATGTTATCTAATAACAATAAATCTAATTAGAAACCAATACTATAAAATACCTGGAGGGGGGCAGTACTCCGAAATGAAACAACGCCCTTTAAGTAATCCACGGTTCAACAGAGCATTCACAAGGGAAATTGAAAAATATCTCAAACTGAATGACAATGAAGATACAACATATCCAAATGTGTGGAATGCACCTAAAGCAGCGCCTGAAGAGAAAAGCACAGGTTTTTTATAAAAATAACTGTATTTATTTTTGGCTGTGCTGGGACTCCGCTGCTTTGCGGGCTTTCCTCTAGTTGTGGCAAACGGGGAGTACACTCTCCTTGCGGCGTGTAGGCTTCTCGTTTCGGGGGCTTCCCTTGCTGTGGAGCCAAGCCTCCAGGCACTCAGGCTCAGTAGTCACGGTTCCTGGGCTCTAGGGCACAGGCTCGACAGCTGCGGTGCACAGGCTCAGCTGCCTCTCGGATCTTTCCAGACCAGGGATCAAACCCGTGTCTCCTGCAGGGGCTAGGTGGATTCTTTACCACTGAGCCACCAGGGAAGCCCAGAAATACACAGCATTTATTAAACACTTACATTAGAAAAAGAAGACCCAAGATCAATGACCTAAGGTTGGATCTTAAGAAGTTAGAAAGAGAAGAGCAAAGCAGGGAGAAGGGAATCATGAGCAGAGATCAGTGAGACAGAAAACAAACAGGAGAGGAAATCAACACAGCCAACAGTTGGCTTGTGGAAAAGACGAATAAAATCGATCAACACAGAGGTGAGAACACAGACCACCAACACCAGGAATGAAAGGGGGCCTTCTCAACAGGTCGTAGAGACAGCAATGCTCCAGGTTAATCCTTGCCTTCAAGGAGCTCTGGGGCTAGTGCTACAGACCAGTAGGTCCATGGACAAGTGAAAATCCAAGGCGTGGGTAAAATGAGGACGGAGATGCAGCCTAGAACATGCAGGCAAGCTACACATGGCCCTCACTTAGACACAAAATTCTCATTTCATCACAAAGTCACTTTTCTGCTTTTTAAGTCCTTGGTGACACCAATTTATACCAGTCTGTTGGGCCTAATGTACAAAACACAGGGCTTACTGCTTGCTGGGGGTGTGGGGAGCACACTCAGTGTGGCAGGCTGTGTGTCTGGATTTCCTCCTGCCACGGCGGGGACCCCCTGGGGCAGGCTGATGCCAATGTCGCCATCTGCACTGGGCACTCAGAGGCAGCAGGGCAGACCTGTGGGCGCGTGCGGCGCTGTTTTGTTTGTTGGGGGATGCAATGGCCAAGCAGAGAACCCAGCCAGTGGGCCTGAGCTGAAGTAAAGGGGCACTGAAAGGGATGGAGGGGTGACAGCTACTCAGGACACCGAACACCCTGATGCGGCTCACCGGACTGCTGGATGTGACACCTGGCTTCACAGGGCAAGCCTCCGCAGGGACCAGCAGAGACGGTCACCGTGCCACCCAGGAAGGAGGCTGGGCCTTCTCGCCAGCTCCCAGGCAATGGCCTGGCCTCTGACGGCTCTCACTTGCCAGGCTTAGCAAGCTCAGTCTGAGAGAGGGAGGCCCTGACTTGGTCCGTGCGGGTGGGAAGGGCTGCCTTCATACACGGAGAGCCCGCAGACGGGCAGCACCGGGAAAGCAGCCCTCCTGAGGTCACTCACCTTTGACGGTAAGGAAGGGTTTTTCGTGAATGGGTCTGAGGTAAACGGGTCGCTCTTTGTCTGCTTCTTAAAGAAGTCATCAGGGGTGGAGCCACGGAATGGGTCACTTTCTTTGAAAGGATCCCCACCAAATGGATCTGGAAGGTGTTTTGGAAAGAGAAGAAAAAAAATGCCCCATGAATAAACGCTATGCTTAGTGAGAGAACGCCCATTAAAAAAAAAAAAAAAACCACGATTGACTGACACCACTTATGTGAAATTCTAGAAAATGGGAAAACCATAGTGGCAGAAAGCCAGTCAGTGCTGCCAGAGATCTGGTGGCACAGGGGTGGAGGAGCAGGAGGGGACCTTTAGGGACAGTGCAGATGCCCTCTCATCTGGCTGCACACGCACTGAAACGCATCCGACTCTACACTCCAGAGGGTGAGTTCTGTGCTGTGTTCATTACACCTCTCAATAAAATCAGTAGAAACAAACCATGTGGCTAAGTCCATAGGACAGCAAGCGGACTGCGGCTGCCAGGGGCTGAGTGGGGGGACTGGCAGCCGCAGCCTCCTTCCGGGGTGACGGAGACGCTCTGGAACTACATGGAGGTGGAGCGTGCGCAGCGCGGGCCAGTGGAGTCTGGGCTTTAAGATGCTGACCCGTGCTGTGCACGCTTGTTAGGCTTGTGTCACACGAATTCCACCTCAAGAGGAAAAAATAAACAGCAGGGGAGAAGGAGATAAACAGGCAGCATGATGCCAACACCGCCACGCCCAGTGTGTTCATGTGGGGTGCAGGCCTGGCGACCGAGAGGGGAGCCCCCATCACCCAGAGGGAAAATGCTGGCCTTTCATTTTTTCCTCTATGATGTGTACCGATTTTGAGTATTTTTTTAAACACTTCTGTGTGTTTTTGGCTGTGTGGGTCTCTGCTGCCGCTCGGGCTTTTCTCTAGCTGCAGGGAGTGGGGGCTGCCCTCTGGCTGCGGTGCTGGGCTTCTCTTGTTGCGGAGCACAGCCTCTGGGGCACATGGGCTCAGAAGCTGTGGCGCACAGGGCTAGTGCCCCCAGGCGTGTGGGGTCCTCCCGGGGCAGGGACTGAGCCTGTGTCTCCTGCATCGGCAGGTGGATTCTTGACCACTGAGCCACCGGGGAAGCCTGCGATGCGGGGCTTTCGTGCAGGGATGCTGTCCTTCCCTGCCACTGCACCCCGAGTATGTGCGGGCGGAAGTGCCACTGGGTCCGGGTACCACAGGTGGCGCAGTGGGCACAGGCGACCAGGCGTCTGCACAGTCGTCTGGCGTCAGGCTTTCGGGCTCTCGTTCTCAGCATGCTGTGTGACTGGCAGGACGGGGGGGCACCAGACTGAGAAAGGGAGGCACGATGCAGCTTCCTTCAGAAGCCTGCCTGGCACAGGAGGCAGCAAGGTGTTGCTCCATTTCCCTCAACCTGAACTTGGGATGGGAATACTCTTCTTTTTTGATTTTTATTGGAAGAGGGCACAGCAACCCATTCCGGTATGCTTGCCTGGGAAATTCTATGGACAGAGGAGCCTGGCGGGCTATGGTCCATGGGGTCATGATGAGTCAAACACGACTCAGCAACTCAACAACAACAACAAAATAATTGCTTTGCAATGCTGTGTCGGTTTCTGGTGTACAGCAAGATAAATCAGATCTATCCACAAATATATTGGATTGGATTTTGGAGTTCCTGTTTTGGATTTCTTTCCCACTTAGGTCATCACAGAGCACGGAGCAGAGTTCTCTGTGCTGTACAGTGGGTTCTCGTCAGCTATCCAGGAATGGGAATATTCTGAGGACCAGTTCACAGAACGTTTCTTTTAACTAACGAAGGCTTTTTTTTTTTTTTTTTACCTGTTGAAGCCGTATGTTGCTCGGCAAAGGGGTCACTCTGGAATGGGTCACCTGGATTAAAGAAGAGAGAACCATTCAGCTCTGTGGTGGAAATGACCTGGGCAGAGCAAAGTGGGAATGCAAGGGTGGCCAGTGGCTGTAGGAGTTCATCATGGCAAGGATGATGAAGATGAAACGGAAAGAACTCGGGCTACTCAACGTGGGCCCAACGGCGGGAAAATGTAGGACCAGCCTGAATTCACTCTCTTTCTATGCCCTGCTCGGCTCACCCCTCCCCTCCCCATCTCCCCCCCGACCGGGGTTATTCATCATGGCAAGGATGATGAAGATGAAACGGAAAGAACTCGGGCTACTCAACGTGGGCCCAACGGCGGGAAAATGTAGGACCAGCCTGAATTCACTCTCTTTCTATGCCCTGCTCGGCTCCCCCCTCCCCGCCCCGTCTCCCCCCCGACCGGGGTTCCAAGAACCCGAGCCCCCAGAGCTGCCCCCTCCTCAGCCTTCTGGGACACCTGAGCCTCAGCAGCTGCCCGAGTCATCTCTCAGAACTCGGGCGCCTCCACTCCAAGTCTTTAACTGGAAAGGCACTCCCACTGCCCTCTCCCTGCCCTGGCATTTTTCTCAGGAAAATATAGATAGCCTTCTTGGAAATAGTTTTGCTCTGCAAAAAAACAAAAAACTTAGGAAATCTTGTTTCTAGAATTCTTATTCTTGACTCGCATGTGGCTCTGGGGGAACTCGCTGTGGGAAGGCCTTGCAGACTGTGCCTGTGGGGATCTGCTGTTTACTAGGGGCTCCATAATCACTACTACATCTACTTATCTTAGTCCTGCAAGGTGGATGCAACCTCAGGGCCAAGCCAGTTACCCGTGAACGTGGGCGTGTCACAGTGAGCGTGGAGCTCTCCCCTCCCCGACTCAACACCACAGCTCTTCAGTTAACCAGGTGAAGTGAGAAATTCAAGAGGCCCGTGAGGCTTCAAGAATTTCTTTCCTCCCTCCATGTCAGAGGGTGCTGCCAGTCACTAGACAAACCAGAGGGGCACAAAACAAACAGCCTTTCAGTGACAAAGTGGGTGCCAAATGAGGTACCTTTGAAGGGATCGGCTCCTTTAAATGGGTCAGATTTGAAGGGGTCTTCTGCCTGAAAGGGATCCGGATGCAATTCTTGGGCGTTGTTGCTAAATAACAAGGCTTTATTTTTGAAAGGATCGTCCTGTAATTTTGCGAAGAGACAGGACAGGGATTTCATTATTTCAGATTTAAAGTCAAGCACAGAATTCTATACCTAACTGGTGTTATCTTCCCCTCTAAGTGATGTGACCCTGAAGAGAGTAATTTTAGTTAATAATAATGTCAACAACAGTCCATTCATTGTGATAAATGTACAAGATATTAAAACAGGGTAAGCTGGCTGTGGGTTATACAGGAACTCTCTGCGCTACCTTTGCAACTTTTCCTTAAGTCTTCTAAAATGAAAGTCTATTTAAAAATCATTGAGTGGAAGCAACCCAGGCATCCAGTGATAAATGAATGAATAAGCAAAGTGTGGTATGTCCATACAATGGAGTATCATTCAGCCTTTAGAAGGAAGGAAATTCTGATACACGCAACATGGATGAACCCTGAAGACATTAGGCTAAGTGCAAGAAGCCAGTCCCCAGAAGACAAATACTGTGTAATTCTACTTCCATGAAGTCCCTAGAGCCATCAAATTCAGAGAGACAGAAAGCAGAATAGTAGGTGGTCAGGAGGATGGGGAGTAGAGCTTAATGGGTATGAAGTTCTAGAGCTTGGCTATACAACATGAACATACTTAACGCTACTGAACTGTATAATGAAAGATGGCTATGATGGTAAACTTTATGTTATGTGTCTTTTACCATAATTAAAAATATTTTTTAATATATCACTGTGTCAGAAAAAAAGTGCTATTTTTGGAAATGTCAGAAAGAAAATGTAACAAGTCCCTCCAACGACTGTAGCTCGAAGCCTCCTTGTTCAAAGGTGAACCTCCCTCAAGCACCTCCTCAGAGAGCGTGTGCCTATGTGGGCCTTTTTTAAAATGCCTGTTTCCACACCAAGAGGCATGATGGCTATTTACATCCAGAGAGGAAGTGCGTGCTATGCAGTTAGAACTACTAGAGCATACACAGCACTTTGCATTTTTTCTTTAAAAAGTGCTTATTTGTAGAAGCAAACAGTATATTTAAATCAGCGGGTGGGGAGGGGGGAACTTGCTTTTGAAGAGCAAGTTTTTATAGTGGAAAAATGTACCTGAAAGGGGTTGGGGACAGACCTCACAATATGTGCAGGAAAACAGCGCACTTGGTTTAGAAATACTGAGATATTCTGGTTCAGAAAGACACACCCTCAGTGAAAACACAAAGGTTTCACTATGACATTAAAAAGCACAACATCCTCCTTGAATCTGGCAAATGTGTCAGCATCCTTGGGGCTGGAGAATTCAGCCATTATTCCAACTGACCGAGACCAGATGATGAGAGAGCTGGGGCTTCCATGAAAATGCAGGCCAGTGACATCAGAGGTGCCCATGTGAGGGTCCTGACAAGGCTGGGTGACTCCAGGGAGCAGGACGTGTCTCAGAGGTACCAGGCCAACAGAAGCCCCAGGCTCCCAAGGAATGGACCAATACCTCTGCCCTCTGACGGATGTGGAACAGTTTTCCTTACCTGAGAAAGATTACCTGGGGCCTCCAACCACAGGGCTTCCCAAGGTGGAGAAGCCAAGCCAGGTCTTGGGCAAGTGAGTGCCGATGTCCCCAAGCGCGGCGCCCGAGTCTACAACACACAGACTCAGTAAGGATGCTGTGGTGCCAACTACCACGAGGTGCCTGTGCCAGCAAGCACCCAGTGGGGGTCTGAAACAGACCAACATGCTGGAGGAGTCCTAATCTACGGAAGCCAGGCGGCCAGCACAGAAAATCAACGCCCTGCAGCCCTGGGGAAAGGAATGTATTTGTTCCAGAAGAGACAGAGATGGTGAACGACCTGGATAGAGTAGTGAGTTAAGAATGACAACCTGGAAAACTAAATAGAATGGAAGCTTCTATTTGGTTTTTAATTAGCAGTGACGTACCACTGCTAATTGGTACTTTTTCTTTAATGTTTTCAACTGCCACTTGGAAGACTGGACAAGTAACAGTGGACAATGGCAGAGAAGACACTGATTCCTGGGTGCTCTGGCTGCAGTCCCCCTAACTGAAAGGCAGGTTTGCTATCTCTCTCTCAGGAGCAACTGCTTGGCCTAAGGTAGCAGCCGCGCCCTCCCCTTCAAAGGAGAAGCCTAAGATGACCCCGGCAGGATTCACATGGTTAGGGTAACCATTTACCATTTACGGATTCCATTTCAGATTCAGAGCAGAAAGCTAGATTTGCCCTGGCACAAAGACGCCATCAACTCCACCATCTGCTGACCACCTACTGAGGAGCACGGAGCCATCCGCCCGCCTGGGAGACGCAAGTGTGGTGGCCAAGCTCGCGGCAGAGAGCGAGCACCGTGAGCCAGGAGCGCCCTGACCAGTCTTCAGTTCTGCACGTCTCAGGAAACAGACGTGACAACTCCAAAAGGGCATCAGGGTGGCATTCTGCGACAGTCCGCCCCTTTAGATGGGGGCTGGGCGTGGTGTGCCGGCGCACTCAACTCTCTCAAGAGAAAATGAAAGCTCTGCTTGATAGCCACTGCCGACTCCCACGGTGCCACTACCCCCACTGTGGCTGGCGTCCAGTTACCAAAGGTGGAGCTAAGGTTTGCAAAATTCCTACTCAATCATCTGCTCTGAAGAGTCAGTAAAAGTGGCTCCAGTAGGCCGAATGTGACAGACAAGCCCGTCCTTTGTGATGAGTTTGTGGTGAAGCTGAATTCTGCTCCTCTCTAGTAGACAGGCTGGCTGAGCACTGACTCCAAGGATAAGAAGCCAGTACCCTTATCAGCAGATGAGACACAAGGAATAAACATGGCTTTCAGAACCCTGCCATCTTGGACAAAGTAAAGTCACGTGGGCCTAACACTAAAGCCAGTGACTTCAGTAAAACTGTCCAGACTTAGAACGCTCTAGACGAACCTCTTTGGTTACACTGGTTCTCAGGAAACTAAGCCCCTTACTTTCATCCCCTTCAAAGAGAACTAAGAGACCTCCCTCTCCTTGGGAACAGTCTTGAAATGTCCAGGAGTGAACAAAAGCCCTCTTCACAATGTTTATTAAGAAATGGAAACAAACCAAAAAGTGAGTGCTTTAAAGATTGTATTTGTGCAACAAGATATAGTTTTTCTTCCAAACAGTGGTTGTGGGTTTCTATGTAACACGTGACGTCAACGTTTCAAGATGGATTGACCATCATGTAAACATCTGTAATAAGATGAATAAAAATAAAGGCAAAAAAAATCTGGGCGGCGGGGGGCAGCGAGGGGGAGGAGAATCCCTATTTTCCAAATGACACTTCCCTGCCAACTTTTTATCCAAGGAAACCCATCTTATCAAAGCCTGCGCGACAGAATTTAAGAGTGAGCTGTCCCATGAACTAAGACGGAACAGGCAAGCCAAGAGCTGTGAGGGCACCTGGACAGACGGCGCAAGTAGGAGCAAGGCTGTGAAGCTGGACACACGCGCTGAGGCAGAGAGACGCTCAAGCAGGAGACTCCGCCCCAGGCGGCACAGGAAAGAGCACCGTTCACAGTCTCTGTTCAGACGACAAAGCTGCCTAAATGGGCCCTGGAGCGGATACAGAAATCCCTCGTTTGCCATTTCCAAGTGGAGAGGAATGTGTGAATGGCAGAGGGAGGAGATGAGGGCCAGAGATGGGAGACAAATGAGAACACCAAGAGCATCTTCTCAGCGCTCTGGAGAGTGAGGCATAAGCTTTCCCGTAAATCCTAGGGACAGAGCACTTGGCCACTGAGAAAAGAGACATGTTGAGAAAGGCCCAGAGTCTCTCATAAAGAGAGACAGAGAGACTGAACTGTTACGGGGAAGGGAAGGAACCCACAGAGCGAACAAGGCCAGGAGCAGGAGCCTGGAGAGGGAGACGGCAGTGCAGGGCGTACGGCCAAAGGCTTTGGGGCAGCGCACAAGGAAACTAGAGACCAGCTGTGTCCCCCCAGCTCCCGCAGCAGCCCAGAGACGCCCTCACCAGCCCGAGTGAGCCGGAAACGGCACATGCCAGGACTCGGGGCCCCAGCAGTGAACTCTGGCCACAAGAGGGGACTAAGAAACACTGTCTGGATGCCAGCAGCCCCCCACCAAGACCCCCAGGGTCCTGCGGCGTGAAGCCAAGTGCTGACATTTCAAATGTGACCAACATTTCAGGAGACGGGCCAATTCGTGGGTGACACAGCAATACCCCAGGAGGGCTGACTGCCATTCCTATTGATCTTTATCTCCACCTGTGATTTTTCAAGGCGCTCCTTGTAGAAACGTGGACACACACACACACACACTTTTCCATCCTCCCAATGAGGAGAACGTGGGGTTTCACAATGTGTGAGAACTGTCCCATTTTGGGGAAGCCCTCCCAACGGGAGGCACTAGCCCACAGAGATGGAGTTCCTCACAAACTGGTTTCACAAAGGATCCAGGCCTATCCTCAGCTTTGTCCTGGAGGATGCCAGGCTGCAGGGCTGGTGGGGAAGAGGCAGAGCAGCTGCAAAAACGAGCAACACCCTGCACTTGGATAGGATTAAGGCTGGCAAGGGCTGGATCCAGCAGGAGGGGCCTTCTCTGAGCCCAACATAGGATCCAACCCCAGGACTGGAAAACACTTATTCAACCTTTACCATGGCTCCAAAACCGCCCCTCTCTGTCAGGGAGACACCCGCACTCAGGTCTGCTAGGTTGCTCAGGCTGACACCGGGGGCCCCGTCGAGCATCTCATCGTACTGCTCCAGACTGCGCTGGGCTTCCTGGTGGCTCTCATGCAGCTGGGAGAGCTTGTTTCTGGCCTGGACAAACAAGACATGGTTAGCACGGAGGAGGGTTCAGGTGGAATGCAGCAGGCAACACATCTCTCTCTCAGGGCATCCCGCCCCAGATGATTCACGCAGATAACTGAGTTATCTGTCTACAGAGCCAAGTTTACAAGACTTGAGGCTGCTCATAAACCAAGACCGAGAGAGAGAGAGAGAGACCCCATTCTGGCTGCCCTCACGCGGCCTCTTTGTATCCCCGGTCCCTGAGAGAGGCAAGTGTTCAAATACACGTTTGCTGATTCGGAATGAACTGAAATGGGACAAGACCCAGATTCACTGCCTATTCAAAGTGGTGTTCAGCAGTCATCTCGCTTTATGGGATTTTTATTGCCCCGTTTGCTCCTCCTTGCTCCTGGAGAAGGCATGGGAGGCCAGGGAAAGGACGGCGATCTGTGGAGGTAGACGGACCCCGGCCTTATCTTAACTGTCTCCTGCACACTGGTGGCCTCAGCTCTGTTTCCTCTTCTCCAGAATGGAACTGATGAGTGAGAGCCCTCTCGCACTGTCTGGCAGGGTGGCCTTAGGAAGTAGTAGCTCTCATGTTCAATACCATTAATATCGTCACTAACATACATACACGTCTTGGATGCCGTTTTATAAAGGCTGGGGGACTGACGCTGAAGCTCCGCTGCTTTGGCTACCTGATGCTAATAAGAACCGACTCACTGGAAGAGACCCTTAGGCTGGGAAAGATCGAAGCCAGGAGAAGGGGGCGACAGAGGATGAAATGGCTGGATGGCATCATCAGCTCAACAGACATGAGTTTGAGCAAACTCCGGGAGATGGTAGAGGGAAGAAGAACCTGGAGTGCTGCAGTCCATGGGGTCACAAAGAGTCGGGCGCGACTGAGCAGCTGAACAGCAGTAACAGAAGGCTGAGTGGGAGAAGACTCCACAGACACTGACTGGCAATAAAGCGCACTGTTGGCGTCAGCTGCGCAGTCGTGTCCGACTCTGTGACCCCGTGGGCTGCAGCTCACCAGGCTCTGCTGTCCATGGAATTTTTCAGGCAAGAATACTGGAGTTACGGTAGCCATCGCCCTCTCCAGGGGACCCTCCTAACCCAGTGATTGAACTCAGGTCTCCCATATGGCAGGCAGATTCTTTACCATCTGAGCCACAAGGAAAGCCCCCAAAAGCACAATATATGTTATCAAGTCCCTGAGGTTTGAGTTGTAATCAACTTTTGCCTGTAAACTGGCAAAAAGAGCCAAGAAAGGAAGCCACATTCAGTCAAGGAAGGAAGCACAGATGTGCATTCTGACACTGCCAAGGTCAAACATAACCTTCACTGTGTAGGTAGGACATCTGAGGGCCAGCAAGGAGGCCTTTGGCCGTTCCCTACAGGGCAGTGGCTGCAGGCCTTGCGGCCTTCTCCCCAGAGAGGGCCAGGGAGGGGCAGAGCTCCTGAGAGGGTGGGGGCCTCCTCGCTGCACCGCCCTTTGAGCTGCACGGGGACAGAAGGCATCCTGGACTCTGTCCTCTGGTTTGTGCAAGGACCCAGGCTGGTGAGACAGGTCCTGAACCGAGGCTCTCTTCAAACCTGTTAACATCATGTGCTCAGCCAGCCCACACCCACTCCTCCAAAAACGATGTGCACTCCAGCAGGGAAGCAGAAGGCTGGTGAGGCAAAGCAGACCCCACCAGGCCAAAGCCAACATGACGGGGGAACACATGCTGGGGGTTCTCAGCACTTCACCTTCAGGCTGAACAAAGCCTCCCAAGGAGAGAACCTAACGTGAATGAGGTGGGCAGGAGCCAGGGAGATGCCTACCGCAGCGCAGACAGCTGGGACCGCGGCCGCACACACCTCTGTAACTGCCCCGCTTGTGGCACCACCCAGCTTGGCAGGAGATCCCAGAAGCCGCATCCCACCCCAGCCCCAGCCAGGGGCAGCAGGCCCTGCCCCACCCCGCCGCCCTGGAGATACCTGGCTGATTTCGTCCTGAGTGGATTTCAGGGACTTGATGATGGTTTCCAGTTGAACTTTCCCAGCCTGGATGCTCTGTTCCAGCTGTGTCTCCTCCTGCTGCAGTCGGTTCAGCTCAGACTTGGCCCGGTTCAGGTCATCTTCCTGGGACTTGAGGTCAGATTCCTGAGACTGGATCTGCGTCTTCAATGAGGAAATCTGAAATGAGATGAAATGCGACTTCAAGGAAGAATTCTGGTTCGTGTTTCTTGAGATGAGCTGACCCAGGGAGGGAGATACAAGCCCAAAAAGCAGACGCCTAGCTTCCTTACACGGACCCCTCTCCACACGTGGGAGAAGCATCGGCAACCCGTCTGTCCCTTGAGGCTGAACATCCCCTCGTCTCAGAGATCTGCTGAGGTCACAGCCTCCCTGCTTTGTGTCAAGCAGCAAAGACACCCGGGGAAGGTGAGACGGGCATGCTGTGTCCCACAGGCCAGGGTGGGGTGTTCACACATAGGTTCACACTTATATGTCTGACAAGGCGGTTAAGAGCGAGGTCAGGCCACAGGTGCTTGGACACTTTCCCAAATGATACATTCAACAACTCTACTAAACCAGTAGGATGTCTCAGCCTTGATTCAAGGTCATAGTGAGCTCAGGGAAGTTCCTAAAAAGCATTCTCCTCCTGCTGGGCCGGGGGCGTGGGGAGACGACGACTCACCATCTGGGTTTCATCCTGGCACTTCTGCCTGACGTCACTCAGCATGTCTCGGAGCTTGGCCTTCTGCTGGTCCATTTCATCCAGGCGGTCTTGGGCATCCTGTTTTTGAGCTTCCAGCTCTTGCAAACTACTTGTTTCCCGGTCTAAATCATTTTGTAATTCCTAGGGAAGGGTCACATGAATTTACCCGAAACTCATTAAAATGGGGGCACGTCCAAGCTAACTGTCACAGCCGAGGCCAGAGCCCCCAAGACAGCCTCCAGGGACTTCCCTGGGGGTCCAGCAGCTGGGACGCCACTCTTCCACTGCAGGGAGCCAGGGTTCAATCCCTGGTTGGGGAACAGAAGATCCTGCATGCTGTGCGGTACGGCCAAAAAGTAATAAAAATTATTTCAAAAAATAGAAAGATGCCCTACAGAACCACACATACCACAGCAAACAATGCACATGTCCCAGCGTGGCGGCCCCAGCTGAATCTCTCACTAAGGCCCTCAGAAGTATTTACTGATGTCCTGAGAGAGGCCAGGCACCAGCAGAGGGGTTGGGTTCCTGGCAAGAGAAGCTCTTCAGTGACTGGTGGTCATGAGGCGGGAGGCAAGAGGCATCAGTCAGACATAAATGACCAGAAATGAATGGACAGCTTGGGTGCTGTCGGTCAGGGTCGCAGGGGCGTGGGGAGACCAGACTGATGCTGCACGGTGGGCCAAGAGCCCAGGGAAGCAGACTTCAGTGGACCCAAAGGATGAGCAGGTGGCAACCAGGAAAAAACCCAGGAAGGTGAAGAGAAGGTGGGGGGCCACAGAGGACCTGTAAGAGAAGAGGATGCCGTGCTCCACCGGGATCAAAGGAGAGCAGGCTGAGAGCACCAGAGGCCACGTGCCACACCACAGACACCACTGGCTTCTGCAGCCAGAAGCCCCTGCGGACAGCCAAACACGGGAGCAGGACATGAGGGTTCCAACTGCTAAAGCTCCTCCAAGCGGGAGGAGCTTGGCTCCAAGACAGCCATTGCAGGTGTCCTCGGACTTGACTGTTAAGACTTCTAGGGGAAGGATCCTAGAGGTGGAAGGGCAAGTGTGAAAACGTGCACTGTCTGTGACAGCAAAATCTGAAAGCAGTGTAAATCTCCAAGCAGAGCCAGCTGGACTTTCAGCACAACGCACCCTGAGGGGCACAGAGCAAAAAGAACAAGGCGCGCGGCAGGGCAGGCACACGCGAGGCACACCGGCACTTGTGCACACAGGAAGGCGAGAAGAGATGCAGACGCCTCTCCTTAAACACACACCAGACCTTTGTGCACGGCCTCGCA
>SJYR01000016.1:1422064-1490737 GCA_006410655.1 Kobus ellipsiprymnus
GGGGGGGGGGGGTAGGAGGCGTCGCTGTCTTATTTTCAACCAGGTGAAGTCCCATCTACCTGCAAGGCAGAGAACTAAAGGAGACGGAATGGGAAGGGAGAGTGTGGCCTGAGGCTGACACGAGGAAGCAGCGGTGGTGGGGAGGGGACTCAAGCTGGGGCCAAGGGCAAGGCGACGGCAGCCTGAGCACACGGGTGGCTGAAGGACTCGAGGGGAGCGGTGGACTCGAGGTGACCGCCGGGGGGTCAGGGAGACAGGAGTGGTGAGACCGATCCCCCGGACTGGCTGGGGCTGCCAGAGGCTGACGTCATTTCAGAACACAACCCAAAGGAGGTGCAGGGTCTCCCTCTCCCTGCTTTTTTAGTATTTACAGAATATGTATTCATGTATTTGGCTGTGTCGGGTCTTAGGTGTGTCATGCAGGATCTTCTGAGTCTGTGCACGGACTCTCTAGTTGTGGCACCTGGCCTTAGTTGTCCCACAGCCTGTGGGGTCTCAATTCCCCAACCAGGGATCGAACCCGCACCCCCTGCACTGGAAGTCAGATTCTTTACCACTGGACCACCAAGGAAGTCCCTCCCTCTCCCTGCTTTGAGGACAGAAAGTCATGGCTCACTCCTCTTTGTCCACCAAAACACATCTCTGAGTTATCTGTCGGACTGGGTTTTCTGTTCCCCAGTCTCCTTGTCCCTGACCTCTAATTTGAAGAACAGACCTTGAGTGTGACAAGTCTGGAAGGGACAAAATCAAATGTTTTTGAGAGAACGCTAGTGGCAGAGTAGAAACGTGGGTCTGCCACATCCGAGGGAAGGACAAGCGACGGTGGAGGTGGGGAGACAGAGGAAGAAGGAGGGTCAGACCCAGCAGCTGCATCACGTGGGACGTCAAGGAATCTGGGCCTCTTTCTGTAACACAGAAGCAGTCGTGGAGGAGCCCAGGGGAAGACGGACTGCCAGCTGCTGGTTAGGAAGGATGCCAGGGTCAGAGTGGAGGAGGTATCTGAGCAAAGAGAAGACAGAAGAAAAAGCCCAGACAACCTACAGACCCAGTTCAATCCCAACTGGAATGCCAGTCATCTTCTGATAGGCAGACTCCAAGAGTCAAAAGAAAATGCAAGGGATCCAAAACAGACAAGACAGTCTTGAAAAATCCCAAGTTGAGGATGCATATTTTCAAAACTTACTACAGAGCAACAGTAATCAAGACAGTGTGATTCTGGCATAAGGAGAGACAGCAACCAGTGGGACAGAACTGAGAGGTCAAAAATAAATCCACATGTCTATGACCAAATGATTTTTGAAAAGGGTGCCAAAATAACTGAGTGAGGGGAAAAAAAGAATCTTTTGTCTTCAAGAAAAGGATCTAACTGGCCCTCCTCGTGCAAAACAATGAAGTTTGACCCCTACCTCACACGATACGTAAATATTCACTCAAAATGGATCAAAGGCCTAAATTTAACAGCTAAAACTACAAAACTCTTAAAAGAGAATGTGGGGTAAATCTTTGTGACCTTGGATTTGAGAATGGGTTCCTGGATATGACACCAAAAGTAAGAGTAATGACTTCCCTGGGGGTCCTGTGGTTAAGACTCCTCACTTCCAATGAGAGGGTACAGGCTCATTCCCGGTTGGGGAACTAAGATCCTACAGGTCGAACGGCACAGCCAAAAAATAAAAAAAATTTTTTAAGAGCAAAAAGTAGAATAAATAAGCCAGACTTCATCAAAATTTAAAACTTTTGTGCTTCAAAGGACCAACGTCAAGAAAGCAAAAAGATGAGCCAAGGATGGGGACGTGATATTTGCAAATCATATATCTGATAAGAGAATTTATCTGGAAAATATAAAGAACTCTTACAACTCAGCTACAAAAAGGCAAATAACCACCCAATAAAAAATGGGCAAAGGATATGAGTTGGCTTTCTCCAAGAAGATATACAAATGGCAAATGAGGACATGGTAAGATGCTCACCATCATTAGGGGAAGCGTTATGGGCAATGAGATGCCACTCCAGACCCACTGCTGCTGCTGCTACTGAGTCGCTTCAGTTGGGCCCGACTCTGTGCGGCCCCATAGACGGCAGCCCACCAGGCTCCCCCGCCCCTGGGATTCTCCAGGCAAGAACACTGGAGTGGATTGCCATTTCCTTCTCCAATGCATGAAAGTGAAAAGTGAAAGTGAAGTCACTCAGTCGTGTCTGACTCTGTGAGACCCCATAGACGGCAGCCCACCAGGCTCCCCCGCCCCTGGGATTCTCCAGGCAAGAACACTGGAGTGGGGTGCCATTTCCTTCTCCAATGCATGAAGGTGAAAAGAGAAAGTGAAGTCACTCAGTCGTGTCTGACTCTTAGCGACGCTATGGACTGTAGCCTACCAGGCTCCTCCGTCCATGGGATTTTCCAGGCAAGAATACTGGAGTGGGGTGCCATTGCCTTCTCCACCAGACGGATTCCAGTTTTGCCACATCCTCGCCAACACTTCATGTTAACACTGTTTTTTTTTTTTTTTAATAGCCTTCCAGACCTACTAGGAAGGTCTAACATCAAGTGTTGGCGAGGATGTGGCAAAACTGGAACCCGTATGCATTATTACTGGTGAGAATGAGAAATGGTGCAGCCACTTTGGAAAACAGTCTGGAATTTCCTCAAAGGGTTACACACAGAGTTACCAAGTGACCCAGCAATTTCACTCTTAGATATACATACCCAAGAGACATGAAATCACAGGTCCACACAAATACCTGCATATTAATATTCATAGTGGCATCATTTGCAACAGCTAAAAAACAGAAAAACCCAAACAGCGATGAACTGGTAAACAGATGAATAAAGTGTGGTGCAGCCACACAATGAAGCATATATTCAGCTATTAAAAAAAAAAAAAAAATGAAGGGGCTTCCCTGGTGGCTCAGTGGTAAAGAATCTGCCTGTGAATGCAGGGACATGGGTGCGGTCTTTGGTTTGGGAAGGTCCCACACGCAGCAGGGAAACGAAGCCCGTGCACGCCAACTACTGAGCCTGTGCCCTGGAGCCCGTGAGCCGCAACCGCTGAAGCCCGCATCTAGAGCCTGCGCTCTGCAGCCGGAGAAGCCGCCGCAAGGAGAGGCCTGTGCGCCCTGCTCACCGCAACTGAAGAAGGCCCACACGCAGCGACAGAGACCCAGCACAGGCAAAAACAAATGCATGAAATATAGAATAAAAACCAAATAAAAGATAAATAAATAAATCTTTAAAAGCAACAAGAAGAAATGAAGCACTGATACATGCAACAACGTGAAGGCACCTTGCAACTACACTGAGTGAAGAGAAGCCAGACACAAAAGGCCCACAGCACATGATTCCACTGACAGGAAACATCCAGAAGAGGCAAATCCAGAGGCGGAAGGTACACTGGCGGATGCCAAGGCCTGGGAAGGACTAGGGACTGCTGATGGGTATGGAGCTGCTTTTTGAAGGGATGAGACTGTTCTGTAATTGACTGTGGGGACGGCTGTGCAACTTCGTGCATATTCTGAAAACCACCGAATTATACACTTTAAGTGGATGAATTATAAGGTATGTGAGTTACATCTCAATAAAGCTGTTGTTAGAAACACAAAACAGAACAGTAAACCAGGCAAAGATGCCGCAGGATCTCACTAGGACAACAATCATGGAAATGGAGAGACCCCCTCAGGCAGGAGGGGGAAGGGGAGGCCTTTGGGGGCCGAAGCTGAAGCTCCCATTTCTTAAAACCAAACATAAACTGGCCCGAGGACCAAGGCCTCCTAGTCAATGAGGGGCCCTACCCTGGAGCCCATGCTGGCAGGCGTGACATACGATCTCCTGGCCAAACCCGTCTGGGAAAAGGCAACAGGAACTGCAGCCAAACCTGGTTCTCACAAAAGAGCTTTAATATATACAGTGTTCTGAGGGGAGCCTGGTGGTCCAGTGGTTAAGACTCTGCCTTCCAATGCAGGGGCACAGGTTCAATCCCTGGCTGGGGAAGTACGATTCCCCATGCTGCACACAGCATGGCCTGAATAAAAAAATAGTGTTTCGTTGCTGCCGAAGGAGCTGCCATCTTGACCAGACCCCCGTCCTGGTCTGAGTACAAATGAGGCTCCCATGCAGCAGGGGCTGGCCTGGCTGGCGCTGGCCCCGCTCCAGCTCTGAGGGGCTGTGGGGCTGCACAGGGCCACCACACACCACATCTCAAAGGCTGCAGGAGTATGCTGTCAGAGCCCAGCAGCGAGGTTCTGGGGGCCCTCATCCAGCCTGCTGTGCAGACCAAGGGGACAGCACCTCCAGACACCAGACCGACCCGACGGCTTTCTCAGAGTCACCCAGGAGCAGGCATCAGAGACCTGGGGACTGGTTTCCCAGGAGTTCAAGGACGTCACAGCACCCAGATCCCCAGGGACAGAAGCCCATACAGAGTGACAAAGACACGAGGAGGACCGGCCAGGCATTCATGTGGCTGGCTGGGCCAGGGCCAAGGAGAGATGGGGATGAGACCAGCGTCCCTGCACCAAACAGGGTGGAGGGTGAGTGACACGGGAGGGCAGTTCCAGGACACGGGTAGGAATCGGGGCTGAGGTGAGAGCAACACACCAGAACGAGCAAACACCCAGAAAAACAGCTCCTTCCCCCGTGGCCTTATATGTGATGCAGCTTACTTGAGCAAAAAAGCAAAACAAAAAATACGACGACAGAGGCAGGCTGTTCCCTGCCTTTTGATCCAAAACATGCCAGGGGACCATCTGAGGCCCAACCCCCGATGCCAACGTGTACAGAGTGAGAAGCCAGGAAAGAAGTGTCTGGACTCTGCAGTGTGTGAATCAGTGAGAACCCACCCTACCCCACCTGCAGATGGAAGCCGTGACAGAGGACACCTCCTGCCTGGTGAGCAGGCACTGCGCGCCGTCTGTCCACGCGGTGTCTCATGACATCCCCCAGCCCTCGTGGGACAGGGGAGGGGGAGGGCGATAGAGTGCTGCCCAGACCCCTGAGCCTCACTGAGTCGGGTGCTGCCACCCCTGGCCCGGCTCAGGCAGCTGCCCTAGGAGGCGGCCCAGAAAAAGCCACCCACTGCAGGGTGGTGGGAGGGCGCCCGCACATCACGACCAGACGCTGCTCCTCGCCGCCGGCGGGAAGGCGGGAAGACTGAGGCCAAGCGACTGCAGTCCCCCCGGCGAGCCACGGTGGGACCACAGTGCTGACTGCTCCGCCTCACTCCTCCCCCGCAGCTCTGAGCTCAGAGCACTCAAAGGCCCCGCACGGAGACCAACAGGCCCAGCAGCAGGCATTCTCAGGGTGAGGAGGGGCACGGACAACTCACGTCTCCCCCTGTGGCAGAGCCATTCTCTATTCATTCAGACCTGAGACATCTTGGGAACCAAGGTGTCTTCGAGCATGCAGCTCCCAAGCACTGACCACTGTGTTTCCAGCATAGCCTCACTCTGCCCAGACGAGTGAACGCCTGCCAGATCCCGGGCACCAGCCCACTGCCCAGAGGAGCAGAACACTCATTACCAATGTTGCATAATGTCTAGAGGTGTTACATAACTAGCCCAAAAGCATACAGCTGCTAAGAAGAGCCAGGTTTGAGCCCTGGCACTCAGAGCCCAAATAGCCAACTCAGTGGAAATGACCCTGATGCCTGGAAAGACTGAAGGCAAAAGGAGAAGGCGGCAGAGGATGAGATGATTGGATGGCATCACCGATTCAATGGACATAAACTTGGGCAGGCTCCAGAAGATGGTGAGGGACAGGGAGGCCGGGCATGCTGCAGTCCATGGGGCTGCAAAAAGTCGGACACAACTGAACGACTGAAAAACAACTCGGACCCCCAGTCTCCGCCGCCACCACCCTCCACAAGGAGACTTCAAGCAGGGCCGTCCTGAGAACAGGTTAGAGGTCAATGCCTGACCCTCGGAACTTCAGGCTAAGTGGGAGAAAGCAGACATCAAGGATAGGATGTAGTATGATTCCCTTTCTGCGAAATGTCCACAACAGGCAAATCCAGAGACAGCAAAGAGTTTATCAGGGGCTAGAGGAGGAGACGGGGAGTCACTGCTAATGGTGATGCAATCTCCTTTCAGGGTGATGGGAATGTTCTGGAGCTAAACAGAGATCATGGTTAAGCAATACAAAGAATATGCTAAAAATGATTTAATTATATACTTCAGAAGAATGGATGCTACATTACATGAATCTCTCATTTTTCTTAAAAAAATCCACTATCTATGGTTACAGGAAACTCAAAATAAATCACTTGTAAATCCCCAAAAGCTTGAGTTTCCAATGAGTGCCACACTGCCCCCTCTGCCCTGCCCCACTACCCCTGCCGGGAGTCCCTGAACCATATCTGATACAAGGTCCATCCTACCAAAACCAGCCGCGTGCTTACCTGTACTTCATTGGTTTTCTGTCTGATTGCCTCTTCCTTTTCTCGAATGTCTTGTTCCAGTGAGTATTTCTCTCTGTGTGTTTGAACAGTCCATGAAAGCACAGACAGAGGGCATGAGGAACGAGCTGACCCTCTCCCCCACACTTCTCCCCAGCGACCATCTGCCTTTCGTCACCCACTCCCCTCCAAGTGTGGGTGGAACCTGCGGATGCCACAAGGCTTGGCCCCCAACATGATCACGTGAGCCTTTGAAAGTAGAGGGTGTTGGAGTGATGCCCAGGGTGAGAAGGGCTGGACATGCCTCTGCTGACTTTGAAGATGGAGAGGTCACAGGAGAGGGGCACAGGGCCACCCCTCAGAGCAGAATGAGCCCCACCGACATACAGCAGGAAAGGAGGCCCCAGACTCCCAGCTCTGAGGAACTTGGACAGCACCCTGAACTCGGCCCAGCTGAGCCCTCCCGGATTCCTGGGCTGCAGAGCTGCGCACGAATCTGTGCTCTTTTAAGCCATTCCATACACAGCAAGAGGAAATGAATATGCTCGCTAAGTCCTTGGTGCGCCTGCCCATGAATGGTGAGTGCCTGCTTCTCGGGAGACGAGGCGCCGAGGACACGTGGAATGGGGCCCGGCTTTCAGGAGCTCACCGGGGACAGGTGAACACACGAACACACACAACCTAAGCACCGTGGAGGGAAATCCAAAGGGATAAGGAAAGGGGGTGGAGTGTCCCACAACGGACGGCCAGGAAGGACTGAGGACACGGCCTGCAAGGGGAAAATGCAACAGCAAAACATTCCTATCAACGGGCACAGGGAGGCAGAGCTCAGCAGGGGAGCCATGGTCGAGTCCAAAGTGACGCAAAGTGGGCCAGGGACTCCAGAGGGCTGGCCACAAGGAGTGGGTGAGGGTCTCGAGCCCAGCTACTGCTCACAAGAGGCTGTGGGGCCGCTGTGTACTCCAGGTGCCTGCTGGGGCCTTGTCTGCCACCTCAGCTGCAGACGGCTCCCCACCCCCGGCAGCAACCGGCCTGGCTCTTCTCCTGAGAGACAAAGGCTTGTGTGCCCCTCCCAAGTTCATACAGTGAAACCCTAACCCCCTGTGATGGTGTTAGGAGGTGGGCCCGTTGGCAGGTGATTGGGCCATGAGGACAGGGCTCCCGGGAAGGGGATTAGCACCCTTACAAAGAGACCCCAGAGACCTTCTGCACCCCTCCAGCGTGTGACAACACCCCAAGAAGACGCTGTCTGTGGACCAGGAGACACACCATACTGGACACCGGATCTGTCTACACCTCCATCTGGAACCCCAGTCTCCATGATGAGGAGACTATGTGTCTGCTGCTTAAGCCCCTTCAGGCTGGGGCGGCTTGTTACAGAAACCTGAAAGCACCAAGTGCCTGAAGGGGCTGCTTCCGTATCAGAAACCTCACGTGGCCAACACACCCTGCCTCCCCTGCCAGGAACCCAGCACCCGCTCAACAACAAGGCCTCCTCTGGGTCACCGGGTCAGACATGAAACAACCGTGAGAGCTTGCATATTCGTTCCCACAAGTCTAAGGACCACCTAACAATACAACGTCCCCTTCAGATCCATTAGATGGGTCCCGTCTCCAGGGGAGGCACCTTTTCACCACACCCCCAGGCAACAGGCCTGAAGGTCACTCTTGAGGTCACCCAGGCCAGCTTCCTGCACATGCCTGCTCTACACACGCTCGCCTCTCACCTTCACCGGGAAATGTTCCAGGCTGCCCGAGGCTGTGCAGCTGTGCAGAGGCAGTCCTGGCCTGACTCAGACACCCAGACCCCAACCCTCGCGTTAGCGTGTCCCCTCCCTCCTCTATCTGTGCGCCTGATTAACAGCCTCACCCTGGCTCTAAGAAACTAGCCCTCCATCCTCACAGACCCTCTCTGCTTTGCCAGGCTGCCTGGACTGATCTCTGGTTTGGAAACATGGCCCCGGGCGAGCCGGGGACAGACCAGGAGCCATGTTCTGGGCTGAGCATGAAGCAGAGAATCTGGCTTCAGGAGGTAGCCAAGGCTGAGCGGCCAGCCAGGCACCCAGCCAACTGGTCTTCCACGATATCCGAGCTGCCTTTGCCTCTCAGAGTTCTGCTCCACTCAGGGTGCAAGCCACGCCCAAGGGGCACCCAGCTGCGAGCAGGGCCTCACCTGCTCTGGCAAAGCGACACGGTTTCCACTTTCGGCCCAGAAACACTCCCTTTCTGTGGATGGATGGCGGGTGCCCTTGGTCCTTAGCTGGCCACGCCCCACCCCCGCCCCCAGAATTAGCTGGTAAGAGGATGCTGCTGTACAGAGGGCCACGGGGCGCACTGCAGGTAGAGGCCTTCCTTCAGCAGCCGCCGAGAGGACAGACACAGCCGCCAAAGCCCTTGCTTACGGGCGGCGCTGGAAGTGAAGGTGGAAGCCTGGACACGAGGCCTCTCTCACAGCGCCCAGCGGCCCCTCCTAAGTCACCATCTCGCCACCCGAGACTAGCTGCTTTACATGTCTGGACGTTACGCCTTCCTGCGGAGGGGAGGGGGTGCCCTCAGTGTTGGAGACCCCACAGCCCACACTGGCTCCCACTGAGGAGCTCAGGACTTGAGCTCATTAAGCCATTTCAGGAACCTGGGAGAATCCGTGTCCCTCTGCTCCTGCTGAACAAACTCGTGATGGCCAACTTGAGAGGTCGTCCACAAGCCTCTGCTGCTCCCAGTATCCACCCGGGAAAACAGACTGGAATCGGAGGGGAAGGGGACATTTTAGCCTACCTCTGTAACTGGGTGATCTCCTGACTGATGTCGTCAAGCTCCTTCACACCGGTAAACTCCCCCGATCCAAGAGTGCTTGAACTATCCTGGAACCAAATTCAGACACAGAATTACAAACCGGCAAGCTGACCTCATAAGACAGCAGGGGCGACAGGTCTTGGAATGAGGTGTAAAATCATTCATCTCCAGCCCCCAACCTGGAAACCATCTGGGCAGTCCAGACACACCCCGCGGGGCCCCTGGGGGAGGCTGGGCAGACGGCCAGCACCCACCTGCTCGGTGGGCTGCCGGCGCCACCTGGTGGCGGGCTGAGGGGAGCGCCACGAACACTAGGGGACCGACTGGGAGGGAAGGGACCTGCAGCTACTCACCGGGATGGGAGTGCCTCTCTCTGAGGGCGGCACCATGTCCGGCGAGAGGACTTGAGGGGGGTCGATGCCTTTACTGACCTTCTGCTGAATGAAATACATAGCTAACGCGAACTGGTCTTTGCTTAACTTCCCCGTTTGCCTCGTGTCGGCCAGGGCCCTGGGAGGAACAAGGGAATGCTGAGTACACATCCAAACACCAGCATCGGTTCTGAGTACAAGGAACCCACACTTCCGAAACATGGACCGTGACGGTAACTGAAAACAACAGACCACAGCTGAGCCTCCTTTCCTACCGAAGAGCAGTCCCCCAACCCAAGCATCAAGGCAGGAGGGGGCTCCTCTCCCGGCTGGAGAACTGCCTCGGGCCCAAACAGGAGCCACCAGGGCTGGGAGAGACCCCACTAAGTGTCTCTATTAAAGGCTGGTTTTAAGACATCTTTGTTCTCGCGCCCATTCAAGGGCAGGATAGGACAGCTTGAACTGCAACTATTTCTCCTGGTTCTGCTGGCAAGAGCCAGTCCTGCAGCACGCCCAGCCCACAGCGGCTCTCAATCTGCAGGCTCGGCTCTCCGGCCCGCCCCGCCTCCCAGTCGCTGAAGGCACAGGGGCTCCGGCCCACGTGCTCTGCCCGTGTGCACTAGGGCGGCGTCGCTCTGCTTGTTCTCACAGACTCCCTGGGTACTTGCAGGGGACAGGCCCACATCCTCATGAGGTCCCTGCATCCTTCCTGGCATGTTATCTCCGCTTTGGTCGCATCCCCCTCCCATGCCCCCAGCCACCTGCAGACAACCCCAGGCTGTCCTTTCAGCGTGCCGGTGGTCAGTCTAGAGCTCACTCTTCCTGTCCTTGGACTTCACTCTCTGCATGTCATCCTCTCCACGGGCCTCCCTTTAATCCGAGTATGTCTGTGATTTTGTGTGTCATTCATGGGCCGGCCCTTACAGGTCGAGATCCATGTTGTAAGTTACCTTCCTTTACATGCTGATCGGGCCATAATTTGAATCCCGTTCACAGGCACTTCAGCATCCGAGGGTGCAGGCCGCCCGAGTCATCACCAGGAACAGGGCCTCCCCCGGTGCGGACTGGGGGGCATGTGCTCCCTGAGGAGCCTCGCCTCACAATACAGCCATCTCTCAATTATTGTGAAGGACAGTTATTTCCCCAGTCATTCCCAGTGAATGTCACAGCTCTGCTGGGAGGGCTTCATCCCTCCAGCTGCATGGACATTCTCTTAGAGCTCCCAGGTAAAGCCCTCTAAGGGAGGACTCGCCCCTCTGAGAAGAAAGCTAGGCAGTGACTGCCACCGCTGGCCATCCCAGGGCTGTGAAGACTGTTCTGCCAGCCCGAGAGGAAACAAGCAGCGGAGACGGCTCCCTGACCAGTCCTGAGGTGCAGACTGGAGCCTCCCTCTCCCCACCCCCGTATCACTGGCCTTCATGGGGCAGGGCCTCTCAGGGATGTGGCCACAGCCCTGAGGCCCTGGGTGGCCCTGCTGGAGGCTTCGGCATCCTCCCTGCACACTGCACCCCCAAGGGGTGGGGATCAAGCGCCTGCAGCCCCAGCGGCTGTGCTGAAAGCTGCAGGACCACTAGCAAGAACTGGCCCTGGCCATTCAGATCGCCCCCGAGCTCCCCAGAGTGACACAGCAGGAAGGCTTCCTGCCGGAGGAGACTGCGCAGACACGCGTGGAATACAGGGAACGGGCCCATACACCCGGCCCTGACAGCCGCCCGCTCCGGCCTTGCCCACACACAGCCCAGATCTCACTGGGAGGGTCAGTGAGGCCCCCAGTGCTGAGGAGCAGAGGTCCGTCTGCCCGCCCTTACCATATGTGTGCCAGAAGGTTCTGGGTGAGGCCTGAGTGCATGAAGATCTCCTTCACCTCCTGGCCGCTCACATAGCCATCCAAGTCCAGATCGGTCTTCAGGAAGATCTCGTCAAATCGCATCTTGTCCGCCACCGGCACCACCCAGCTTACTGTTGGCTGAAGGGGGTTTTCAGAAGTTAATCCTCAAGCTTTGGGGCTTCCCTGGTGGCTCGGTGGCAAAGAATCCGCCTGCCAACGCAGGAGACGTGGGTTCAACCCCTGGTTCGGGAAGCCCCCAGGTGACATGGAGCAGCTAAGCCTGTGAGCCACAACCATTGAGCCTGCGCTCCAGGGCCCAGGAACCGCAACTACTGAAGCCCGCGCACCCTAGAGCCTGTGCTCCGCGACCAGAGAGAAGTCTGCATACTACGACCCTGCTCTCCACAACGAGAGAGAGCAACGAAGACCCAGCACAGCCAAAAATAAGTAAATAGACCTCTATTTTAAAAAGTCCTCAGGCTTTTTATCACCTACAGATATTACACCATTAAAGTCTTCTCATGCTCATTTCAGCAGAAGACCCTCCGTGAGGCGAACGGGCAGACAGGACCTCTGGTCTGTAGATGGGAAAACAGAGGCTCAGAAAGGTGAATGCTGACTCGGTCAGTCTCACCCAATGGCCCGTCTGTGCCTCTTGCAATCCCATCACAGCACCCTGAACCTTTCTTTGTCCCAAGAGAAAGGTGAAGGTCTAGCAGATCTATCTGCCAACAGCCTACCCACCCCGCTGCCTGGGATACAGGGAAAGCTGGTAACCCCTGCCAGGGGGAGGCTTCAAGTGTACCAGAGAGGACCCTCCTGACCACTCGTTCTAGAAGGCCTATCTCCTGAGAACTGGCCCGGCAGCCAGGCCAGCCTCCCCAGGGCCCCATCTTCCACCTGAGGGTGCTCTCTGCTGCCACAGGGCCAGCCTCACGGCCCGCAGCTGCAGACCCCACACTCCATCCTCCTTTGAGCCTGAGCCCACTCCCTGAGACACAGCAGACCCCCTGGGAGGCGTCAGCACACACAAGGCACTGCACACAGAGTCCGCGGCGCTGGTGCAGGAGCCCGGGCCTCAGGGGAGCACAACCATCACTCAGGAGGAACCCACCACCCCGGAGGGCCCTGCTGCAGCGGATGCAGCTCAGAGCCCAGCAAGGTATTCTGACTTCAGTGGTCAGTCAGCCAGCGCACATGTGATCTCTCCTCACACCACCTGCTCACGTCCTACACAAGAGGGGCAGATGCCAGGGTCCACAAGGGCCAGGGCAGGGCTTCCCTGGTGCCTCAGTGGTGAAGAGTCCGCCTACCAATGCAGGAGACGTGGGGTCGCGGCCCCGTAACTGGCCCTCTGGGGGCCCAGGTAGGCCTTTGCTCACCTAGGGATGAGGAAAGAAAGTAGCAGGGATCGGGGATGGGGGAGGCATGGTTTGTGGGTCCACAGAGAGGCCTGCTCTCGTATCTGTGATTCCACAAGCTGCCCCTATTCCTGGGGAAGGGGACACACACATCCTCACCTCTGACCCCCAACCGTGGCCAGCAGTATATACCGTGTAGCCGGTGGGGTCAGCAGCATGCTCCTGGGATCTGGGGCGAGCCGCCAGACCACCAGGGGGTGGGCTGCCCCCACAGCAACTTCAGCCTCGCTTGCTCCCTCGTCAGTGAAACACACCACACATGGCCTAACCTCTGGTACTTAAGAACTCTTGGCAAGAATCCTGCAGACTCAAGGTCTCGGGTCTGGGACTTCCCTGGCTGTACAGTGAATAGGAATCCACCCGCCAGTGCAGGGGCCGCAGGTTCGATCCCTGATCCGGGCAGATCCCACACGCTGTGGAGCAACTAGAGCCCACACTCCCCAACAAGAGAAGCCGCCACACTGAGAGGCCTGAGCACCGCGATGAAGAGCAGCGGCCCGCCTGCTGCAACTAGAGGAGGCCCGTGTGCACCAGCGAAGACTGAGCCCAGCCAGAAATAACTAGACGGTTTTTTAAAAGGCGTTGGGTCTTGGAAAATAGCAGCTTGTGCAAGTCTAAGTCACTGGGCCCAGCCCCACCTCTCTGAGTCCAGTTCACCATCTCCTGGCTCACCCTGTCCCAGCCTTCTTCCTGTTTTAAGGATGCAGGGAACGTCCCCACTTCAAAGCCTGGCCAGGCGCTAGTCCTCGGGTAGCTTCTTATTGTTCAGGTGTCAGCTCAGATGCCACCGCAGCAGGGGCCTTCCAGCTGGCACCACCTGCAGGAGGGCAACCCTTCCTCACCCGGACACTTCCAGGCCAGGCCAAGTTCTGCTTTCTCAGGACTGCTGGAGCTTCCTCAGTTTACCAATGTAAACTCAGCTTATCATCTTAAGCTTAGTTTATCGCCTGTCTCCCCAGAGGGCAGCCCCAGAAAGTACTGGGCACAGCTGGTAGGCTGGGAAAGGTGCCTGGGCGGGGCCAGCTGTGACTGCCCTTCACCGAGAGCTACACACGTGCCCGGGAGCAACTAAGCCCGTGCCCCGCAACTGCTGAAGCCCATGTGCCCTCACGCCTGTGCTCCACAAGAGGGGCCAGCACAGCGAGCAACCCGCGCTCCTCAACAGAGCAGCCCACCTGCCACGCCAGAGTAAGTTCATGTGCAGCCAAAACTAAATAATATTGGGGTTTTTCTCAAATGTCACTGTCAAGAGACCACTGTCTTCTTACGCATTTCTCATTTCCACTTCCATCATTCTGCAAACACGCACGTGGTGCTGGCTGGCCTTGTCACCCACCGTTCATCGCCTCTGAAACCACAAGTGAGGCAGAGATGTATCTCCTGTTCTTGCATGTTTCAGACAACGTCAAAGGTGCCTTTTCATAAAGAGCCCCTCATGATGCTGCCAGCGGGAGAAGCATCTCTTTTGACAAATAAGGAGCTGTCCTGTGGCAAGGTGGAGCCCCTCTTGTTTTCCTAACCCGAGACGGATGCCCCCCTCCGTCATCTGATTACTCACCATGTGTTTACTGAGCATCAGAGCACCAGAGACTCTTCTCGATGCTGACATTATAATCAGGGACTAACTCTGCTCTCACAAAGCTAACAGCAGAGGGCTGGGGGTGAGGGGGGGACCTGAACAGACGATACATAATTAACTGCAGAACAGGGCAGGTGTGCGAGATCTAGAAGAATGCAGGTAGAGGGTCAGCAGTGGTCACCAGGCTTTCCAGACAAGTGACCTGTGAGCAGAGGCCTTGTGATGCCAGGTGCCTCAGGGTGCAATCTGGGGGTGCACCCTCCCAGCCAAGGGTCTGCCCGAGGTAGGAGGGGCAGGGGGGGTGGGCAGAGCGCCCCGAGGAGGGAGCACGCTCAGTATGTCTGGAGAAAGGTGGTGTTTATGTATAAGGGAAGGAGAAAGTTGATTCTGAAGCCCTGTTACTATGGTCTGAATGTCTGCGACCCCCTCAATTCATACATCACAAGTCCTCAGCCCCAGTGTGATGGTGTTAGAAGTGGCAGGGGGCACTTCGGGAGGTGATGGGCTCATGAGAACAGGGCCCTCGTGAACAGGATTAGTGTGCCCTTGTAAGAGGGGCCTCAGAGAGCTTCCGCAACCCTTCAGCTGTGCAAGGGCACAGCAAGAGGACAGCCATCTGTGGACCCAGAAGCGGCCCCACCAGCTCCGAGTCTGGGGGCGCAGAGATCTCGCACTTTTGCTTCTGGAAGTGAGAGACAAATCTGCTGTCTGGAAGCCACCCAGTCTATGGCACTGTCACAGCAGCCAGATGGCCTAAGACATGTGCTATGAAGATGTGACTTAATCCCACACTTTACCCTTCTTGGGTCACAAATGACTCACTCCAGGGCAACCTCTCACTGGGACTCCACGCCGCAGTGCCAATAGCCGCTGCGAGGCCCGGCCAGCATGCAGAGGGCGCGGTACCTGTGCTTGCTTGATGCCGTGCTTGGGAGACAAGCTTCCGGTGCTGTTGAGGCTGCTGACGCTGCCGTGGGAAGGCGTGGAGTGCAGGCTGTCCTTCGGTGGGGGGCTGGCGGGCAGGACAGGCACGGCCCCCGGAAACATTGTTTTCTTCCTCTTGGAGGGCGGGATGAGGGACGGGGGCAGGACGGAGGGCACGGGCTCCTTCTCGAGGGCTCGGTACACCAAGTGCATGGCCTGCGAGGACAAAAGAAGGCATGTGGGGGGCGAGGCCCAGCGCCAGGGCAGGCGGAGGGCAGCTCTTCAGTGGCTCAGGCATGCCATGAAGACAGCTCTTTCTGAGGCTGCTTCCAAACGGAACGAGTGAAAACAAACCTTTTCTGATGAGCTATGCCACCAATGCATGATTTTCCAAGATGTTCATTCAATCACACAACACTGAAATGAGTACAAAAAGAGGGACTTCCCTGGTGGTCCAGTGGTTCAAAACTCCATGATCCCATTGCTGGGGGCCTGAGTTTGATGGGACCTAAGGCCCGTGGTCTTAGGCCCATGGGACCTAAGAGCCCCCAACTACACAGACATCTAGCGCTGCTGCTAAAGGAGAAGAGGGCAGGAGTGCAGGGGTCCGGCATGGACAGAAGCCAACATGGAAGCGTCGGGGCACGTGGTGGTCGCATCTGCACATATACCTGCTTCCCAGTTCTGCCTGCTGAAAGGGCCGGAGGAAGCAGTGGCATCCCAGGGGCCACTGAGCACTCCAGAGCCCAGACCGTGGTCTCCAATACCCTTCTCCATTGTAAGGTACTGGGGGTCCCGGAGCAATGGCTGATAATGGAGCTGAGAGAAGGGGTACACAGCAAGAGCCGGGGACATCACATCATGCCAAAAGTAAGCAAATGCTCAAAGACTGATACAATGTGACCAAACGACAAAGGAGCTGGGCTGCAAGGAGCTCCACTGGGCAAAATAAATCCTGCGGGTAAAGGATTCTAAAGCACAGAACAGAGACCAGCAGACACGCCCCTAAGTCCACTGTGATGTGAACAAGCCCCTTACAGTAGAGGGCGAGCTGGAAACTGTGCAAGGCATGACAGAACCAGAAAATCCTCAAAAGGCCACTACCAGAAACCTGACTGACTCAGGCGAGGCTCCCGGGAGGACGCAACAACCAGCAGGGGAGAGGTGCGAGGGCGCAGGGTGCTCGGTCTCCACGCGTCATCCCTCACGGAAGACCAAGCACAAAGGAAAGCAGTAACCGCAGAGAGAATCCCGAAGCCTCCACCTGACCTCGATCACGGCAGAAGACGTGTAATAAGACATCGCACGTCCTAGCAATGTCCTGTGCCCTGGGGAGGACAAGCATCACCTCAGTGGGGACCGGCCCCACAGAACTACATGCCCCGGATCATCACGAGGCAACAGCGGACAACCCCTCACCAAGGGACGCTCTACAAACTGCTGGGGAGAACAAGCATCACCTCAGTGGGGACTGGCCCCACAGAACTACATGCCCCGGATCATCACGAGGCAACAGCAGATAACCCCTCACCAAGGGACGCTCTACAAACTGCTGGGGAAAACAAGCATCACCTCAGTGGGGACCGGCCCCACAGAACTACATGCCCCGGATCATCACGAGGCAACAGCGGACAACCCCTCACCAAGGGACGCTCTACAAACTGCTGGGGAGAACAAGCATCACCTCAGTGGGGACCGGCCCCACAGAAGTACATGCCCCGGATCATCACGAGGCAACAGCGGACAATCCTTCACCAAGGGACGCTCTACAAACTGCTGGCCTTAAAAATGCCCACACAACCATGAGACAGGACGACAGATGCAAGAGCTGACCTAGATTACAAGAGACAGGACTACAGACACAGGAGGCTGGAGTCTCCTTCACTATAAAGGACGTTTTGGGGAGCAACTGGCAAAATGTGAATAATATCCTTAAATTAGACAACAGATTAATAAAATAATATATATAATATATATGTGTGTATATATACAAAACATATATGATATATCCTATAGTAATAGATAGTACAATAAATTACACAATGTCAGTGCCAATTTCCTGATCTTGAATTAGACGGTGGTAACTTAAGAGAATCCTCTGGCTTGGGGATATACACACTAAAGTATTTCAGGATGAAAAGGCCCATGTCTGAAACTCTAAAATGGTTCAAAGGAAAAATTAATGGGTGTGTATAAATGCCTGTATACCTTCATATGCAAATAAGAGGAGAGAGGGGGACAAGGATTGGAAAAGAGGGAAGGAGAAAGACAGTCATTGTAGTAAAATGGCAACACTGGGAATCTGAGCGAAGATTCAAAAGAATTCTGTCAAATTAAACCCAAATTATGTCAAAATAAACATTCTTAAAAAAATTAAACAACAGGAATTTCTTGGCGGCCCAGCAGTTAGACTATGGTTTTCCAGTGCAGAAGACACACTCCCTGGTGGGGAAACAAAGATCCCACATGCCGTAAGGCATGGCCAAATAAATAAACAAACAAACAAGAAAAAAAAGAGTCCAGGATGGGAGTGAGGGAGTGTATGTGCACATAGAGCTGCTTCACTTCACTGTACAGCAGAGACTAACAGAATATTGCAAAGCAACTATAGTCCAATAAAAAAAGAAAGAAAGAAGTCCAGAAATCCCCACACGAGTGGCACGTGTCCATCCTCAGGAGGGTGGGGAAAAGAGTCTCAGCAGGGACCTACCACCGCAAACTCATCTCTGTCCAAGTGTCCATCCTTGTCGATGTCGCTGAGGTCCCAGACCTGCAAGGGAAGAGCGGCAAGGCTTAGTGGGGGACAGTACCTGGGCTTCCCGCAGGCAGGAAGGGCCTGTGTGGTGGCAGGCACGCCCAGCAGAACTCACATTCTGACTGCACACCCGGGTTAAGACAAGGAAATCAAAGTGCACTTAAAAACCAGTCTTTAGGTTCTCTGAAAAGCCATCATCCGATGAAGTGCTGTCAATTCCAAGATCTTTTCCACCATATTGACAGTCATTTTCGCTAACAGATGACCATGATTATAATCACGTCTAATCTGGTTTTTAGTCTTTGGATTTAGTACAGTTGTTGCTCTGAACACAAGCCCGCCCGCTGCACGTGCATGCACACACGCACACACCCTCCCACCCACCCCATCCCCATCCCGGCTGGGGAGGGCCATGGGCGTGCACTTGAGTAGGACTACGGGATCTTGCCTCTTCTCCCCTATCAGTGGATGGTGAGAAAGAGGCCACAAATTATGCCAGGTCAGCCTAGCATCCAGAAAGACAAGGCAGGCATGGATCAAATGCCGGGTGCTAGGGTTTCCAAAGTATAATCAAGGCATGAGCGTCCTGACCTAGGTCAGCCATCCAGGACCAGCAGGGGGGCCGGCCTGACACAGACACCAGTGCCCAGAGCCAGGCAAAGGGCCAGGGTTCATCCACGATGCTATGGATGCTGGTACCTGCCCCCCAGTCAACCACTAGCTGCTTCAGCCCAGGGCTGCTTGTCATGTGTGGGCCCTCCTCTTCTGCGGCTGCGTCCTCGGCCTGGGCCACTCCATCACTCCACAGAGGCCAGAGCCTCAGCTGGCCTCCCTGCTTCCAGTCCTGTCCCCAGGGTAACCTCAGGACCTGCCCTAGAATGCACTCTCACCCTGCTGACAGCATTCAGACCCTGCCGCTCCGCCTGGCACTGGCAGCCCTGTGCCCTTAGCTGGGCTCCACTCCCCAGCCCATCCTCCTGGGACTCCGCCTGGACCTCTAGGACCCTCAGCCTGTTCACAGTCCCCTCAAGCACACGGACGCCCTTTAAGTGTCTGGCACTGGGCTGAGTGCTTTACATGCATGGTCTCAGCTAAGGAAGCAGCAGTTCAGGAAGAGCAGCATTCCCCGAAATACAGCACATACAGGCGTTCCTGGCCCCACAGTCCTACCCCACCCTGGCACCACTGATGTTTGGGGCCAGATCACCTCTGTGGAGGCCACCCTGCGCACGGGAGGACACTGAGCAGCATCCCTGGCCTCTGCCCACCTGCTATCAATAGCACCCAACCCAGGTGGGACAACCAAGAACGTCTCCAGACACCGCTCACCATCCCCCATGGGTGGAACTGCCTGGTGAGAACGCCAGCCCTCCTCGGCATGCTGGGCGGCCTCTGCGCGTGCCATCGCGCACCCGGCCTTCTCAACCCATCGTCAGGCCCTGCTCCATCCCTCTGGAGGCTACAACCCAGGGGCATCTCCTCTAGGCAGCCTTCCCTGCCTGCCCTGAACCCCCTGCGCAGACGGGTCAGGTACCGCCCCTTCTACCACTGTCCCCACCAAGCAGAACTGTGATTATCAAGGAGGCAATGGTGGGGCAGGGGAGCACCAGGGAAAAGTGAGGGCTCTGGGACCACCAGGACCTCATTCCCTTCTCCATGAAATCCTGAGCAACCGACTGCCCATTCTCAAGGCCCCATCTCCCCATACGGAAAATGAGGACTTCCCGGGCGGTCCTGTGGTTAAGACTCTGTGCTCCCAGTGAAGGGGCACTAGTTCAAGACCCACTCAGGGAAGATCCACGTGCTGTATCTCAAAAAAAAAAAGAAAGAAAGAAGACGAAAGTGACACCATCCATAACAAAGTAGTAGCAAGTTACTCAGTGACTTCATTCCTGCAAAGCCCTACAACAGCGTCTGGCACATACTAAGCCCTCAATAAATAAATACTAGGATCTTAACTATTACTTACTTATTTGACCTCCAGGACTGTATCTATTAATAATTCTATCCCCCTCTTCCCAGAGCTCAGCACAAGGCTGGCGCAAAGCAGACTCCAAAAAAAGGTTCCAAATGACTAAATGGATGCCCAATGTGTGGGTGCAGGGGTGCACAGATGAATGAGCGTGCAGAGATGCATGGACGGATGCCTGAGTGCACCAATGTGCACATGCATAGATGGATGGGTGCGTGGATGTGGAGGCACGCACGCACAGACGTGTAGGTGTGTGGACCTGGAGGCGTGCATAACACGGGGAAACGGGTGCACATGCAGGTTGGTGTTTGGAAGGAGGGAGAGAATGACAGAAGAGCAGAGAAGTGACCCCTGTGGAGAAAACCTGGTGCCAGGGCAGAAGATCTGCAGAACCCACCCTTCCACGCTGTAGCTCCCCTTCTAATAAGGCACACCCACTTCTGTCGATCTCCTTGCCCTGTGCACGGCTTGGCTTTACACCACTATCACAGCCAATGGGCAGGTACTTTGAAGAACTGCCAAATAAAGCACACCCTGTGCAGGAGCAGACCACCCCGTCCTGCCCGATAAAGACCACTGGTGATCACTGTGGGCCCCTCACAGGTCTCCATCTGCACCACACCACGACCAAGAAGACAAAGGGATCTGTGAGAGCCCCTTATTCTTAGTGGTCTCATTTCCAAACAAAGTCTTATCTGGGTGCTATGAAAAGGGGCCAGAATCTGCAAACGTGCGACTCAAACAGAGACGTTACTAGGTGAATCCACGTGGGCAGGAATCGGCCCGTTTCCCCACGGCTCTACCGAATGTCATGAGCCTGGCCCACCGCTGTGGCTAGGGCAGCAGGGACCCTGCTCTGCCCGCCGGCTCTGGGTCTGCACCTGTCGCATCCGCAGTTCCATCCAGGGGACAACATCCATCCCCCTCGATCCAGAGCGGCCCCAGAGACAGCCGCCGCAGAGCTGGGCTATGTGCACAAGGCAGACGTGAGGGGCCATAACCACATCTCAGAAGGAAAACAGGCAGGTTTAGAGAGCTGTATCTAAAAAAACTTGTAGGGACGTCCCTGGCGATCCAGCGGCCAAGATTCCGTGCTTCCACTGCAAGGGGCACGGGCTTGATCCCTGGTCGGGGGATGAAGATCCCACATGCCGTGCAGCACAGCCAAACAATAAAATTTTAAATACTTGTGTTTAATAGGAACAAAACTGAGGCTTTAAAATAAAGGGGGGGGGGGGTGGAGAATGCATAAAATTTTATCTAACCTTGCAGCAGAATTGAGAGTACCTTTACCTTAGATTCACAGGGAGGAAAAAAAAATTAAAAATAGAAAGGAAATACAGACATATATGACCATACTCCTGCCCTAGAGGTCTGAGTTCAAGTCCAGCTTGGCCTGTCCTCAGCCCTGGGCAGCGGGAGCACCTTTGAGGTTGCCACCCCATGCGTGCTGGGGAGCCTCGGTGAGCCGCACCCTGTGAGGCCCCGAGCCAGCCCACGCGCAGTGACTACTCCACCCACGGCAGCTCCTGTGAAAACTGACGGCGCGCGGGGTGTCGGGGGAGGTGGCGGGGCGGCACACCAACCAGATTCGGCAGTAGTGCCCTGTGTGGGGGAACCACTTACCCTGCCCAGGACATCAAGAGGCAGCTTTGAGTTCATGAGGACTGGCTTGACTTTGTCTCCAGACAGCAAACCATTGACAGGTAAGAGGCTTTCAAAAATTCCATCAAATTTTGCCTTTTCTTCTACCTAGTTGGAAAGAAACAGCCTGAGTGAGGGGAAAAGCATGAGTGTCCAGAATGAGCCCTGACCTTGAAGCTGACTGAAAGTGGGCAGGGATCCAGCACCTAAGAGCATAGGACAGTCTCCCTGCACTCCCAAAGTAAAGTCTCGGCAGAAGGGCACAGGCCTCGAGTGACTACAGACATGGTGGCAAAGGTCAACAGGGGAGAGAGGAGCCTGGCAGACCATATAGGTCATGGAGTCACAAGAGTCGGACATGACTTAGTGACCAGACAACGACAAAAACAACCCAAGGCAATCCAGAGACTCAATCCCTATCAAATATCAGTGGTACTTTTCATAGAATGAGAACAAGTACTTTTAAAATTTGTATGGAAATGCAAAAGACTTCAAATAGCCAAAAGAGTCTCGAGAAAAAAGGCAGACCTGGAAATATTAAGCTCCCTAAACTCAGACTATACTACAAAGCCATAGTCATCAAAACAGTATCCTGCTGGTTCAAAAACAGACCCAAAGATCAAAAGAACACGACAGAGAGCCCAGAAATAAAGCCATACACTTATGCTCAATTAACCTAAGACAAATGAGGCAAAAACACACACTGGAGAAACGACAGTCCACTCAGTAAGTGGTGCTAGGTAAACTAGGCAGCTACATGTGAAAGAATGAAACCAGAACGTTGTCTTACACCACATACAAAAATATGCTCAAAGTGGATTAAAGACCTAAGTGTAAGACCAGAAAACCCCTGAAAGAAAACACAGGCACAACACTCTTTGATATAAATCGTGGCGATATTTCTTTAGATCTGTCTCCTAAAGCAAACAAAAGCAAAAACAAAAAGAAAGAAATGGAACCCAATTAAAAGCTTTTGCACAGCACAGAAAACCATCAGCAAAACAAGAAGGCAGAGAGACAAGCCAGAGGAGGAGCAGATGGAAGTGGAGTACATCTCTCTCCACAGCGCATCAGGAGTACATCTTCACATGCAGAAGATCTTGCAGAGAACAGCTGAGTACGGGCAGGAGTCCCTGACCACCAGAAAGGAGCACACAGACTCAAGACCCAGCACCTCCAACTGCTGGGAGCACCCAGCGCAGGATGCCTCACCCAAATAAGGACCACAGCAAGAACACAAACCCAGTCATCAGCAGACAGGCTTCCCCCAGACACCCCAAAACACACTCACACAGCCCTGTCACCCCCTCCCACCAGAACACACGCACAAGCCCCTCCTGACATGAAGCCTACACAGGCCACTGGACCAGCCTCACTCGCCGAGGGCAGAGACCAGACCCGAGAGGAACCATGACCCTCTAACCGCAGGAGAGGAGACCTCAAACACAGCAAGCGAGACAAAATGAAAAGGTGAGCAATACTGTGCAAATGAAGGGATGAGGTAAAAACTCACACGACCAAGTAAGAGGAAACAGGTACACTACCTGGAAAAGAAGTCAGAGTAATGTTAGCAAAGATGATCCAAAATCTCAAAAACAGAATGGGGAAAACACAAGAATCATTTAAAACACTTAACAAGGACCTGGAAGAAATAAAGAAAAAACAAACAGTGACGAACAACACAATTACTGAAATTAACAATACTCCAGAAGGAATCAATAGCAGAATAACTGAGGCAGAAGAATGGACAAGTGAGGTGGATGGCGGAAATTCCACCTCAGAATGGTGGAAATAACTGCTGAAGAGCAGAATAAAGAAAAAAACAATGAAAAAAACTGAGGACAGTCTCAGAGACCTCTGAAGCAATATCAAATGCACCAATATTCAAATTATAGAAGTCCTAGAAGAAGAGAAAAAGAAAGTGTCAAGAGAAAAATTTTGGAAAGATTATAGGTGAAACCTTCCCCAACATAGGAAAGGAATAGGAAAGTCCATCAAATCCAAGAAACACAGAGAGTCCCATACAGGATAAACCCAAGGAAAAACACAGAGCCCTTTATTAATCAAACTAACAAATTAGACACAAAAGAAGTATGAAAAGTAGTAGGTGATATACTTGCTGCTTTGGGAAACCCCATATGATTAACAGCTGATCTTTAAAGAGAAACTCTGCAGGCCAGAAGGGCGTGGCAGGATACACTTTAGGTAAATGAAAGGGGAAAATCTACAACCAAGATTACTCTACCCAGCAAGGATCTCATTCAAAATTGACAGAGAGATCAAAAGCTTTAATGGCAAGCAGAAGTAAAGGAATTCAGTAGCACCAAATAAGCTTTACAACGAAGCTAAAGGGACTTCTATAAGCAGGAAACACAAGAGAAGGAAAAGACCTACAAAAACAAACCCAAAACAATAAAATGCTAATAGGAACACATATATCAATAATTACTTAAAATCTAAACTGATTAAACACTCCAACCAAAGACACCAACTGGCTGAATGGATACAGAAACAAGACCCATATATATGCTGTCTACAAGAGAACCACTTCAGACCTAGAGACACATATAGTCTGAAAATGAGAGGATGGGAAAAGATATTCCATGCAAATGGAAATCAAAACAAAGCCAGAGCAGTAATTCTCATTATCAGACAAAACAGACCTTAAAATAAACAATATTACAAGAGATAAGGACACTACATAATGATTATGGGATCGATCCAAAAAGAAGACCTAACAACTGTAAATATTGATGCAACCAGCGTAGGAGTGTGCTCAGTTGCTTCAGTCGTGTCCAGCTCTTTGCGACCCTGTGGACTGTAGCCCACCAGGATCCCCAGTCCATGGAATTCTCTAGGCAAGAATACTGGAGTAGCTTGCCATTTTCTTCTCCAGGGGATCCTTTCTGATCCAAACCTATGTCTCCTGCATTGCAGGCGGATTCTCTACCACTGAGCCACCAGGGAAGCCAAATACGTAAGGCAAACACTAACAGGCATGAAAAGGGAAACCAACAGTAACACCATAACAGTGGGTGACTTTAACACCCCCACTTACACCAATGGACAGATTATCCACAGAGAAAATTAACAAGAAAACACAAGACTTAAATGACACATTAGGCCAGACAGACCTAATTGATATCTTCAGGATATTTATCCAAATGCAGAAGAATACACTTTCTTCTCAAATGCCACATGGAACCTTCTCCAAGATAGATCACATCTTGGGTCACAAAGCAAGCCTTGGTAAATTTAAGAAAACTGAAGTTGTATCAGGCATCTCTTCTGACCAGAACACTATGAGCTTAGATATCAATTAGGGATATCTAGGGGGAAAAAATGTAAAAAACACAAACACGTGGAGATTAAACAATATGCTTCTAAATAACCAACAGGTTACTGAGGAAATTTTAAAAATACCTAAAAAAAAAGTGGCAATGAAAACACGATGACTCAAAACCTATGGGATGCAGCAAAAGCAGCTCTACAGGGAAGTTTAGGGCAATACACTTCTACCTCAAGAAACAAGAAAACATCAAATAGACAACATTACCTTATACCTAAAGCAACTGGGGAAAGAACAAAAAGGCCCAAAGCTAGCAGAAGGAAATAAATCATAAAGATCAGAGCAGAAATAAATGAAAAAGAAATGGAGGAAACAATAGCAAAGATCAACAAAACTAAAAGCTGGTTCTTTGAGAAGATAAACAAAACTGACAAATCATTATCCAGAATCACCAAGAAAAAAGGGGAAGACTAAAATCAATAAAATTAGAGATGAAAGGTAGCCTATGAATGGAATAAGAGATTTGGAAATGGTTTACCTGATAAGGGGTTAATATCTAAAAATATACAGAAAACTCATTCAACTCAGTATCAAAAACCAAACAATCTGATTAAACAATGGGCTGATGATCTGAACAGACATGTTTCCAAAGAAGTATTACAGATGGCCGGCAGACACATGAAAAGATGCTGTGTCGTCATCATCAGGGAAATGCAAATCAAAGCCACAATGAGGCATCACCTCACACCTGTCAGAATGGCTACTGACAAAAAGACAACAAACAACAGATGTTCCTGTGAGTGTGGAAAGCACCTTGTGCGCGGTTGGCAGCATCATAAGATGGCCATGCCACGATCAGAAACAGTATGGAAGTTCCTCAACAAATTAGAACAATCATACAATCCAGCAATTCCACGTCTGGGTATTTCTCCAAAGAAAATAAAATCCCTAATTGGAAAAGACGTGATCCCTATGTCCACTACAGCATTATTTACAACAGCCAAGACACGGAAGCAACCCAAGCGTCCATCGATAGAAGACTGAAAAGAAAATGTGGCGGGGGCTTCCCTGGGGGCTCAGTGGTGAAGAATCTGCTTGTCAACGCAGAAGACATGGGTTTGATCTCTGATCCAGGAAGATCCCACACTCTGCAGAGCAACCAAGCCCACGTGCCGCAGCTACCGTGCCCGCGCTCTCCAGCCCACGCGCCGCAGCTACCGTGCCCGTGCTCTCCAGCCCACGCGCCGCAGCTACCGTGCCCGCGCTCTCCAGCCCACGCGCCGCAGCTACCGTGCCCGCGCTCTCCAGCCCACGCGCCGCAGCTACCGTGCCCGCGCTCTCCAGCCCACGCGCCGCAGCTACCGTGCCCGCGCTCTCCAGCCCACGCGCCGCAGCTACCGTGCCCGCGCTCTCCAGCCCACGCGCCGCAGCTACCGTGCCCGCGCTCTCCAGCCCACGCGCCGCAGCTACCGTGCCCGCGCTCTCCAGCCCACGCGCCGCAGCTACCGTGCCCGCGCTCTCCAGCCCACGCGCCGCAGCTACCGTGCCCGCGCTCTCCAGCCCACGCGCCGCAGCTACCGTGCCCGCGCTCTCCAGCCCACGCGCCGCAGCTACCGTGCCCGCGCTCTCCAGCCCACGCGCCGCAGCTACCGTGCCCGCGCTCTCCAGCCCACGCGCCGCAGCTACCGTGCCCGCGCTCTCCAGCCCACGCGCCGCAGCTACCGTGCCCGCGCTCTCCAGCCCACGCGCCGCAGCTACCGTGCCCGCGCTCTCCAGCCCACGCGCCGCAGCTACCGTGCCCGCGCTCTCCAGCCCACGCGCCGCAGCTACCGTGCCCGCGCTCTCCAGCCCACGCGCCGCAGCTACCGTGCCCGCGCTCTCCAGCCCACGCGCCGCAGCTACCGTGCCCGCGCTCTCCAGCCCACGCGCCGCAGCTACCGTGCCCGCGCTCTCCAGCCCACGCGCCGCAGCTACCGTGCCCGCGCTCTCCAGCCCACGCGCCGCAGCTACCGTGCCCGCGCTCTCCAGCCCACGCGCCGCAGCTACCGTGCCCGCGCTCTCCAGCCCACGCGCCGCAGCTACCGTGCCCGCGCTCTCCAGCCCACGCGCCGCAGCTACCATGCCCGCGCTCTCCAGCCCACGTGCCGCAGCTACCGTGCCTGCGCCCTCGAGCCCAGGAGCCGCAACTACTGAGCCCACATGCGGCTACGACTGAGGCCCGTGTGCCCCGGAGCTCGTACTCCCAACAAAAAGCCACCACGGTGAGAGGGCTGCACACGGCAATGAGAGTGAGCCTCCACTCACTGCAACGAGAGGAGAGCCGGTGCAGCAGTGAAGACCCAGCACAGGCAGAAATAAAGAAAATCATTTTTTTAAAGACATGGTGTGTATACATATACACACACACACACACACACATATACACAATGGAATTATTACTCATTCAAAAAAAAGAAATCTTGCCATTCATGCAACATGGATGGATCTAGAGGGTTTTGTGCCAGATGAAAGCAGACAGAAAAAAAAAGAAATACCACGTGACCTCACTTACACGTGGAGTCTAAGAAACAAAACAGAATGAAAACCCTCTTAGACACAAAGAAGGAACCGGTGGTTCCCAGAGGGGAGGGCATGGAAGGCTGGGCAAACAGTGGAAAGGAATTAAAGGGTGCACACGTCAAGGTACAAAACAAATAAGCCAGGGGATGCAATACACAGCACAGGAATAGGGAAACACTGTAGTGACTTTACACGCAGACAGGTGCTTACTAGGCTTAGCATGGTGACCCTCTCACCCATGCAAATGGCAGATCGCTATGGAAACTGACCCAACACTGAAACTGAAACTAACAGAATGCTGTACATCAACTGTACTGTATTTCAACTTTAAAACACAGTTGAGATAGTGAAGCAGGGCTCCCCAGGTAGCTCAGTGGTGAAGGGCCCACCCGCCAGCGCAGGAGGCGCAGGAGAGTCGGGTCCCACCCCTGGGTCGGGAAGATCCCCTGGAGGGGAAATGGGGCCCACTCCAGTCTTCCTGACGGGGTAACCCCGTGGACAGGGGAGCCTGCGGGCTACAGTCCAAGGGGCTGCACAGTCAGACACGACTGAGCACGCCTGCATGCAAGCCAGTGAATGTGCGGTGTGTATTTTACCGCAACTCAAAAGAAAGAAACTGCCGTCAGAACACAAGCAGACACTGTGCGCGGAGTCGCCGTCAGCGCTGAGAAGCCCACCCCCCTGCGTCTGCCTGGAGCATGGACCTCTCCGCGGATCTGTCAGACTTGCCGGCTCCCGCTGCAGGAAGCCCGGGGACTTTCACGACAGAAAAGATCGCTAGCACTGGTCACTGATCTCCGAAGGGACTCGAAGCTCTCTGCGCCATCACAGCACCACTCCTTCCCCGACCCCCTCTTCAAGGCCTCACAGGCTCCTCAGCTACCAGCTCTCCTCTCGAGGACTCAACACAGCCCCTGCTGGAAAGCGGCTGAAATGGGCCATCTTTCACCGCGAGGCAGATGCTTTTCAAAGTAGACACCATGCAAGTGGACGACACAGAAAGAAATCCTTCGGAACCAAGTCGGCAAAGTGCCTGATTTATCACAAAGGCAACTCCTTGCCCCTGGGTCAGCTGAGGCCTCCCTGCCCTGTCCTTGCACAGACCTCTCCCGGGGGTTCCCTCCTTGAACCCTTCCAACCCTATAAAAAAGGACAAAACCATCTGGGGCTGGGAGGTGTCTTTTTTTAAATTTACTTTTAATTGGAGGATAATTGCTTTACAATGTGGTATTGGTTTCTGCCATACAACAACATGAATCAGCCAGAAGTATACATATATCCCCTCCCTCTTAAGCCTCTGCCTGCCCCACCTGCTCCCAACCCTCTAGGCCATCAGGGCGCACTGCGCTGAGCTTGTTATACGTCGTTTGCCACTAGCCGTCTGTTTCACACACAGCAGTGCACACAGTCAGCGCCACTCTCCCAGTTAATCCACCCTCTCTTCCCTTCGCTCTGTCCACAAGCCCGTTCTCCACGTCTGCGTCTCTATCCCTGCCCTACAAATAAGTTCATCAGAACCATTTTTCTAGATTCCATACATATGCATTAATACATGACATCTGTTTTCCTCTTTCTGACTTACTTCACTCTGTATGACAAGGTTCTGGGTTCATCCACCTCACTTCAACTGAAGAGAGGTGTCTATTCGATAGCAGGACTGCTATTAATGCTGGTATTTAAGCCAAATAAAACTGAGGCAATGTAACAACAGTGAGCTGGGAGGAGTCTCATTGGAAGACCATCTGAGTCACACACAAATTGCCTTCAGGAGTAATTCTGCACTTATTAAGAGACACATCACTCATTTCTTTTCTTTCTAGAAGCAGTAACACAGCTCTGTGACCTTAACATCCTGTCTTTAAAAGAACACTATAAGTGGTGAGAGAAGTTTTTCAAAAAGCAATGACAGCAACAGAGAGGAAAGAACTCTAAGCATAAACTGGCTGGAAATAAGGGAGAAAGCTATGAAGACATCCTGGAAGTCCTCACGCTTCAGAGTTCTCACAGTTTCTCCTTCTATCCTGATTAACCTACCCGGGCAGCAAAATCACAGAACATGACCTAGAAACACACGGTATCCACTGTGAAAATTTCAGAACGCAACATCTGCCTGCCTTAGTAGGCAACAACACCCAATTACAGGAAAAGGTGATGGTTTTTTGCAAAAGACTCTAATTTGGAAAAGTATTTCATCCAAATTCCGTGGTACAGTCACTCTGAAACAAAGTGGATGATACAATCATCCTGTGAAATGTGCTGAACATCATATAAATGACTAAAACAAACGCACGTGAAAGACAGCTGGGGGGGCGCCTGGCCTGGGCACTTACCCTCACAGCCCAGTGGGCCTCTGCAGAAGGCGGCGTGACCATCAGAGGGCTGCTGCTGTCGTGCTGAGGAGAAAGAGAAAGGGTCCACTGTAGCTGGCACTGAATTCTACTACAGGAGCACGTGTTCACTGTAAGGATATCCATTTCACAGTGCTTTCAAAAGGGAGAAACATCTCAGAAAGTTAAACACAGAATTACCACCTCTCTCAGCAATTCTCCTTCTAGGTACAGACCCAAAAGAACTGAAAACAGGTGTGCAAACACCTCCTTGTATGTGAATTATTATGTCCACCAGCAGACGAATGGGTCAACAGAACAAGGCAGACCACAGAATGCGCTCTCCCTCAGTCATGAAAAGGCATGAAGTGCCGACACACGCTGCAGAGTGGATGAGCCTTGGAAACGTCATGCTGAGTGAAAGGAGTAAGACGCACGAGTCTATAAAACGCAGAGACAGAAAGCAAGGGCTGGGGGCAGGGTGGGGGTGCAGAATCCAGAATGACGGCTTCGTGGGTGCATGGCTTTCTCTGGGGAACGACGACAACGTTCTGGAGCAGACAGAGGGGACGGGCTCACAGTGCTGTGGATGCACTACGCAGCACCCAGTGGTCCACTCTTAAATCAGTTTTAGATTATGTGGATCTCCCCACAAGTAAAAACAAATTTAAAAAAGAGAGAAAACACATGGAGAGAGAGAGGCGGACAGGTAAATTAGAGAAGCACGGAGGTTTCCGACACTTACAAATTTAGGTGGAGGCATGTTCAGATTCAGATTGCTCAAGGTGACTTCGTGGCCACTCTGTGCACAGGCCACCAGTCTCAGCGCAACATAGAAACCCTGCAAATCCAAGAGAGGGGGACGCGTAAACCCCACCCCGCTGGCAGCAGCGCTGGAGGCGCTGTCTGCAGCCAGGGGGCTTGGGGGATGAGGGGTTTCATTTCGCTGCAGCAGGGGAGCCCACACATGCTCAAGTCTCTTACAGACTCGAGCAGAACTAGTCTCACGCTGGGAGCACTTTTTAAATGAATGTGCTAAAACAGACTTAGCCCATGCTTTCTGAATGCTATGAAATTTCAAATAGGTACATTTTCAGAAACAATGAGCCCTCAACATATAGGAAATGCTTGCATGTACAGTTTTAAGTCTAAAGGGTGGTTCAAATATGCACTGACTTTTTGGAGATGGTTTGGAATAGACACAGCTGTTTGGGACTTGACAGTCATGGTCAGCGGATCCCCCTTGCCTCGCTGAACAGAGTATCCCCCCCACAACCCCCGTTCCCCAGTGGCCGGATGTGCACTTCATCTCCCACACAGGGACAAAGGACCTGAACCAGGGGCCTTGCCTCCTCCTCACCCTCCTCCGAAGTGAAGACTGCCCATGCCACAGGCTCAGGGGACTTGTGCAGGATCACCTAGTTTTTCTAAATTCATCAACAGGCCTAAGAACATGGGTTCTTTTTAAAACTATAAACACAATTATGGTTTTAAAATCTTCTTCATAGGAATGTGAGCACCAGAGCAGCCTTTCTCAGGCTGATGTCTACAGAATGTCCGTGTAGCATGTAGAGAAATGGGGACAGAGTAAAGTCAGAAGAACTGCATTCAGCAAAGATAACAGGGTTCTTGGGGCTTCCTTGGTGGTCCAGTGGTTAGACTCCACACTCCCAACGCAGGGGGCAGGGGTCTGATCACTGGTCAGGGAACTGAGATCCCACATGCCACGTGCTGCAGCCAAAAAATTTTTAAATAGAGAAATAAAACAGGGTTCATTTCCACAAAGGTCTTCTGAACCCTTAACACACAAACGTGCGCTATGAATCTCAAGCAAGGGAGGAGAAGCGTATCGTGCTTACTCCACAGGTGGGATCATGGACAGTGATCCACACCCCTTGGAACAGAGTTTGGGGAAAGACTGAACTAAATTAAAATATGACCAGTTAAAAATCATAACTACTAGCTTCCCAGGTGGCACACTGGTAAAGAATCCAACTGCCAATACACAAAAAGTCTAAAGTACTATAACATTCCACTTACAGAATATTCTCAAAATGACGGGATTACATCACGGAAGGAACCAGGGGCTGCCAGGGTTCAGGGTGTGACGCCCAGTGGGCAGCATGAGGGGGACTCTTCGGGGGCGGTGAGAATGGTCTAATCCTGACAGTGGCGGTGGGTACTTGAATCTATGCAAGTGATACAATTACACAGAATTCTATACACCCGAGACCAAACCACACCAAAGTGCCTATGAACGTGGTCAGCTCTGGGTTAGGCCTCTGGTCTAGCGTCACGCGGACCTGAGCACCGTGCTTCGGGGAGAGCAGGGAAAGGACACACAGGAACAATCTCCACTATTTTCTGCAACCTCCCTGAGTGTCTGAAGTTACAGAACATTTGGAAAACACCTGAATCACTTGTAACCACACAAAATAGTAAAAAGATTGCGCTAACCAGGAAACACAGCTCCAAGAGTTCAAGAGGCCTTTATTTTGAAATGAAACCTTGCCGCTTTAACAGTCTGATGGCCCCACTTATGTCTGGTGACACTTGTCAGTGGCGCCAACAAGGGAGGAAGTGCAGAGGTGACCTGGCCTGGGGGCTCTGGCCCAGGCCCTGACTTACTCGGTGTGTACGTGTATGTACCTGTTTGTCCAAGTACCCTTTACCTTCTGGGTCGGCCAAGTCCCATATCTGTGGAAACACAAAAGGGCTCATGAGTGTGACCGCCGATCATTTCCTCAGCAAACAGGAGCCGTCGTCGCCACTCACCTATACATGCGAGCCTTACGTATAGGTCCCAGCAGCCAGACTCAGATGAGGTGAACGGCCTGGACCCCTCCCTCTCCCCAGCGAGGCACACGGCAGGCAGGAGCACAGAGACCTCCCAAGGGTACCAGGCTCCAAGGCCAACAAAGTCCACAGCTAAGACCCCAAGAGCACGCAGGCCCCTTGCCTGCCACCCAAGCAAAGGGGGCGCGGCAACCATCAAAGCATCCGCATCCACCCATTACAGCCCCGAGAGGTTCGCAGTGGCCAGCCTGCTTCCCAGGAGTACAGACCCTACCAAGAGGGGCCTGCACAGGCCAGTGTTCACTTGCCAGGGGAGCCCTGAGGGTGGCCGCAGAAAAGAAACTGCTATCGTTCATCACCTACCTTCCCAAGGATAATGTCTGAGAGCCCAGACTTCTTTAGGAAAAGTGCGGCTTCACTCGCCCCAACTCGCCCTGTGTATGCCGGATCCACCTGGAATTGGGGAGCAACACTTGAGATACGGCTCTGGCAGCCGAGCAGGAGCTAAAGCAACTCCCGTGACACTGGCTGCCAGCTGACAGCTGGGAAGCAGAAAGGAGGGAAGGCCTCTCTGGGTTGCAGTTCACAGCTGGGGGTTTCCAAGTCACTCCCTCTCCAAACTCAATCCAGAAAGACACTAGTGAAAACTTACCTGCTTGTAGTAAGACTCATATAATGGATTTCCAGTGGGAATCTGTAAACAAAACCACAGACATGGGTCAAATGTGGACACAAAGCCTCTCTTTAAAAAAAGTGTCATCCCCTCAATCTGTCATCACCAAACTACATAAATATTAAAATCAAAATGTTGGCACTTTAAATGTCCTCTCTACACTGACTCCCTGGAAGAGGAAATGGCAACCCACTCCAGTATTCTTGCCTGGGAAATCTCATGGACAGAGGAGCCTGTCGGGCTCCAGTCCACGGGTTTGCAAGGAGTCAGACACGACTGAGCGACTTAACAACAAAAAAACATAGACTGCAGTTTATTCTCAGACAGACATCTCACACTTCCTCAGTTTAGAAAAAGGAAATGCTAATGCTCTCAAGTAAGTCCTGACTCCAACACAAACCAGGCGGTTGTTCAGGAAGGAGTTGGTTTCCATTCACCGATGGGATTTTGGTGCATCCGGGAGCTGATGGGGAACAGACACCATTATCCTCTGAGACTGTTCTCTGGCTCCAGAACCGGAACAGGAGTCTCCGCAAGTCACCATGAATCACCAGTCTCACCAGCTTCAGACTGGTTTCCCTGCTTCAAGGCTTACTCCCAGCCCTCTGGTCTTCCTCCAGCTACCCACCTGAAGGACTGGGCAAAAAGGCGCTGACCAGCCCCAGGCACCAGGAAAGCCGTGGCCAGCGACCGCTCCCACTATGACAGGCAGGAAGTTCAAAGTTCTCAGCTTGGCACGGAAGACACTCCACGTTCCGGCCATCAGATTTCCTAAGATGCTGCTGTTCAGAGAAGATAACCACCTGATCTACAGTCAAGAGGCTAACTGAGACACGCCTGGATTCAGCTTGCTGCTAAGTCACTTCAGTCGTGTCCAGATTCAGCTTAACCTCTTCACTCGCTTAGGTAGTCGTGTGCGACTCTTTGCAACCCTGTGGACTGTAGCCCACCAGGCTTCTTTGTCCATGGGATTCTCCAGGCAGGAATACTGGAGTGGGTTGCCATTTCCTTCTCCAGGGGATCTTCCCGACCCAGGGATCGAACCCAGGTCTCCCATATTGCAGACAGACACTTTAACCTCTGAGCCAAGTGGAGGCCAAACTCTCACACACCCAACAGTGTCTGTGGTCTCTTTCCAACCTCAGCAAGTCGCCCCGCAGTGGCGAGGAGAGGATCGGCAGAAGTGTGCCAGCAGGGGCAGGATCTCAGCACCTCTAAGGTGCTGGCTGTAAAGGCTCTTACACGTGTTGGTCTTTTACTGCCTGAAAGGAAAAAAGCAGGACACCGCAAAGGTGCTGTTGACTTAGGGAGCTGAGAAAAGTGAAAAAGACAACAATATGCTTAATCATATGGAAGAACAGGTGTATACACAGCTAAAGAGAAAGCCAGGAAAAATGAGTCCTGGATGACAGGTGGGATAACAGTGTTCATTTTAAAAGTCCTCAAACACTGTTGTGCAATTTTTCATAATGAATAAAATGAGGGAGGTGGGTTCCTTTCAGCTACAATCACTGACTTGAACCAGCCCAACGCTTGCATACTACTGTGTGGTAAAAAGTCACTTCAGTTTAAAAATAATCCCCAGATTACGGTCAGCTTCTCCGGGGGATGGCAACACCTGCAAACACAGGAAGAAGTGAAAGTACAAGAACAGCAGCAACAGAGAATGGAAGTAGAAGAAAAGGAGCACAGAGACCTGCGAGGGAGGCGGAGGAGAGTCAAAACAAAAGAAAGAGGGGAAGGCCTGAAAAGGCAGAAAGAGAGAGGCAGAGCAACATGAAAAAGCAAGAAACGGACTTCCCTGCTGGTCCAGCGGCTAAGACTCCACTTTCCCAATGCAGAAGCCCGTGGTTCAGTCCCTGGTCAGAGCACCACTCCCCGCACGCCGTATTCAATCCCTGGTCAGGGCACCACTCCCCATACGCCATATTCAATCCCTGGTCAGGGCACCACTCCCCGCACGTCGTAGTCAATCCCTGGTCAGGGCACCACTCCCCGCACGCCGTAACTAAGACTTCCCTTGAGCTGCACCTAAGACCCGCTGCAGCCAAAATGAATAAATAAATATTTTTAAAATATACTGCTATGTGATAAAGATATCTTTAAAAAAAAGGCAAGAAAGGAGGGTAAAGACCGATGCTTGAGAAAGAAAAGACAACACACCATGGGAAGAAACGAAGGGCTAAGTGGGGACTTCCCTGACAGCCCGGTGGTTAGGACTTGGTGCTTCCACTGCCATGGGCCCAGGGTCAAGCTCTGGTCAGGGAATTAAGATTCGGCAAGCAGTGCGGCACGGCCAAAAAAAAAGCTAAGTGTACAGCAGCTACAGCAACTCCCTGGCTGGGAGCTTCCTCCCGCCCTGGGCCCTTGCAGATACCATTCTGGGGGAGGCTTAGCTTCTAATGACTTAGACAGGAGTGACCACCATCACACCCAGTTTGATCACCAGAATTTAAAATTCCACATGAAATCATAGAATTCAACAGCAAAAAAACAAACAACCCACTATGACTTGAAGTCTTCATATGCCTATGAAGAAACAGGGAGAGGATCTGAACAGACATTTTTCCAAAGAAAACATTACAGATGACCAACAGGCACGTGAAAAGACACTCAACATCACTAATCACTGAGTGAGTGAGTGAAGTCGCTCAGTCGTGTCCAACTCTTTGCAACCCCATAGACTATAGCCTACCAGGCTCCTCCGATAAGGAAAGGCAAATCAAAAAGTACAGTATCCCACCTCACACTGGTTAGAAAGACTGGCATCAAAAAGATTAAAAATAACAAGTATTGGTGAGGATGTGGAGAAAAGGGAACCCTTGAACACTGTTGGTGGGGTGTAAGTGGCTACGGCTGCTAGGAAAGACAGTACGGGGAGTCCTCAGAAAATTAAAAACAGAAATACCACACAATCCAGCAATTTCACTTCCGGGTGCTTATCCAAAGGAAATGAAAACACTAACTCAAAGGAGAACAAACAACACGCCCATGCTCGCTGGGGCATTGTTTACAACAGCCAAGACCTGGGAGCAACCTAAATATTTACTCACTGAAGGATGAATGGATAAAGAAGGAGGGGTGTGTACACACACACTCAGAGGAATACTACTCAGTCCTTAAAGAAGGAGATCTTGCCATCTGGATGAACCCTGAGGGCATTATGCTAAGTGAAATAAGGTAAACCGGGAAAGACAGTCTCACTTGTATCTGGATCTAAAAAAACAAAAGGCCAAACCCACAGATGCGGAGAACAGAAGGATGGTTGCCAGAGGTGGGAATAGGGCCTGGGCAAAATGGGTAAAGGTGGTCAAAAGGTACAAACTTCTCGCTAGTTAATAATATTGTATTGTATACTGAAAGTTACTAAGAGGACATCTTAAAAGTTCTCATCACAAGAAAAGAAATTTTATAACTATGTGTGGTGATGGATGGTAAGTATTATGATCATTTCACAACATGAATAACAAATAAATAAATAACAAATAACAAATCATCACACTGTACACGTGAGACGAACATAATGTTACATAGATCAACTGCAATCTCAATTTAAACTAATTAACTAATTAAAGGTCTACGTGCTCTCAAAACACATCACCCTGGAGGAATAAGGCCAAGACAGGAAGCAGAGTCGGGCCGGCTGTTTGTCATCTCTCAGCAAAGGTGGTGGTGCTGGGTCCCGATAGTACATCATGTGTTTGTGGCTCGTGGGAGCAGAATGCAAGACCACGGGGACCCCCCCCCAACCCTGACCTGAACAAAGGTCCCCGTGCTGCCAGCAATCAGAGAGGTGTGGCTCTGAAACGAATTTCCAGTGGTATTTTTTTTAAGATCTCATGGTAGGCAGGAGAGAGGTTTCTAAGCTACTGTGATTCCAATGAAAAACAGAGTTACGGTATTTGGAGCACCGAGGGCTAATAACTGTCTCAAACTTCCCACATGCTTCTCAATCAGATCCACGATCAGGAGAAACAAGACCCCAAACAGTCCAGAAAAGGCCCTGAAGCCCCAGGCCCAAAAGACTGGACGGTCAGTGCTAAGGACTCCTCTCATAGGCAATCTGTACTCAGAGGTCAATCCCAAATGACCTACAATAATGGAAAACCACAGGGGGCGCCTCACTCATTCCTCACTAAACACAGGGATCAGTCTGGGTAACCTGGGACAATGACAGCAGTTAAGAGGCTGATTTAATTACACACACGTCAGCCACTACACAAGCAAAAGGGGGCAGGAAAGGGGAAACATCGGCAGACCTAATTGGCACTTCCTCTTACCACACAACTTCCCTCCAGGGACAGTGGAGTCATGCCTGCCAGCTGCCCGATACATGATTGCAACAAAACTGAAGACAAACGCTGCAAAGGCCTCGAGCCCCTGGATGACAGCCAGATACTTTGGACACAAACAGCTCGCGGGTACGGGCAGCCACACTGCTAGGACAGAGCCCCCGGAGTGCTGAGAATGGGCACCAGAGCTGCCCACCTCTGCCCAACCCCGAAGTGAGGCCAGGGCAAAGGTAGAAAGGGAACAGGCCAGGGGACAAGGCCTTCAGTGTTCAGAGGCTGTGGACAGCTCAGAGATGGCTTCAAGAACGGAAGTCAGACAGAGCCTGTGCAGGAGGGCATTCTCCTCCACCAGCCCAGGGTGCTAAGAGGCCATCTTTGACTCTGAATTATTCACTGACATTCAGTATAACTTTCACTGTGGACTTTCCTGTTGGTCCAGTGGTGAAGACTCTGCGCTCCCAATGCAGGGGTCCCGGGTTCAAACCCTGGTCAGGGAACTAGATCCCACATGCCACAACTAAGACTTGGCACACCCAAATAAATAAAAAACCTGTGAATCTGATCTTTCAGCTGGTCTCCTAAAATACTAAGAAAAGTTCCCAGGGGCTCTTCACTCTATCCTCCAGCCCAGAAGTAAAAGTCGCTCAGTCGTGTCTGACTCTCTGCAACCATGGACTACACAGGCTATGGAATTCTCCAGGCCAGAATACTGGAGTGGGTAGCCTTTCCCTTCTCTAGGGGGTCTTCTCAACCCAGGGACCGAACCCAGGTCTCCCGCATTGCAGGTGGATTCTTTACCAGCTGAGCCACAGGGGAAGCCTGAAAGGCAAAGTGCAAATGGGAAGAGAGGCAGGGGAACACAGCAAGGAACAAGTCCACATCCTTCTGCTGGGAGGCCTTTAAAGCTCCACCGTTCACGCAAGTGTGTGTAACTTTAACACCTGCGGAAAAGCAGCTTGAGATGAGGAGCACGCCAGTACTACTTTGGAGGGGAAGCCCTGAGGATTGGGTTTCCTAATCCTCTCAGGACTGAGTCCATCAGCTCTGATTCCTGCTTTCATACAGGGCAGGAGCTCTTCTGCAACACAAAATCATGATCGCTCGCCTTGCTTGCTTCAAGACATTTGTAACGTAAACCCATTTTCATTTTTAAACTTTTAGAAAAAAGTATTTATAATTCCTTGATCTGATAAATAGTGGATCACATTTACTGAACACTCACTGTTTTCTATCCTGTATCTCAATTAATTGTTTCCAGCAATGCTACAGGGCAGATACTACTGTTTGCCCCCATATATGGGTGAAGGGACCAAAGTTACCTTGCCCGGGGTCACACAGCCCAGGAGTGATGGAGCCAGAGGAAACCCAGGCCATGGGACACAAACCCACTCTGCACTCTGCAAAAACAGCCAGGGCATGACAGAGCTGGACACAGGGCCACTGCACAGCCTCCTGAGCACGCTTGCCTGAGAAGATGCAAACACGTGACTGTGTCGTGGTAGACTGTAGTCAACGGACGTGGTCAAAGTGCAACACTTGACTTAAGCACAAGAACCAGGGCAGCCTGCCATTTCCTCAGGAAAACTGAGACTCCGTAATGGCCGTATTTTTCAAAGCTCTTGCCACATTTTGCAAGAAGTTAGGCACATACCAGCAGAAGACATCCCTGTGTGAGTTCCTACTTGGAAAACCAGATGCTGAGACCAAAACAGGGCTAGAGAAGTGCTCACTTGATAATCCCTGCATTTCGCCTTCCTCATAAGTTCCCCCGGCGCTGTGCACAGCCCTCGCCCCGGCGGTGCGCACAGCCCTCCAGGCAGGCCAGACCACACTCTGCGGGTGAAGAAACCAGGATATAACTCAGTAGCTGTCACAGAGCATCACCAAACGCTGGGGCATCCTGAACCTCCCTGAAACTGACAGCTCCCTCCAACTGCTGGATCCGAGGCTCCTAAGCCAAAGCTAAGGTGAACACTGCAGGAAGAACTGAGACAGGAGAAAGAGCCTTCATAAATCCTGAGGAAAGAGATGTCCCAATTTTAAAAAACTAGCCAAGGATAAGAAAAAGGCGATTCTGAAAGAAGGGATGCAGCAAAGTTAGGGGAGATGTTCAGTTTAGATACTGCAAAACGGAAGGAAATGCCAGTATTTGCTATCAGGCTGGTAAAGGTGCAAACTTGACCTGGGCCCTGCCAGTGGGAAATTAAGGTGGGTGGGTGGAGGGGTTTTCTGGAGGCCAATGCAACATGTGGTACACGTGCATGCCCCTGACACGCAGGTCTAACGTGATTCCGCCAAGTCTTCGTTGATACAGATTTGATTACTCTAAAATTTATACAGGAAGCCAAAGGAACTAAGATAGCTAGAACAATGTTGAAAAAGAATAGAGTGGGAGGACTCTGTCCACCCGATCCCAAGTCTTGCTATAAAGTTCCAGTAATCTAGACAGTGTGGCACTGATGGTGGAAAAGACACACAAAACCATGGGCACGACAGCAAGCCAGACACAGGTCCACGTAGGTGTGTCCAACCGTGGGCACGACAGCGAGCCAGACGCAGGCCCGCGTAGGTGTGCCCAACCGTGGGCACGACAGCGAGCCAGACGCAGGCCCGCGTAGGTGTGTCCAACCGTGGGCACGACAGCGAGCCAGACGCAGGCCCGCGTAGGTGTGCCCAACCGTGGGCACGACAGCGAGCCAGACGAAGGGCCGAGTAGGTGTGCCCAACCGTGGGCATGACAGCGAGCCAGACAGGCCCGCGTAGATGTGCCCAACCGACTTCTGACACAGGCACTGGAGACAGCCAGGAGAGAGGCCCGTGTCCACAAACGGTGCTGGAGCAACTGGCCATCCTCCAGAGGGAGAAAATGAGCCTGGAGACATTCAGTCTCACACTTTCTACAAAATTAACTCCAAAGGGATCACGAACTTAAATGTAAAGCCAGAAAACTTTCAGGAAAAAAACAAAGGAGAAAATATTCAGGATTGGGGGCTGGGGAGAGAGTTCAGACTTGCCACCGAAAGCCTGATTCAAAAGGAAAAAAAAAAAAAGGAAATCGATAAACTGGACCTCAACAAAATTTAAAATGTTTGATCTATGAAAGACTCTTGATAAGTGGATGCAAAGAAAAGCCACAGACTAGAAGGAAATACTGACGCTTGAACACTGACTGTGGAGGTTAGGGCACCCATCCTCTGCACAGTCAAAAATCCAAGTGTAACTTATAGTCGGCCCTCTCTCTATACACGGCTCCTCTGTTCCACATCTATGGAGTCAGTCAAACTCGGATCAAGCAGTACTTGATTGTAGTACACATTCACTTTAAAAAAAAAAGTTTTAAAAATAAAGAAACAGAGGCCACTCCTTCAGGGTTGGCCTGCTCAAGAAAGTAAAAAGAAACAATTCACACAGAAGCGGACCTGCACAGTTCAAACCTGTGTTGCTCAAAGGCAACTGTGTTTGCAAATCGCACATCCAACAAAGGACTGGTACCTGGAATACATAAAGTAAAAGTGAGAGCGTAAGCCGCTCAGTCGTCTCTGACTCTTTGCGACCCCGTGGACTGTAGCCTGCCAGGCTCTTCTGTCCACAGAATTCTGCAGGTAAGAATACTGGAGTGGGGAGCCATGCCCTTCTCCAGGGGATCTTCCTGACCCGGAGATCAACATAGGTGTCCCACAGTGCAGGCAGATTCTTTACCATCTGGGCCACCAGAGAAGCCAGGAAGGAATACATGAAGAACTCTCAAAACTCAACAACACAAAAAGGAAACAATTCAATGCGAACATGAGCAAAAGACATGAAGGGACATCTCACTAAACAGGATGCACAGATGGCAAATAAGGACGTGACAAGATGGCCAGTGTACCTTCAGCTGCGAAGTGCAGATTAAAAGCCACAGAGACAGGGAGCTATATTCAATATACTGTAATAACCTATACTGGAAAAGAATCTGAGAAGTTATATTCATAACTGAATCACCTCTCTGTGCATCTGAAACTAACCCAATATTGCAAATCAACCATACTTCAAGTAAAAAAAAAAAAATTCTCTTGAGAAACCACAGTATGAGGCCACCACATAGCTATCACAACAGCTAAAACAGCCAACAGTGACGCTGGTGAGCACGCAGAGAAACTAGGTCACTTATACACGGCTGGTGGGAATGTAGAAAGGTGCAGTTACTCTGGAAAACAGCCTGGCATGCAATTTCTTTAAAAAAAAAAACTAACTAAACGTGCAACTGTAACTATCCTGGGCATTCAGAAAAAGGAAGATTTAAAGTCACAGAATATCCTGTACTCAATGCTGAGTGCAGCTTTATTACTAATAGTCTCGCAAAACTGAAAGCACGCCAGACCTCCTTCAACGAACGGGTTTTCGCTCTAACGGACCATGGTCCCACGCACCATGGACTACTACCCGGCACTGAAAAGGAATCAGCTCCGGATAGACACAACACCCCAGCAGAATCCCCAGAGCACCACTGCAGTGGTGGTGGTTTAGTCGCTAAGTCGTGTTCGATTCTTTGCGACCCCAGGGACTGCAGCCCACCGGGCTCCTCTGTCCATTCCCCCAGGCAAGAATACTGCAGTGGGTTGCCATCTCCTTCTCCAGGGCATCTTCCTGACCCAGGGGTCAAACCCACGTCTCCGGCACCGGCAGGTGGATCCTCTACCACTGAGCCCCAGGGAAGCCCCTGGAGCACCGTGCTGAGTGGAAAAGGCCAGTCTCCAAAGGCTCCACACTGTGTGAGTCCACTGCACATAGTCACAGTGCTAGAATTACAGAAACCAGCAGGTCAGTGGCTGCCAAGGGTTAGGGAAGGAACGGGGGAGGAGGGAAGAGGGTGCGGCTGTGAAAGGGCCACCAGAGATCCCCGTGGGGACGGAGCTGTTCTGCACCCAACTGGAGAGCACACGCCTTTCTGGGCGGGACGGTGTCCTGTGCGCATGCGCAGTCGCTCAGCCGTGTCCGACTCTGCAACCCCACAGACGGTAGCCGCAAGGCTCCTCTGTCCTTGGGGATTCTCCAGGCAAGAACACTGGAGTGGACTGCCACCAAACTTTAAAAGTTTTAAAAAGAGACTCAGGAGATTTCACAACCAAATGCAAGGTGATATTTTTTAGATAATTAGGGAAATCTGAATTATGGACTGGGTATCAGATAATACTAAGCAATTCTTATTAATTGTTTTATGTTGTGGTAGGGCACGGCGGTGATGTAAAAGAAAACAGTCTCAACTACTAGAGGTGCATATTGAAATATGATTTTTTTAATATTTTTTTATTTTGCTCCTCTGAGGCCTTCAAAGCCAAGTGTGAACTTCTTAGTTGCAGTATGTGCGATTTAGTTCCCTGACCTGAGACCAAACCCCAGCGCCCTGAATCGGGAGTGCAGAGTCTTAGCCACTGGACCATCAGGGAAGTCTCGAAATATGATTTCTAAGGTGAAAACAAACTTGGATAAAGATATTTGCAAAATGTTGGCCTCTGTTGTGAACTGGTGTGAGTACATGGGAGTTCATTAAATTCTTCCCTCTGCTTTTAGTGTGTTTAAAATTTTCATATAACTAAAGACCAACATTTGATGTGTTTCTGCTCTGGCAAGGATTTTCATGGTACAAGCTGCTTCAGGTTCAAGTGTGATAAATGAAGAACAGCTTCACCACTGGCAGGATCGTGCTTTTGCCAAATAATAAAATCCAGAATTTCTTTAACACACAACCCCAGGGATTCAGTGATGATCAGATATGCAGGAAGGCAGAAGGGCAAGAAGGTTGGATCCGTGTGCCCTTCTTGCGGGCGGGGACTGCAGCTGACAGTGGAAGACCGAAGGCAGTCAGCAACTGGTTATGCCGATAAACGAATCACTGTGTCTCCCTGGGACAGAATGCCATCAGCAGTAAAAGCAGCCCACACAGAACCTCTGTGCAGCCTGCTGAAGTGAAAGGGGCAGAGTAGAAGCCCGGTGATGGCCCGGCTGGTGAGCACACAGCAGCCACGTGCGCGGGGATCTAAACCTGGCGGGACGGACACACACGTGTGCAATGATCCTTCCCGTGCACGGGGGGCCGGCCCTGGCTTTCTGAGTTCTCCAGTTAACACACACTGCTTTTAGGACAGAAAAGGGGAAAGGAGGCGTGGAAGATGAGGGGTCTGAAGGAAGACACATGCCTCTCCCTGGAGACCCAAATGACGCCACGATGAAGGACCAAGAAAGGGCACACCCGCCATGCGGCACAGAAGGCAGGGCCTCCCTGGAACCCATGCAGGCCTCAGGGGAGTTACATTTATAGTCCCCGCCTGCAAGGAGACTCCCCAGGTGGCACAGAGGTAAAGACTCCGCCTCAACGCAGGAGAGGCAGGAAATTCAGGTTCGATCCCTGGAAGATCCCCTAGAGAAGGAAATGACAACCCACTCCAGTATTCTTGCCTGGACAATTCCATGAACAGAAGAGCCTGGCGGGCTGCGGTCCACGGGGCTGCAAAAAGCCGGACAAGAATGAGCAACTGAGCACGTACCCACGAGGAGAACACGGAGCAAGAGCGTTCAGAACGTTCAGACACACCGCTCCCATCAGGTGGACAAGGCAGGCGGGAGGCGTTCAGGGCGGGAAGCCATTTGGGGGAACACAGAATCAGGGTGTGACAGCTTACACACTCCCAGGAGACCAGAGCTCTCTGCCCCATCCACCAGAAATGGAAGGGAGAAAGGAATGAAGTCACTGGAGGCCGCCTTCTGGCTCCAACACACTGATCCACGTGGGATGTAGGACCTATGCGGAGCCCCGACATTCCCCAAGAAAGCCTCTGCCCACACCTCTCGGCCAGGTCTTCCCATCACCAGGGGAAAGCAGAACCACACAGAGGTAGACTCAAGGCCTATCCCACCACTGGGACGCCATGCCACCCTGCGTGAGAGGGTAACAGGAAGGCCAGGGGTCTCCAATCGGAGGAAAGAGGTTGCAAGTGTCAGACATTTTTCTCTCTCTTAAGCGGCAGGAGGAAACAAACTAGCGATATTTTTCTTCTTCGCTATACAAATTTAAAAGGAGGTTTCTCTTAAAATACTGTGTTGCCATAATGACACCTGGTTTCACCTGACATTAACTATTCTCAAACCTTGAGAATAACCAATGCCTTTTTCTTATGGAAATGTTTGTCTTAAGCTATGCTAATGTGCAACGCATTTACCCCAAACTCTTTGTCTTCAAGTCGGTTCTGCCTAATGGCTCAGAACCTACTTGACAAATCAGTCTGTTATACTCAGATATTGCTCCCTTAATCTACGTAAACGAAACTATTTGTATGGTGATCTGCCCTTCTACAAGATTCAAGCTAATCATTTTATGGCCCGGGATGAACCTTTTGGTGCCAAGATTATCCCAAAATGCATCTTATGGGTGAGGGGCCTGGCGCCATTCTGAGTTTTAAGACATTCCTTTCTTTAATTAACAGACTGCTAGTGACTATATAACATCCAGCTGAAGACTAGCAGGGGGGCACTCTTTCTGCCCCCTTCTGATGCCTATGTCAGAAGCTTTCTCTAGCTCCTTTAAACTTTAATAAAACTTTACTACACAAAAGCTCTGAGTGATCAAGCCTCATCTCTGGCCCCGGATTGAAATCTCCTCCGGAGGCCAAGAATCCCGGCGTCTTCATGTCATTCAGCAACAACCTTTCATGGGGAGGCTGAGCAGCCTTTCTGCGCCTTAATTTCTTCATTTGGAAAAAGAGGACACGGACGCCCGCCGCTGCCACTGACACGCGGTGAGCACTCGACAAACACTGGCCTGTCAAGTCCTACCCTCTCACACATCACCCTCCTTCCACCGGCTCCTTTATGCCCAGAGATGCCCGCCCCTACATGACTGCATCTCAAACTACCAAGCTCCTCTGGTCCTTCAAGACAGTGGCATGCCCTTGGATTTGCCAGATTTCTGCTCTTGAACTGACAAGTGCATTCATTCACTTACTGAACGCGTACATGCTGGGCTTCCCTGGTGGCTCAGTGGTAAAGAATCCACCTGCCAATGCAAGGGACTCAGGTTCATATCTTGAGCTCTGAGGCTCAAGCAAGGAGAGAGGCAGGCTAAGCGAGCCCAGGACTCCAGCGCCGGAGCCTCGGATGTGACAACGGGAGGCACGTCCGGGCGGGCAGAGTCAGAGGGGGAGGTCAGGGACAGGCAGGGCCGGCCCTTCAGCGCATCCCACAGCAGGGACTCGGGGTCACTCAGCGCCGTTTCAGCGAGACGACAGGTCTGCCCACCCCTCGCTGGGAGGTCAGAACATCATCCCATCCTCCTGAAGGCGCGCTGAGCAGATGCGCCTGTGAGGAGAGCCGAGTATATACTCAGCTGCCGGGAGCGGGTGACAGCAGGGAGTGGAGGAAGCTGGGGAGACACTGCCTGTCCTCCAGGACGCCACCCAAGAACACAGCCATCCGTGGTGCAGCAACTCACGGAACAGGGGCTGCTCACCCCGAACATGTCTCTCTGGACGTCTCGACGGGGCATCAAGGTGGCAATCCCCTCTCCACTCCACAGTACCTACGGACTGCCCGCCTGGTTCTGAGCACTGGCCTCGGTTGGGCTGCAACAGTGAATAAGGGGTCCCCCCTCAGCCTCCTGGAGCTCCTGCTCTGGAGGAGGCGTTAGACATGACAATGAAAATGAAGAGCGTGAGCTACTCCATCTTGTAAAAGAACTCCATTTTGCAAAGGTACCGGGCAAACAGACTTAGACTTTGGATATTGCCTAAACTTGCCCCACTGTGCACGAGCCAATCAGCCCTTAGGTTAAACCTCCTGACTTTAAGTTCAAGAATTTGTGATTTACCTTGGAAGTAATGATTTACCTTTGTGATTTACCTTGGAAGTAATGATCTACCGTGGAAGTAAAAAAACCAATCAGAAATCCACACACAACCCTATAGAAAAGGGTAACCAACCAGTAGTCCTTCAGCCTGAACACCCCCTTTGTTACCCTTTCACCTGAAGATTCCCTATATAATCAGTTTAACCCAAAACTCGGGGCTCCTCTCCTTAGCCGCTGCGTGGGTAACGGTGGGAGCCCCAGCTCGAGCTTGGTAATAAAAACTCTCTTGCTTTTGCATCGGATACCAGCTCCCTGGTGGTCATTGGGAGATTTCATGACTTGGGCATAACAAAAACGGCTGGGCACAAGTGCTGCGAGGAAAAGGTGGGATGGGGAGTGACGCAGGGGCCACAGACACAGGCCTCAGGGAGCGGAGCCGGCGGCCACCGTGGCCGTCTGCCCGAGGGGACCCTGGACACTGAGCAACCGCGCGGAAGCGGGCCCCGACTGAGCCAGAAGGAGGCGCCACTGGCAGGAGAACACCCAGGGGGTGGGGGCCTGGGGGGAGTGCCAGGCACAGAGGGAGGGGTACGGGGCTGAGTGCAGCTTCGGTGGGGCAGGTGGGCGGGACAGGAAAGGGACCTTGCCCAGGCCGCCTGGAGGGAGCAGGGAGCAGCTTCCAGCCCCAAACTCCTGCTTAAGATCAGCACAGCCCTGGCCTCCCTGTGGCCCTGTGTGTGCGTGTGAGCCGCTCAGTCGTGTCTGACTCTGTGTGACCCCATGGACTGTAGCCCGCAGGCTCCTCTGTCCACGGGGTTCTCCAGGTAAGAATACTAGAGCAGGCTGCCAAGCCCTCCTCCAGGGGATCTTCCGCACCCAGGGATGGAACCCAGGTCTCCTGCACTGCAGGCAGATTCTTTAGCCTCTGAGCTACCAGGGAAGCTCACAGCCCTCCTCGACACGGCTCCTCCAGGCGTCTCAGAGAAGAGGCCCTCCCCCATCGTGTCCATTCTCTCTTCCCTTCCTCCATCTGAGGGACCAGGCCCTGCAGAGATGCACAGGGCTGACACCTTAGCAGTCAGTGTCCCCTACACACAGCAGGGCACTGACTGCCCTCCTCGAAGGTGCCCACTTCTCACAGTGGTCCCAATGCCCCCCAGGCGTGCCCTGTTGTTCTCAGTCATGTCCGACTCTGTGTGACTCCACATACTGCGGCCAGCCGGGTCCTCTGTCCACGGGGTTCTCCAGGCAAGAGTACTAGAGCAGGTTGCCGTTTCCTTTTCCAGGGGATCTTCCCAACCCAGGGATCAAACCCGAGTCTCCCACGTCTCCTGCATTACAGGTGGATTCTTTACCATTGAGCCACCAGGGAAGGCCCAAGCGTGCCTGCTACTGCTGCTGCTGCTAAGTCGCTTTAGTTGTGTCTGATTCTGTGCGACCCCAGAGACCGGCAGCCCACCAGGCTCCTCCGTCCATGGGATTTTCAAGGCAAGAGTACTGGAGTGGGGTGCCACTGCCTTCTCCGAAGTGTGCCCTGAGCCTTCCCCAAATCCCTTTCTACGTCGGCCACCCCGGGGTCCCAACACCCCTGCCAGGACCGGGCCAGCAGCTCTCCCTGTCACCTCCCTGCTCCCCTCTGCAGGTGGCACCGTCAGGCCTCCCAGCGCCCACTGCTCTGTAGAGCCCAGGGGCTCTCGGAGTTCCCAGCACCAAGCCAGGCTCCCCAGTTTCACAGTGAGTGAAAAGACAGTCCCTGCCACCACAGAGCAGAGCATCAGGTCTGGTCAGAGAAAACCACAGAGGCAGAAGACCAAAGGCGCCGGCAGGGACAGCGCAGGAATGAAGCCTGGCCCTGAAGGAAGGAAGGGTCAGGCAGACAGAGCAGCGGGGGCGGCCTCCCAACCCGCGCCGGGCTCCGCACACACCTCCATCTCTCAGCTGGCACCCACGCTCGCCCACTCCCCTCCCCACCCCACTTGGCACGGGGCCACAACTCCACTCAGAAAGACCCTCGGTGGTTGCTGAAGGAGTCTGGAGTTCCACTCGGTCATGCCCGCTATGTGCTCCACCGCCACCTTCTGGCCCTGATGGCCCAACTTCCCCCCAGACTCACCCGTACACACACAAGCACACACTCTCGCTGGCTCACAGACACACACAGCCGCCAACCCTGCCTGCCCTGCCTCCCGGCCTGGCGGATGCTGCACCCTGCACGCTGTGTGCCTCTCGCCCTGTCTGAGCGCAGATTACCCCTAGTGGGGCGTGCGGCTGTGAGCGTCCGCCTGCTGAAAGCCAATTACCTTCCAGCCCCCACACCAAATCTCCGGCTCTAAGTAGTAGTCCGAATTCCCCACTGAAATGAGTCCCTCTCTCCCACGCTTCCGTAGCCCCAAATTCACAAAAGAGACACTTCTTCAAGCCTAATTTATGTTAAGACTACTGTACTGCCTGGGCCCCCTTCCCTACATTTCACTTCTTGGGGAATGGAGTTTCACACTCACATGTTGTGAGCTCCACCCACAACCCTGGGTCAGGGAAAGGCTGTTTGTGGGATGGGTGAGAATGAGATGGCGCCTTGGAAGGGAGGGGGTGAGACGGGCGGGAGGGGGTCAGCCCTCGGACAGACAAGGCTCCCACCTGGAGGTGGCAAAGTGAAGATGAGCTCGAAGCCTCTCGGGGCCTCAGTTTCCCTATGTGTAAGATGTCTGCTCCTATATCAAATGAGAAAATGCAGATAAAGCACACTGCAAAGGGAGGCACTTATGAGATCCATTATTCTGGTGGCTTTTATTATTGTCACTGAGACAGAAGACCAGGCTTTATCTACAAAGAACTGCTGGGAGACAAGTCAGACAAAGCTGTTAGGACACGTGCTACGACATCAAGCCATGTGCCATGTCGCAGCTGGCCATGCCAGACGATCTTTCCAGCAAACAGTGAACTAGTTCACCAAGTGCTGGCCACACGACGGGACACATTGTCCTCGTTTTCTCTCGACTCGTTGGCTGAGCCGCTCTCAATGCCAGGACAGAACGGTCTTTCAGTTCTCTCGGTTTCTGTGGTTTGTTTTTATTCAACATATAATTTCACATACAGTAGGCTAAAGAAAGAAAGTTGCTCAGTCGTGTCTGACTCTTTGCGACCCTGTGGACTGTAGCCTACCAGGCTTCTCTGTCCATGGGATTCTCCAGGCAAGGATACTAGAGTGGGTTGCCATGCCCTCCTCCAGGGGATCTTCCCAACTCAGAGAATGGACCCAGGTCTCCTGCATTGCAGGCAGATTCTTTACCGTTTGAGCCGCCAGGGAAGCCCACAGTAGGCTAAGTACATACTGATAAAAACCCACTTACAGTACTGTGAAGGAAAGAATATTTTCTAGCGGTAAGAAGGCAACAGAAAAAAATCAAAAAGTAGAAAGCCAATACTAGAAACGTGGTCTGGAAGAAGCTGCTGATTCCAACGGCCTGACGTGTGAGCACCAGAGTGACCCACAGGCTTGCCCGAGTCACTCAGCATCATGGGTGTCGGCTCATCCCCTGGGGAAATGGGGAGTATTCCCTGGGGGCCCAGTGGCTAAGACTCCACACTCCCAGTGCAGGGGGCCTGGGTTTGATTCCTGGTCAGGGAACTAGATCCCATGTGCTGCAACTAAAGATCCCGCAACTGAGACTCAGCACAGCCAAGTAAATATTTTTTCATGTTCAAAATGGACATAGGAGTGTGCTGAGGGCCCAGAGGCCGTTCTAACCCTTATCAAAGAAAACACCCAATGACAGAAACATTTGCAATCACACACACCAGAGTCAATCAGGTTCTGGGACCTCCAACATGGCCACCTCTCAGGTGTGGGGCGATTTAGAGGGTGGTCCTAGCCCCAAAACTCCAGAGTCCTAATGGGTAAACTGTCTCCAAAAGAGGGCCTCATTGTCAAGTTGTATTCTTGTTCAATTTCTCCTCTTTAAACACAGCCTGAAAGAACACAGTTTTCTGTTTCCACTGGAAATGTTACACTGAAAAGCCCACCCTCGGACTTCCCTGGTGGTCCAGAGGCTAAGACTGTGCACCCAAGGCGGAGGGCCAGGGTTCTAGCCCTGAGCTAGACCCCACGTGCTGCAACTGGGCGCTCACATGCCACGACTAAAGACGCCGCGTGCCGTAACTAAGACCCGGCTCAGCCAGATAAATACTAAATATTAAAAGTAAAAAATCAATAAGCATAAGGATGACGGCACTGACACCTCCCTGACAAGGAATCAGTGGTGAACAGGCACAAAGGGGGTGTCCAACCATACTCCCTTACTTCCACACAAGACCTGTGCCCCGCATCTCTCCCCAGCATTGCTCTGGGGGACGCTGGGCGACCAGAGTCCAGGAGCCGGGGCTCTGACTGGATGGGAGGGGTGGGAGAAGGGAGAGGCAGGTCCCTCTTCCTCCTCTCCTCACTTCCAGCCCAGTGGAGGCCATTCACTCCACCTCTGCGGCTGCCACCTGACCTCCACGAGACCTCTGATCATCTGGGAGCCCGGCCCCAGCTCAGCTGTCTGAAGGGCAGGCACTTGGCTTTATTCTTCTTGGGCCTGAGCCAGCACACGTTAAGTGCTCAGTAAACATCATGGGGGCGTCCCCAGGGGACGGGCGGAGCCTCTGTGTGGGGTCTGCCCCGGCCTGGAAGACTGCTGCAAAGGTGATGACGGTCTGGTCTCAGCGGAGGCAGCCGCCACCCGGTGCCACCCCTCCGGCCCCCAGGAAGGCCCATCTGGTCCTACGCCTGCCCACACCACACCCGCTTCCCACCCCGCCTCGGAGGACCCCGTCCAAGGAGCCAACCCACACGCTCCTTTGATCCCCAGCCCTCTGCCCTTCCGGCACCCTCTGGCCAGGCTGCTCTGTGTCACTGCAGGTCCCACTACAGCAAAAGTCTCCGAGCTAGCAGCAGCTCTGGCCATCCCCTGGAGAAGCAGTCAGACGATCTGCGCATGTCGCTTCACTCCTCAAGAACTGCCAGAGAGCCTAACTGTCCCTCATAAAGTGGACTTGCCCAACCAGTCACCCTTTAGCTCAACAGATGATTACCAGCACCTAAGGCTGATGTTCAGTCACTAAGTTGTATCCGATTCACGCAATCCCACAGATGGGAGCCCGCCAGGCGCCCCTGTCCATGGGATTTCCCAGGCAAGAATACCAGAGTGGGTTGCCATTGCCTTCTCCAGGTCATCTTCCTGACCCAGGGGTCAAACCCATGTCTCCTGTATTGCAGGCAAATTCTTTACCACTGAACCATCAGGAAAGCACACCCAAGAATAAATTAAAACCGGCACAGTCCCTGCCTTAGTAGACACAGTCCACACAGTGGGGGAGAAACACCACCAATCGAAGACTCCCACCAGCACAAAATTACAAACTGGTATGTAGAAAAGCACAAGGTCTCCCCCAAGGCAGTAACAGAAAAGCTGGGCCAGTCTGTCAGGGTAGCGATGTGCTAGCTGAGATAAAAAGAGCAGCCGGGATTAAAGAGAGATGAAGAGGGAAAAGGACACTCCAGAGAGACCATAAAGAGCATGTGCAAAGGCCCTGAGGCAAGAGAGAATGTGCGAGCTACGGAAAGCAGGGCCTAGGGGCTGCAGGGCAGAGCGACAAGTCTGGGAGGTGCAGGCTACTGGGGTGTCAAGTGTGGGGCAGGGCAGGGGCCCGATCCAGTCCACAGACAGTGGAGGCCAGGCGCCACCGTCCCCCGCTTTCAGCCAGTGTGCACAAAAGGAGAACAGAGTCTGTGTCAGCCAGGCCAGAACCCAGCCAGTAAATCGTTTCTACGATCAAACACTGCAGGAATCCTGCCCAGCAGGCAAAGCGGGTGGCAATCCAAGGAGAAGGCTGTTTGTGGTCAAATGTAACCTCTACGTCCCCCCATTAGCAAGTGGCAGTAAGAACTGGGACGGCCGTGGCGGGCCTGCGCGCAGGAGCAGCCGTGGGGCCTGGGAGCCAGCACATCTCCCTTCCTCCCCCGCATCTGCGTCAGCCCCTCTCTGGGCAAGCGGACACCCGTCAGGCCCTTTTGTCTCAGGCTGATTTGTAGGCCAGGCACAGACTCCTGTGTCCTGTTTTACCAAGCCACCTTCTTCCTTCCAACCCTAAGTCACCCTAGTTAAAAGCAGGACATCTACCCCAAAGTCCCAGCCACGACGGCCCTTTGAGCTGGAGCTCCAGTTTCTCGCTTCCCCTCATCCTGTCCTGCCTCTGTCAGAAAGACCGTGCCAATCTCCCCTCCCAGGATCCCCCTGCCCTGTCCACGCAGCTGTCTCCAACACACCCGAGCAAGTCAGCCGCCCCTCCTCCAGCTTGGACCTGAGCCGCCCTGGCCCGAGCAGAGTCCGAGCTCCCTCTGGGCTGGGCGAGGCCCGCTCATTCCTCTGTCAGCTCTGGAAGCACTGAGGAGCCACGCCAGCAGGGAAACTCGCTGACCCCTCTTAAAGATAATGAGGAGGTTTTTCCAGCCCCCTCTACTCATCCCCCTTCCACTGAGACAAGATTAAAACAATAAAATTAAAATGCAGGGCTTCCTTGGAGGCTCAGTGATAAAGCATCTCCCGCCAAGGCAGGAGACACAGGTTCGATCCCTGATCGGGGAAGATCCCACATGCTACGGAGCAAGTAAGCCCGGGAGCCGCAACTACTGAATCCACGTACCACAACTACTGAAGTCCACACCCTAAAGTCCGTGCTGCGCAGCAAGACTAGCTTCCACTTTCTGCAACTAGAGAAAAGCCCGGGCAGCAAGGAAGACCCAGCACAGCCAAAACCAAATCAGTAAAAACACAACCAAGTGGCTCTCTCCCCACTAGACTCTGCAGAGCCCACCGCTGAAGCAGCGTGAGCGCAGCTTAAGGCAGATGCGACTCACACGGCTAAAACGCCTGGCAGCTTCACAAACAAGCAGACTCCCAGACGGGAAGCCACAGAGCAGCGCAGAGGCCCGGGAGGGGGTCACAAGAGTACGTCACATGCGCTTGCTGGCTGCGACCTTGGGCAAGTGACATAAGGTCTCTGGGCCTCAGTTTACCACTTGACAAAGGCAAGGAGGAGACCGACCAGGGTTACTGGGAGAATGAGCTGAGCCAACTGAATGCCTGTCCTGCCCAGTCCCTGGGTGCCTGCACAGACTCCAGGCCCTCCCAGACCTCCACATCTGACCGCCCTCCTCAGCTGTACACTTTTCAGAGCGCAGACGGCATCGCTCCACTGCGCACATGCCTGTGCATTTCTGCGTGTCTGGGGTTCCCAAGTGGCTCAGTGGTAAAGAATCCGCCTGCCAGTCCAAGGCACGCAAGCGGGATCCCTGGGTCGGGAAGATGCCCCTGGAAAAGGAGATGGTAACCTGCTCCGGTACTCTTGCCTGGGAAATTCCATGGACAGAGGAGCCACGGTCCACGGGGTCGCAAAGAGTCAGACGTGCAAAGAGCCAGACGCAACTCAGCGACTACGCAACAACAGGCCCCTCCTTAGACCCTCAGCTCCCTGAGGCAGGGGGGTCTTCAGGTTCACAGGTATAACCTGCTGCCCGGAAAGCACCTGCCCAGAGAAGATGCCCAGTAAAAACACGTGAACGCACAGCACGATGAAGGCACCCCGCGCACACATCTGCCTCTGAGGGATCCTGACGCTCCACCCCCGTGAAGCCGAGAGAACAAGTACAGAGTGTTACTCCCAATCTGCAGACGGGAAACTGAGGCACAGGAAGGGCGGCACAACTAGGGTTGCTGGAAGAACACCGAGGGGCCCGAACACGGGAAACAGGCACCCTGATGGGGCTGCAAAGGACAACGGGGCCCCGCAAGCTGCGTCCCAGGGAAGAGTATCAAGCCGCTTCCTGAGGGAGTGCTGGCTGCTCAGGTCAGGCCAAGGTGGAGGGAACCCAAGACCACTCCCTGGAGTGGGGTTCACGAGGTGCCTCTCACCTGGGTGGCAATTGGGTCTGCTGGCACAGCCTGAGGCACCAGAGAGTGGACACTCTATCCAGTGTGTGCGTGTGAGGTCGCTTCAGTCACATCTGACTGTTTGCAACGCTAGGGACCACAGCTCACCAGGCTCCCTCGTCTATGGGATTCTCCAGGCGAGAATACTGGAGTGGGCTGCCCTGCCCTTCTCCAGGGGATCTTCCCGACCCAGGGATCGAACCCGTGACTCTTATGTCTCCTGCACTGGCAGGCGGGTTCTTTACCACTAGCGCCACCTGGGAAGTGCACTCTATCCAGTCCAGTTCGGTTGCTCAGTCGTGTCCGACTCTTTGCGACCTCATGGGCTGCAGCACGCCAGGCTTCCCTATCACCAACTCCCGGACTTTACTCAAACTCATGTCCATTGAGTCGGTGATGCCATCCAACCATCTCATCCTCTGTCATCCCCTTCTCCTCCTGCCTTCAATCTTTCCCAGCATCAGGGTCTTTTCCAATGAGTCAGCTCTTCGCATCAGGTGGCCAAAGTACTGGGGTTTCAGCTTCAGCATCAGTCCTTTCAATGAACACCCAGGACTGACTTCCTTTAGGATGGACTGGTTGGATCTCTTTGCAGTCCAAGGGACTCTCAAGAGTCTTCTCCAACAGCACAGTTCAAAAACATCAAGTCTTCGGGACTCACCTTTCTTTATAGTCCAACTCTCACATCCACACATGACTAATGGAAAAACCCTCTATTCGGTACATCTGATCAAAGATGCTCGCTCACTTCCCCAACCAGCTGATTGGGATTAAGAACTAGGCATGGGAAAAGTTGTTTTAAAGCTCAAAGTTGGGGCAGAAGAGACAAAACTTACGTGTTCTTTGCGTGACTGGGAGCCACGTAGTCAACAAAAACCAGGCTGATGCAGGTCACTGAGAGAGACAGCCGGGATCTCTGGATCTTACAGGATGGGCCAGATTTACTCTAAAACCTGACTCTCCACCCCCATCCACCCCCAAGTTATACCGCATTAGCATTTGAGTGAGATATAGAAGCTAGAGATTACTTTGGAGGGAAAAACAAGGGAGGAAAGGACAAACAAGTGTCCCAAGCCCTGAGCCTTCATTCCAGACACATTTGCTGGATGATGCTGTGGGCGGGGTTCCCAGTGGGCCGCCTGGAAGAGCAGAAATTGCAGGGCTCCGCAGGCAGACAGAAGTGGGTTTAACTCCATCTCTGCACTCACCAGCAGTGGGACTTCAGCAAGTTATTAATACTTCATCTCTCTGAGTCTCCGCTTCCCGTTTGTAAAATGGGAATAAAAGCTTCTCAGAAGAGTGGCACACATTAAAAAGAAGTGAGGAGCGACTAAGCTGTGTGCCACAACTACCAAGCCTGTGCTCTGGAGCCTGCAAGCCGCAGCCACTGAGCCCACACGTCTAGAGCCTGTGCTCCACAGCAAGAGAAGCCGCCGCAATGAGGAGCCTGCGGACCACAACTAGAGTGGCCCCACCAGCCACAACCAAAGAAAGCTGCACGCAGCAACAAACGCCCGGCACAGCGCAAAATAAGTAAAATAAAAAGAAATTCTTTTTAAAAAGAAACTTATGACGAAGGGGAAAGGAAGGAAGAAGGAACTCCGTGAGCACTGGGCAGACTCATTACCACTGAGCCCAACACTCTCCTTCTGTTACCACTGCTCCTTGGGTCTGGGGGCCATGTAAGGTCCAGTGGAGCTGAGGGGAGACCCCACCAAAGAGGCCTCTGGGGCAGACAGCGTTCGTCGGGCGGTCACAGCATGAGGTTCTGGCCATGGGGTTTGGGGTGGGAGAGGTGGGAACACACAGAAAGAAAGGATGCAAGCAGGAGAGAAGACGGTAAAGGCTGAGGGTGGGCTACAGAGACTGGCAAGTGCTGCAGGGCTCAAGGAGGACCAGCCCCAAAGACAAGTCACCTGGGTTAAGGTCAGCAAGGCGGCCGGCAAACTACAAGAGCGCCTGGGACAGAGGCGGCAAGGAACACGGGTGCACTTCCGGGGGGCTGCAAGAGGAGAGGCAAAGGGGGCCTGGGAGAAAGAAAAATCAACGAGATGCTGATGGAGGGAAAAAAAAAAAAAGTCAGCTCTTCGCATCAGGTGGCCAAAGTACTGGGGTTTCAGCTTCAGCATCAGTCCTTTCAATGAACACCCAGGACTGACTTCCTTTAGGATGGACTGGTTGGATCTCTTTGCAGTCCAAGGGACTCTCAAGAGTCTTCTCCAACAGCACAGTTCAAAAACATCAAGTCTTCGGGACTCACCTTTCTTTATAGTCCAACTCTCACATCCACACATGACTAATGGAAAAACCCTCTATTCGGTACATCTGATCAAAGATGCTCGCTCACTTCCCCAACCAGCTGATTGGGATTAAGAACTAGGCATGGGAAAAGTTGTTTTAAAGCTCAAAGTTGGGGCAGAAGAGACAAAACTTACGTGTTCTTTGCGTGACTGGGAGCCACGTAGTCAACAAAAACCAGGCTGATGCAGGTCACTGAGAGAGACAGCCGGGATCTCTGGATCTTACAGGATGGGCCAGATTTACTCTAAAACCTGACTCTCCACCCCCATCCACCCCCAAGTTATACCGCATTAGCATTTGAGTGAGATATAGAAGCTAGAGATTACTTTGGAGGGAAAAACAAGGGAGGAAAGGACAAACAAGTGTCCCAAGCCCTGAGCCTTCATTCCAGACACATTTGCTGGATGATGCTGTGGGCGGGGTTCCCAGTGGGCCGCCTGGAAGAGCAGAAATTGCAGGGCTCCGCAGGCAGACAGAAGTGGGTTTAACTCCATCTCTGCACTCACCAGCAGTGGGACTTCAGCAAGTTATTAATACTTCATCTCTCTGAGTCTCCGCTTCCCGTTTGTAAAATGGGAATAAAAGCTTCTCAGAAGAGTGGCACACATTAAAAAGAAGTGAGGAGCGACTAAGCTGTGTGCCACAACTACCAAGCCTGTGCTCTGGAGCCTGCAAGCCGCAGCCACTGAGCCCACACGTCTAGAGCCTGTGCTCCACAGCAAGAGAAGCCGCCGCAATGAGGAGCCTGCGGACCACAACTAGAGTGGCCCCACCAGCCACAACCAAAGAAAGCTGCACGCAGCAACAAACGCCCGGCACAGCGCAAAATAAGTAAAATAAAAAGAAATTCTTTTTAAAAAGAAACTTATGACGAAGGGGAAAGGAAGGAAGAAGGAACTCCGTGAGCACTGGGCAGACTCATTACCACTGAGCCCAACACTCTCCTTCTGTTACCACTGCTCCTTGGGTCTGGGGGCCATGTAAGGTCCAGTGGAGCTGAGGGGAGACCCCACCAAAGAGGCCTCTGGGGCAGACAGCGTTCGTCGGGCGGTCACAGCATGAGGTTCTGGCCATGGGGTTTGGGGTGGGAGAGGTGGGAACACACAGAAAGAAAGGATGCAAGCAGGAGAGAAGACGGTAAAGGCTGAGGGTGGGCTACAGAGACTGGCAAGTGCTGCAGGGCTCAAGGAGGACCAGCCCCAAAGACAAGTCACCTGGGTTAAGGTCAGCAAGGCGGCCGGCAAACTACAAGAGCGCCTGGGACAGAGGCGGCAAGGAACACGGGTGCACTTCCGGGGGGCTGCAAGAGGAGAGGCAAAGGGGGCCTGGGAGAAAGAAAAATCAACGAGATGCTGATGGAGGGAAAAAAAAAAAATCACTGTTAGAGGGAGAACTATCCACTCTTCAGATTGACAAGATTTATATTCAGGGTCAGCAGCGACTATATGGGGAGAAGACATCACAGACACAGCTGAGTAGGGAGCAGAGCGGGAATGAGGTTGATAAGAAAAACCCAGACAGGCCTGGAGGCAAAGGAAAAACACCCCACCTTCCACAAACTCACTGGCTACCAGCTTCACTCACCTTCAATTGGCCATTCACGATCCAAGGGTGCCCTACACCTCAATCCAGCCAGCTCAGGGCCTCCTGATCCAGAGGGGGCTCCCCTACTGCCCCCAAACAGAAACTATCCTGGAATTAGATCCATGCTTCCCTGGTAATAATCGTGAACTTTTGGGAGGCCCTCAGCTAGACTGGAAGCGTCTGGTAGGTCTGGGTCGACAGGAATCCATGGTGCAGCGCTTCACTTCACAAGTGTGAACGGTTGACAAGATTATCCAAGGAAGAAAGTCTGGCCATGTCATCCTTCAACAAACATACTGAGAAAGGAACAGGAAAAACCACACCAGGCAATGAGTGCCCTGGACTTGTTAGAGACCAGGAGATCCACACTGTGGAGCTCCCTACCCTCAAGGCCCAGATCCCTGGCCAGATGGAGAGAAGAAAGGCCCTCTGTGAAGGGTGCTGGGTGGTGTAACTCCTCAGTCCTTGCTTCACGGGTTTACCTGCCACCCCCTGGGTGCTGAGCACAGAGGCAGGGGTGCTGAGCAAGAGGCCTGCGCCTGGTCGAATGGGGACAATGCAGAGGGACCCACAGACCTCTGTGGACCACAACTGGTGCCGATGGGTGGTGTCAGGGAGGCACACTGCTGCGCGAGGGGGGCTTAGGACAGGTAAGCAGCGAAGGCCTCTCAGAAGAACAACACATGAGCTGCCACCTGAAGGAAGCCAGGCTCTGGCAGCATCAAGGGAAGAAACAGGGACGGACGCTTCAGGAAGGAGGAACAGCCTGCAGGACACCGGGAGGACAGACAGAACTTAGGCTATGGGAGGAGGAGAAAAGCCGCAAGAAGGGCTGTGGTGTGGGTGCCAGAGTGCGGAAGAGGCAGGAGAGGCTGACAGGCCTACCTGACCACCAGGGATTCCAGTAGGGTGGCGGGGAGGTGGTGGTATTGGCGGGAGGAGGAGATTGGGACTTTAGTCTAAAGGATTCTAAGCAGGTGAATCACATGACCTGATTCAGGTTTTCACACCAGACCTCACAGCAGCCTTTCTCTAAAAACCACTGCCTTTCTCTAAAGCTAATCCTTCATCGGTAAAGAATCCCCTCTCTTTGTTGTGTGGATAAGCACAAGTTAGAAATTATTTAATAAACTCTAAAGCACTCAATTAACGTTAGCTACTGTCATCAAAGTGCAAATTAAGGCAAGTGTCATTTGGATCAGAAGCTTTAAAAATCAGAGGCGCTTCATCATTAAATGAGCCTACGCGTGTTCCCCCCCCCCCCCCATACCCTAAAATGTAGCGACTGGCTAGTAATAATAATATGCAACATCTGCAGGGCACTTAATAGCTTACAGAGAGCACTTTTATATCTGTTAATTAATAACCACGGGTCTCCAGTGCTTTGGATTTAGTGACAGTGTTACAAATTGGCTAGTTCTGGCAATATCTAGCAAGTAGGCACCATCTCTCTCCGTGGATCAGCTGACCAGTCATGACAAGCTGCCTAAGAGCTCTTCCGGGGTTGGGCATTCTCACTGCTGTCATTGCTCCTTCCAAATGTCCCAATCTGACAGCGAAGGAAATAATGGTCCTAATTACAGGATCACTGAGTGATACCGATGTGCCAAGCATTGCTCTAAGCACTTGCCGTGCTTCATCTTCACCTGATCCCAACACTTTTTTAACATTCCCATTTTCCAAATAAGGTGACTGAGGCATGGAGAAGATAAGGGCGTCATCCAAGGCCACCCAGAGGAGTAAGACCCAGATCCAAGATCTGAACACGTGATAATGTGACCCTGCATCCTCACTCTGAATCCCAGCGCTGCGCTAGATCGTTCTGGCACACTGCACATAATTCGGTGCTTGGTACGACACAGAAATTCAGCAAATAAGGGCAGCTGTTATCAGCAGGACATGGGTAGTTTCTAGGTCCCACGAGAGTGTCACCTCCAGGAGAGCAGCGACCTTGTTAGTCTGGGTGACTGCTGCGCTCCCAGCACCTGGCCCCATGCACATTTGAAGGATGGATAAATGAATGAACGTGCCTCCCAGAAGGCAGGGCTGCCTGTGCATGGCTCTTATTTCAGGTCTGTGTCGCGCCACTGACACTGCCCCTCGGTAAGAGCATCAGGCTGATCTGAGGCACAACAAGGAGTCCGGAGACTTGAGACCCCCACCTCCCTTTCACAGCGCAGGGGTGGCGGAAGGGGCTCCTCAGGGAAGAGACGAGTCCGGGGTCGCAATGCCGGTGGGTCCCGGCTCCGGCGGGGCTCTGCCCTCTACCGCGGCGGAGATGCTGGCCGTCCCGGCGCTGGGGCCCGATAGGAGACAAAGACCCGCGGGGCCGCCGCACCCGCAAAAATGCTGGTGCCCCTTGCCCACCTCCCCGGGAGGCAGCCGAATGCGACCATGCATCACCCGGCCTGGAAGCTGCGGAGAATACTGGGCGCCGGACGGAGCGGACACGCGATGCGGCCCTGCCTGCGGGGTCGCCGTCCGCAGAGGGTCGCTAGGGTGCGGGAGGCCGCGGGCCGGACCGGCCTGTCACCTTCAGGACCGCCCGCCCACTTGCCCGCTCTCCGCCGGGAACCCTCAGCGCGAGCCGCCGTCACCCAGCTGAGCCTCCCCACGCCCAGGCCTCCCCGCAGCGCCCGCCTCGCGCCCCGCACGGCGACGCCGCACCCTCGCCCGTCTGGCCCGTACCTGCTGGGAAAGGGGGATGAGCGGGGCCGCCATCTTCCCGCGGACTCGGGCTCCGAGCGCCGCCGGGGAATGGGGCGGGGCCGCGCGCGCGCACTGGTGCGAGGGGCGGTGCGCGCGCAGCAGAGCCCAGGGGAGGGCGGGGCCAAAGCGGGGCGGTGCTCGTTCCGCGGAGCTAAGGGGCGGGGTCGAGGGCGGGGCCGCGTGCGCCTAGCCCCAGCCGAAAGGGGCGGGGCCTGGAAGGTGCACCGACCAGGGACCTTTGGGGAATTCCTCCTGCATTCCTTCACCACCTCTTCCAGGATTTCTCTGCTCTTATGCCAAGGTCAATGGCAACCCACTCCAGTACTCTTGCCTGGAAAATCCCATGGACTGAGGAGCCTGGCGGGCTGCAGTCCATGGCGTCTCTGAGGGTCGGACACGACTGAGCGACTTCACTTTCACTTTTCACTTTCATGCATTGGAGACGGAAATGGCAACCCACTCCAGTGTTCTTCCCTGGAGAATCCCAGGGACGGGGGAGCATGGTAGGCTGCAGTCTATGAGGTTTCACAGAGTCGGACACGACTGAAATGACTTAGCAGTATGCCAAGATCCCTTAGCCCTCCAGGTTCCTGCCGATTCTGGGCCCTCTGCAAGGGATGCCGTTGCCATTCCGTGCGCCTGGCAAAAAGGATCCTCTCGCTTCCCAACAAGGCGCCCTGTTCCTAGGATAGGGTGTGTGTGTCAGTGTGTGTGTAGACACACCACCCTTCCCAACAACTGTTCCTAGGATAGGGGTCTGTATGTGTATGTGTACACCACCCTTCCCAACAAGGCGCCCAGTCCCAGGATAGGGTGTGTGTGTGTGTGTGTGTGTGTGTGTGTGTGTGATATGGGTGTCAGCTAAACTGGGTTGCAATATTTTCACCTCTCTGCACCGCAGCAGCACCCACAACGCCTGGGATTATTTCCCAACCGCCACCTTCTTGATGTGTGGCCTTGGCAAGTAGCCTCTGTGCACCCCCAATCCCCTCTTCTGAAAGGAGGAAGTGGTAGTATGTATTTGCTATCGTTCTACCTCTGCACTGCACCCTGCACAGAGCAGGCGTTTGATGTTTGCTGGAGGACCATTACTGGAGAGGCATTTATTTCTTTAGACATGTGTTGCCTTCTTTTTGCTATGGACACCTGCTCATCTGTGGCTCAAACGGTAAAGAATCTGCCTTCAACACAGGATAACGGAGTTTGATCCCTGGGTCTGGAAGATCCCCTGGAGGAGGGTATGGCAACCCACTCCAGTATTCTTGCCTGGAGAATCCCATGGACAGAGGAGCCTGGTGGGCTACAGTCCATGGGGTCACAAAGAATCAAACACAACTGAGCGACTAACGCTGTCTTTCCACTCATCCTTAGCCGATTTCCACTAAAAGGATGACGAAGGAAGGTTCCAGTGGGAACTGACCACAGTGACACAAGGCTTCTTCAGCACAGGTTCCCCTTCCGTGGTCTCTCTTGTGACAGCGGCACTTCTCAGGCAGTGGAGCTGGAAGGTCGAGCAATCCTGAGGTAGTGAGGGCACAGCTTCCGGTCCACCTCTTCCACTCTGAAGTCTCACAAGCTTCCTGCTCCAGGGTCTTCAGCAACTTGATGTACCTCATGCCACTCAAATGAGCACAACATGCTTTGTAACTCATTCAACAAACTATTCACAATCAAATGTTCACTGAGCACAGGTGCTCCCTTGGTGAGCTGGGCAGACACACGCTCTCCACAAATAGGTCTCACCCTGGAGCTACCCAGAAGGTCTGCTAAACAGCCTGGGTCTCTGATTCTGATTTATAGCTCTGGGTGGGACCTGAGTCCGTTGGGCTGCAAGGAGATCAAACCAGTCCATCCTAAAGGAAATCAACCCTGATTAGTCACTGCAAGGACTGATGCAGATGCTACAACACTTTGGCCACGTGATGCAAAGAGCAGACTCATTGGAAAAGACCCTGATGCTGGGAAAGACTGAAGGCAAAAAAGGAGAAGGGGGTGGCAGAGGATGGCATCACCGACTCAGTGGACATGAATTTGAGCAAATTCCAGGAGACAGTAGAGAACAGGGAAGGCTGGGGTGCTGCAGTCCGTGGGGTCAAAAAGAACTGGACACGACCTAGCGACTGAACAACAACAAACAAATCCCCAGGAGGTGCTGAAGCTGCTGGTCTCAGGCCACCCCCCTGCCCCCGCCTTGTGAGAACCACAAGTCTAGAGGGGAAAAAAATCCAAAAAGAAAAAAAAAAAATCACATGAGGAAATAGATAACTATACACAGTGATAAGTGCTACATCGTAGTCCAAGGGTGTGACACTTGAAGACTGAGGGTGCACTCAGTGATGGCGGGGGCTGGGAGCCACCACAAGCAAAAAGGAGCTGAAGAGCAAAGAAGCATATTGAGACCGAGACGCTGGAGCCCAGAGAACAAGACAGAGGGCCTTGAAAGTGAGAGCGAAAGTCGCTTAGTTGTGTCCGACTCTTTGCAACTCAGGCCAAAATACTGGAGTGGGTAGCCTTTCCCTTCTCCAAGGGATCTTCCCAACCCAGGGATCAAACCCAGGTCTCCTGCATCGCAGGCAGATTCTTTATCAGCCGAGCCCATGAGGGTCTTGAGACAAGGCCGGATCACGTGTAGTCTGATCGGACAACACTGTGCATAGAGGAGTGAAACAGGACCGTTTATGTGATCCAGCCTCATTGTGAGACCATCTTGCTCTCCGAGCTCCAAGTTCTTAGTCTCACAGGCCCCTTCACTCCCTGTGCACAGAGGAAGGGGAGGCCACCAGACAGTTTTGCACATGATCAGCTTTGTGTTCTAGAACAGTGGCTCTGGATAAGGCGGGCAAAGTGGATGGAGAGGGGATGGGTAGAAGCAAGTGGAACAGCTGCAAAGATGCCCCAGTGGTCCAGGCGGGGGTGACAGAGGCTTTTAGCTGCCCTGGGTGCTTTATCAGTCCATGTTCCATAAGGAAAAGAGAAGCTGGCAATATCTGTATTTCAAACAGAGGGGAATTTGATACAGGAGACTGAGTACAAAATTGTTGGAAAAGCAGAGGGGGAAGGCAAGGTTACTGAAGATTAGTAACAGGAGGAAACTGCTAGTCTCTTTAGGGTTAAAAGTCAAAAGGGAAAGGGTTGTTATGCCAAAACCCACCACCACTGGGCGCTGAGCAGGAACCCCAGAAGCTGGTCCTCACCAGCCGCCGCTGTTTCTGCCATTATTGCTTTCTGTTTTGGCCATGCCACACTGTGGGATATCAGTTCCCGCATCAAGGATCAAACCCATGCCCCCTGCATGGGAAGCGCAGAATCTTAACCGTTGGACCACCAGGGAAGCCCCTCTGCTGTTGTTGCTAAAGTCCTTGTTATTGCCTGGGAAAAAAATGGCTTCTCCTCTCTGCCTGTCTTCTGACGTCCTTCTCACAGAACAGGACAGGACACTAGTGGGCAAGGGTGTCTGGGAAACGTGTGCAGGCTTCCAGCCTCACTGTCGAGCGTCTACAGGGGCGACAACCACACAGAGACTCTCTGGCCTGGTCTTGACTGGAATCAGAGGCTCCATGGTAAGAGTCCCACCAAGTCACTCCCTCTCCTGCAGCCATCCTGGGCGGTGCTCAACCTTCCTGGGGTCTCTCTCACTAGAGTCTAGAGCTGCACCATCCAACGCAGTGGCCTCTCCACATATGGCGATGTGCGTGCACGCTCAGTTGTGTCCAGCTCTTTGCGACCCCATGGGCTATAGCAGTCCAGTCTCCTCTACCCTCCACTGTCTCCCGGAGTTTGCTCAAATTCAGGTCCAGTGAGTTAGTGATGCTCTCTAACCATCCCATCCTCTGCCTCCCCCTTCTCCTTTTGCCTTTAATCTTATTAGGGTCTTTTCCAATGAGTAGGCTCTTTGCATCAGATAGCCAAAGTATTGGAGCTTCAGCGTCAGTCCTTCCAATGATTGTTCAGGGTTGGTTTCCTTTAGGATTGACTGGTTTGATCTCTATGCAGTCCAAGGGACTCTCAAGAGTCTTCTCCAGCACTACAGTTCAAAAGCATCAGTTCTTTGGCGCTCAGCCTTCCTTATGGTCCAAATCTCACATCCGTACATGACTACTGGAAAAACCATGGTTCTGATTATACAGACCTTTGTCGGCAAAGTGAAATTTCTGCTTTTTAATGTGCTGTCGAGGTTTGTCTCTGGTAGCTCAGACAGTAAGGAATCTGCCTGCAATGCAGGAGACCCAGGTTTGATCCCTGAGTCAGGAAGATGCCTTGGAGAAGGGAATGGCTACTCACTGCAATATTCTTGCCTGGAGAATTCCATGGAGTGAGGAGCCTGGCAGGCTAGTCCATAGGGTCGCAAGAGTCAGACATGACTCAGTGACTAACACCTTCAGTTTCACTTCACTAGGTTTGTCATCGCATTTGTTAACCATAATGATGTCATTTTAACTTGATTACCTCTACAAAGACTTTATATTTTTTTTTAATTTTTATTTATGTATTTTTGGCCACAAAGTATATGGGATCTTGATTCCCCAACCAGGGATTGAACCATACCCCCTGCATTGGAAGCTCAGAGTCTTAACCACTGGACCACCAGGGAAGTCCCAAGATTTTATTTCTCATTTTAAAATGTAGAGAGATACTGAATCACTATGTTATGGAATAGGAATTAACATAGTGTTGTAGGACAATTATGCTTCAAAAATAAGCTCAGAGAAAAGGAGATCATATTATATTTGTGGTTACCAGAGGCAGGGGGGTGGGGGAAGGAATTGGATGAAGACAGTCAAAAGGTACAAACTTCCAGTTATAAGAAAAATAAGTACTAGGAATATAATGTACCACAGGATAAATATAATTAACACTGCTGTACGTTATATATAAAAGGTGTTGGGAGTAAATCTTGTGTTCTCAGCACAAAGAAAACATATATTCTTTCCTATTTCTTTAATTTTATATCTATACGAGATGATGGACATTCACTGAGTTTATTGTGGTCATCCTTTCATGACGTGTGTAAATCAAATCATTATGCTATACACCTTAAATTTACACAGTTCAGTTCAGTTCAGTCACTCAGTCGTGTCTGACTCTTTGCGATCCCATGAATTGCAGCATGCCGGGCCTCCCTGCCCATCACCAACTCCAGGAGTCTACCCAAACTCATGTCCATCGAGTCGGTGATGCCATCCAGCCATCTCATCCTCTGTCATCCCCTTCTCCTCCTCCCCCCAATCCCTCCCAGCATCGGGGTCTTTTCCAATGAGTCAACTCTTCTCATCAGGTGGCCAAAGTATTGGAGTTTCAGCTTCAGCATCAGTCCTTCCAAAGAACACCCAGGACTGATCTCCTTTAGGATGGACTGGTTGGATCTCCTTGCAGTCCAAGGGACTTGCAAGAGTCTTCTCCAACACCACAGTTCAAACGCATCAATTCTTTGGCGCTCAGCTTTCTTCACAGTCCAAATCTCACATCCATACATGACCACTGGAAAAACCACATCCTTGATTAGACAGACCTTTGTTGGCAAAGTAATTGTCTCTGCTTTTTAATATGCTGTCTAGGTTGGTCATAACTTTCCTTCCAAGGAGTAAGCGTCTTTTAATTTCATGGCTGCAATCACCATCTGCAGTGATTTTGGAGCCCCCGAAAATAAAGTCTGACACCGTTTCCACTGTTTCAAAGTAATTGTCTCTGCTTTTTAATATGCTGTCTAGGTTGGTCATAACTTTCCTTCCAAGGAGTAAGCGTCTTTTAATTTCATGGCTGCAATCACCATCTGCAGTGATTTTGGAGCCCCCGAAAATAAAGTCTGACACCGTTTCCCCATCTATTTCCCATGAAGTGCTGTATGTCAATTCTATATCAATAAAACTGGAAGAAAAAATTAATTACAATTAACTGAGATTAAAAATTCACTCCTCCTAAGAAGGTACAGAACCAAGTGCAAACCCTAATGTGCAGGACAGACTCTGGGTGATAATGATGTATCCATGTAGGTTCAGCAATTGTCAGAAACGAACCACGGTGGTGTGGGATGTCACTGGCAGGGCAGGGTATACAAGTGTGGGGACAGACAGTATATGGAAACTCTCTCAGTTCTGCTCAGTTTTGCTGTGGATTTAAAACTTCTCTAGAAATGCAGTTTATTAATTTAAAAAATTATTTTATTTTTATTTTTTTGGTTGCACCTTGAGGCATCCAACCTTGAGGTGGGGTCTTAGTTCCCTGAACAGGGATTGAACTCATGCCCCCTGCAGTGGAAGCATGTTTTCTTAAACCACTGAACCACCAGTGAGGAACCAATGAAGTTTATTAATTAAAAAAAAAATTCATTTCTCAGTCCCACCAGGCACATTTTAAGGGCTCACATGTGGCCAGTGACTACTGCATTGGCCACGAAGATGAAGAAATCTCCAGGACTGTGCTGCTGCAGAAGATGAGTCCTGCCGGGTCTGAGCTGGTCTGACCCATCTTTGTTCAGCTATTTCTGGCATTTTCCCTTGAGTTCTAGCACTGCTTCTTTCCTCATTAACTTCTCCCTTGTTTAGAGATTTAAAAGGTGGGCAGTGTTTGAGTCCCACCCCTGTGCTTCCAGGGAGTGAGTCTTTAGCTTCTGAGACTGGTTTGTTGTTGTTCAGTTGCTATTAAGTGCCCAGCTCTTTGTGACCCCATGGATTGTAGCCCGCCAGACTCCTCTGTCCATGCGATTTCCCAGGCAAGAATACTGGAGTGGGTTGCCATTTCCTCCTTCAAGAGAACCTCACAACCCACAGATTGAACCCGGGACTCCTGCATTAGCAGGCAGATTCTTCACCACTGAGGCACCAGAGATGACCTCTGAGACTGATAACCCCTGATTACCTGGGAAGACCAAAATGATCTGGCAGCCGAAAAAGTTCAAGGTCCCGAGTCTGCCAACTTCGACCAAAGCCAAAACAAAACTTGCCCAACCTCCACTTCCTGGTCAGACTTTTCACACCAGTCATTTATCCACATGCTCTGTATCATTTCCGATTTTATTTGGCTTCCTTATAATATAACTAAATTCCAAATTCTAAAATTGGTGTCCTAAATTTGATTATTCCCAACACAAATTTCTGTGTGAAAACAGAGCTCTTCCAAACAGAAGCCTCTATGTGTGACTTTTTCAAAGCAAGTCATTTGATTTAAGGGAATAAAAATTAAACTGCAAAGTAATCACTATTTTCACTTGAGAGAATGGATTTCATTGCTCTGTTTTACAGAGAACCAAAGGCCATAGCAGTGGGCCACAGAGTTGGGGGAAGTGTCACCTTCTTTGTGGAATGTTAAACATCTATGCACAAGGCCTGGGTTCTCTGGAATAACCAGTGTGCAAGGGAGGCATGCAAAACATTTCCAGACCAAGGGTGCTGCATAAAGATTCCATATTGGAAAAGTTTCCCACGTTATTAGGACCTTCCCAACCCAGGGATCAAACCCAGGTCTCCCGCATTGCAGGTGGATTCTTTACCAGCTGAGCCACAAGGGAAGTCCAAGAATAATGGAGTGGCTAGCCTACCCCTTTCTCCAGCGGATCTTCCCAACCCAGGAATCAAACTGGGTTCTCCTGTACCAACTGAGCTATCAGGGAGGCCCCAGTAATTTACAACCCAAAGCAATAAAGCATCATTTCTCCTTTCTCAAAGTAAGTTTTACTACCTTTTTTT
>SJYR01000016.1:1490889-1520454 GCA_006410655.1 Kobus ellipsiprymnus
GAGTGTGGTGTTTTTGGCCAGAGCCTCACCGGCCTCGGGCTTCCTCCAGCACTTGGATTTGTCCAGAGGAAACATTTCTGGGTACCAGGATGAGGGAAGGTTGGAACAAGGGGGACCTGGGGAGAGGGGAGGGGAGGGGAGGGGAGACTGCTCGGGGAGAACCATACCCACCCCACTGAGAAGAATAGGAACATTTTTCAAAGAAAACTAGACAAATGACCATGTATGAGGACATTTGCGCTTTTAAAGGTAGAATAAAGTAAAGAAACAAGGTTTTACCAGTCATCTTTATCTGGGGTGGGGATGACTAAAACTCGTTCCTTCTGTGGAATCCTTTGAAGCTATTTTCTCGCCCACTAAACCTGCCCATTAACATGTCGTCCTCATCTTCCTCCTGGGCCTTCTTCACCTCTTCCTTGGCCTGGATGGCATCCATCTCCTTTTCTGGGCCCTGAGGAAAAAACAAAGAACCTGGTGGCCAGGGATTACGCTTTCTGAGGGCTGACTGGGTGTCAGCATACAGCCCGCCTCTGCCTCCTGGAAGCCTCCACACCAGCTGGGGTCAACTGAAAAGAAGCCCCCCTAGGATATTCAGGTCCCCACTCCTGGAACCTGGAGATGCAACCTTGTATGGAGTAGGAGGGCGCTTCCCAGGTGGCGCTAGTGGTAAAGAACCCACCTGCCAGTCCAGCAGATGAAAGAGATGTGGGTTTGATCCCTGGATGGGCAAGACCCCCTGGTGGAGGGCATGGCAACCCACTCCAGTATTCTTGCCTGGAGAATTCCATGGACAGAGGAGCCTGGTGGGCTACGGTCCACAGGGTTGCAACGAGTTGGACGCGATTGAAACGATTTAGCATGCGCACACACTATGTCGGGGGAACAGCTTTGCAGATGGGATTAAATTAAGCATGTTGAGATCAGGAAATTCTACTGGCTTACCAGGTGGGCCCTAAATTCCATCACAGTGTTCTCATGGGAGAGGGCCAGAGGGGGATTTGACACAAACAGAGACAGAGGAGGAGACGGCCATGTGAAGACAGAGGCAAAGACTGGAAGGATGTGGCCGCAAACCAAGGGCACCAGGACCCTTCAGGAGCTGCGAGAGAGGGAATAAGGGTTCTCCCCTAGAACATTTGGAGGGAGCAAAGCCCTGCTGATGCCCTGATTTCAGCCCACTGATACTGATTTTGGACTTTTGGCCTCCAGAATTTGGGAGAATACATTTGCCATGGGCTTTTTTGTTTCTGACCAGCTTCATGGCATGAGGGATCTTCGTTCCTTGACCGGGGATCGAACCCACCCCGCTTACAGTGGAAGCTCAGATTCTTAACCACTGGACCACCGGGGAAGTTCCCACCTGTGATGTGATGCTTTAAGCCGGCGAGTTTGTGGTGATATTGTTATGGCAGCCCCAGGAAACAAATACCCGCTCCGTCCTCCATTCCCAGAGCACCTGGGCCTGTCTTTCAACCAGCTGACCAGTAAGGGACAGATGAGAAGAGGCCTCAGAGCCTAAATGAGAAACTCCAAACTTGTGTAATTAAAAGAAAGGCCCGGACTGAGTGCAGACATGTCAAGGAGGTTCCCGAAGTCATTGCGGAAAAGAGTTTAGTAAGCCTTTGTGGCAGAAATCAGATTCAAGAAGAAATGGTTCATAAGAAAAATCCCTTAGTGATAACCACCTTTCATCAGTGAAGGGGAAGTTTCCCCCCGAAATGCCATGAAATGTTCAAAGTTTAAGCACCCACTTTGCAGCTGGTCCCGGGGTGATGGACGTGACCCGCTTCTGTTGCTCTGCCATGTGGGGCCCTGCTGACCCAGGGAGGGATAATCCCTCCAAGGGGACTGAGTCTTAGAGAATCAATGGCTGAAAGGACTCCTTTTATACGCAAGCTGCATCCAGAGCTCACTTCCCTAACCACCCCCACTACTGGGCTTTTTATATTCAAGGCTGATATCTCATCTGATTTATCCCATTGCCAGGTGATAGAGAACTAGTGCCCCAGGGCCCACAGAAATGCTTAAAACTAGCCAATCCTAAGCCTGTTTATCCTGCTTTCATCTACCCCTTCCTGCAAAGACCAAACCAAAGTTTTTTGCTCATATCTTCCACCTTTTCCCTCTGCCTCCTGACCAACCCTGGTGCTTTCCCATGCGGCCCTGCATGGCCTGGCGTGGCCCCTCCTCTCAGGATCTGTTAGTAAAACAAATAATCTTTTTTTTTGATGGTGGCCACTTCCTGGTCTGGGAGTCTTGCCGTACCTGATTAACAACAAAACTTACATCTTAACACACAGGTATTTTGGACTTCCCCGGTGGTGAAGGCTCTGTGCTGCCAATGCAGGGGGCTGGGTTTGATCCCTGGTTGGGGAAATAAGATTCCTTATGCCGTGCAGTGGGGCCAAAAGATTTTTTTTTTTTTAATTTAAGAACACAGGTATTTCACAAACCGCAAAAGCCATGAAACGGTGTCCACCTCGATTCCTCGTCATAGAAATACACACAAAACTAGAGAGAGATACCATGACACACCTATAGAAAGCCACAGTCCCCAGTGCTGGGGAGACTGGAGAAAGTGCAGAACAGTGTGGCCTCTCGGGAAACAGTCTGGCAATTTCTCACAGTGTTAAAGACACACCATGCAACTCAGCAAACCCCATCTTGGATTTTAACCAAAAGAAACAAAAGAGCTCACCCACACACACACACAAACTATATACGAAATCGTTCTCAGCTTTGATCATACTGTTAAAAATTGGAAACAACCCAAATGTCCATTAGCTGGTGAGCAGAGAAACTACTCAGTGAGATGGAGAAACAAGGTACTGATGAAACCCCAGCAACATGGAGAAATCTTGGAGGCACTGCGCTTGGTGAGGGAAGCAGACTCAGAAAGACTCCACGCCTCCAGTGGTCAAGACTCCATGCTCCCAATGCAGGGGGCACGGGTTCGATCCCTGGTCAGGGAACCAATATTCCACATGCCGCACAGTGAGGCCAAGAAAGAAAAAGACAAAAGAAGAAGACCCTAAACTACATGATCCGATTTATACGACGTTCTGGAAAAGGCAAAACTGTAGGGACGTAAAAACAAGGACCTGTTGTACCGCACAGGGAAAAACTATATTCAACATCTTGTAATAACCTATAAGGAGAAAGGAATCTGAAAAAGAATACACACACACACACCCCCATATATATAGAGAGAGAGCACTTTGCTGGAGAGCACTTTGCTATATATCTGAAACTAACACACAACATTGTCAATACTTTAACAAAAAGTCCAATAGGGACAGATACCAGATCATCAGCAGATGCTGGAGTGGGGGGGGGCTTGTTTACAAGGAGACTTCTGGGGGTGGTGAAATTGTTCTGGGCTTCCCAGGTGGCACAGTGGTAAAGAATCCGCCTGCCAATCCAGAAGATCCAAGAAAATCAGGCTCGATCCCTGGGTTGAGAAGATCCCAGGAGAAGGAAATGGCAACCCACGCCAGTATTCTTACCTGGGAAATCCCATGGATAGAAGAGCCTACAGTCCATGGGGTTGCAAAGAGTCAGAAAGGACTGAACACGCACACAGGAAATTGTTCTACATTTTGATTTTTAGTGGTGTTTTCATAACTATAAGTGTTTGTCAGAATTCACAGAACTGTACATTTCACAGCACATAAATCAGACTTCAATAAATTCGACTCATCAGCAATGGACAGTAATGCCTAGCATGGCCAAAGACTTACATTCCCTTCTGCATTGAAATTCTCATCCGTGCAGAAGGGAATGTAAATAGGATGACAGGCTGGAAATTGCGTAGGAACTGGTGACTGCCCTGTCTACTCCTGGGCATGTGGCCACGGAAAGACAGGTACAGGAATGATGGTACAGGAATGACGGGAACCAGCTTATCCCTGAGGCCACCAGCTGGAAGCATCCCAAAGCTGCACCCACAGAGAACAGATGCATAGCTTCTAGAATATTCACAAAGGAAGGACAAGCTACTGCTCTATGGGAAAATACAAATGAGCCTCACAACATGGCCTGAATGAATAAGTGATGGGTAGCGACACTGATCTGAATTTCAAAAGGAGGTCAAATCCATCTGCAGTGATGGCATAGTGGGATTGCCATTCCTTTGGGGGCAAGTGCCGGCTGGGAGGGGACATGAGGAGGCTCCCAGGGCTCTGGCAGCGTTCTGTATCTTGATCTGGGTGGGGTGTTTATTATAGAAAAAGTAAAGCGCCTTTTTCTATATGTGAGACTCAAGTATGGAAATAAATGAATAACAAAAGCAAAGTTCATCGTGTTCATGGACTTCCCTGGTGGCCCAGTGGTTAAGAATCCACCTGCCAATGCAGGGGACACAGGTTCAATCCCTGGTCCAGGAAGATCCCACACCCGCAGGGCAAATGAGCCCGTGCGCCACAGCTACTGAGCCGGAGCTCTGGAACCCGTGCTCTGCAACAAGAGAAGCCACTGCAATGAGAAGCCCTCGAACCGCAGTGAAGAGTAGCCCCCACCAACCAAAACTAAAGAAAACAAACGTACAACAGTGAAGAGCCAGTACAGCCAAATACACACATAAATAATAAAGGGCTGTCTTCTTGAAAAAAAAAAAGCTCATTGTGTTCATCATACCTTGGTTTCACCCCAGGTGGCCTTGCCAAAATTCTCAGCATACTCTTCATCATCTGTGATCAGGAAGTTATCAAAGATGGTTCCGGATCTCACCTGTGGAGGAAAATAAGCCCTTTGTTACTGGTGTGGAAAATGAAACTTTCCACAAAATCAAACCTGCTGTGATTTACTCAGTACTGTCACAGAGATTAGCTGTCGACATTAGGACATGCTGAAACCCTTTTCTGGAATGTCAGTTCCCTCCAGGGCACTGGTCCTCAAACTTGGCTGCGTATGGGGCCCACTGAGAACATTGACAAGACTGCTGATGCCTGGTCTCACTCCCAGGGATGCTGGTTTAGCAGGTCTGGGGTATGACCCACCATAGAGGCTTTGAAGTTCTCCCCAGGGACTCAAGCATCCAGTGATGTTTGAGAACTGCTGATTGAGAACCTCCCTGTGCAAAGTGTGAGCCATGGATGGGCAGCGTCAACATCACTAGGGATTCAGGATCTCAGGCTCCACCCTGGACCCACTACATCAGAACCTGCAATCCTATCCTAAAGTTGATAGGCACCACAAGGTCAGCTCCAGACAGATTTCCAGGGGGCGTGGGGGGCAGACAAGAAGTATCCAGAGGAAAGGAAGGATGTCCATTTTATCTAGGGCTGCAAGTTTTGGGTCTGGGTAGGGGTGCCAGGTGCATGACAGGAGCAGGAGTTCAGGCTGAAGTTCAGAGTTATTAAACCAGAGCAAGTTTAAAACCCAGCAACGTGCACGTCCCTCGCAGTCCAGTGATTAAGAAGCCACCTGCCAAAGCAGGGGACGTGGGCATGATCCCTGGTCCTGGAAGATTCCACATTCCTCAGGGCAACTAAGCCCATGCACCACAACTACTGAGCCACACATGGCAATAGAGACCCAGTGCAGAAAAGAAGAGAAAGACAAAACGAGTGACCTGCCAAAGCTCCATTCCAATGGCACCAATGTTCTCAAATTCTGAGAGATCGTATTCGGTCAAATAGTTGTTTTTCATCTTCTGATGGAGCCAAACGTCTTTGTCTATGCCCTCAGGTTTCAGGCCATCCTGCAACAACAAACCATATGTGCTGGTCCCCGGGGACACGGGTGGGGAGGGGACTGGCAGGAAGATGGTGCCGTGTACGCACCTGGTATGGAGGCTTCTGGAGCATGGCTGCCTGCCAGTCCCCGTCCAGTTCGCCCTTCCAGTCACTCGGCTTGCTGCCGCTGGCGTCCAGAAAATGCTTCTCCCAGTTCTTCAAATGGGTGCAGGGGGAAAAAGTTAGATTCTCAGCTTTGAGAAAGGAAATCTGCCAAGAGGCAGAGGCCAGTCTGTGACCCCGGGTGCACTTTTCTCCTCCTCAACTTGATGGTGGAAGGGCTGAGTGCTGGGGTTCCTAACCTCACCAGGGATTTCGACCACAGCCTGCAGTTTGCGGTCCTTTTGGTTAGACAGCATCACCGACTCAATGGAAATGAATCTGAGCAAACTCCGGAAGGTAGTGAAGGACAGAGGAGCCTGGCGTGCTGCAGTCCATGAGGTCGCAAAGAGGGGGACAAGACTTATTGACTGAACAACAATAGGGAACTAATACACACCTGTTACAGTCATGGATGCTTGGCTGCCGGTCACAGGTATGATGCTCAAAAATACTATGTTCAAATGCAGAATGAAGAGAAAATCATTTTTATAAAGGTTGCTGATGCATTTTCCTTTATTTGGAAAAAGACATTGGTTTGGGACTTCTCTGATGGCCCAGTGGTTAGGACTCCATGCTCCCCTTGCAGGGGCCACAGGTTTGATCCCCGGTCAGGGAACTAAGATCCCACGTGCCACAACTAAGGCCTGGCACAGGTGCAAGCATGCTCAGTTGTGTCCAACTCTCTGCAACCCCATTGACTGTAGCCCACCAGGCTCCTCTGTCCATGGGATTTTCCAGGCAACAATACTGGAGTACTGATCCGCTCCAGGGGATCTTCCCAACCCAGGGATCGAACTTAAGTCTCCTGCAGTGGCCTGCGGATTATTCTTTACCACTTGAGGCACCTGGGAAGCCCAAGACCTGGTGCAGCCAAATAAATAAAAATAAATAAAGATTTTTAAAATATCGGTTAAGAAAGCAAACCCTTGCTTTCATTTCAAATACTTCTAACTCTTTCACAATGCCTTGAAGTGTGCAGCTGTGTGGCGGGTTCAGCACACACGCTCTAGGGAGGGCTCCTTGTTCTGCTCTTGTCACCATCACTACCAGCCAGGCAGCAGGTGTACGGCACCTGGGTACTCACAAACTACGCTTTACGCTTTCTAGCCGCTGTGCGGGAAGAATCCACACCTGGGATTTGTCCTTGGCAGCCTGGTCCCAGCCCTCAGCCTCTGCTGATGCCTTCTCCATATTCTTCAGTGACGTTAGCTGCCAGTCATACTCGATGCTTCCGGATTCAATCGATTGACCATCGATTTTCACTTCATAAGTGAGGTCTGGTCTTAAAATCAGAGTGTAGAGGTGTGTAAAGCTATCAACCTGCATATTTTGCGGGGAGAAGAGAAGAATGAGACCCTCGATGTTTCAAGGCAGGTCTAGTAAGCAGTGCACGTTGTCATGGGTCAAAGCCTTACTGTAAACACAAGCAGAGACACTCTAGAAAGGGGCTGACCTGACCGTGAAAGGGTGTCCTACAGAAGAGTCACCCCTCCGTAGAGTACTTCCTCCCTACTGGCAGCCTTCCCTGTGTGGCTGATCCCTTTCCTATGCAAAGACAATGGCTCTCACCTCTAACCTCCCAGGCCATCATGATGGGATAGGTCGGTGTGAACCGAGGGATCATTGTGCTGTTTGACTTCAGAAAAGTTGTATGGAAAACAACTTCCTGTTCAGTGTTCTGAAAGATCCCAAATGAAGCCCACTCTGTTTCTCAACCTGGGGGAGAACTTCCCAACACTCTCTTGATGAGTTGTCCAACAGTTGAAGCTTGGCTGGGGTAGGCCTGGTTTCTTTCTTGGGCATGGTTAAAAGCCCAGACTGGACATAAGGAAAGCATTTAACATTCAATAAAAGGGGTCTGGAGACTTCCCTGGTGGTTCAGTGGTTAAGAATCTGCCTTGCAATGCTGGGGATGAGGGTTGATCCCTGGTCAGGGAAACTACATGAGGGGGAGCAACTAAGCCCGTGTAGGCCACAGCTATGGATCCTGGGCACCACAACTAGAGATCCATGTGCCGCAGCGAAGATCCCAAAGATGCAACTAAGATCAATACAGTCAAATACATATATTTTTTCTAAAAAATAAAAAAACTCTGTGCTTCCACTGCAGGAGGGCATGGGTTCAATTGCTGCTTGGGGAACTAAGGGCAAGCCACACAGTGCGGCCAAAAGTAAATAAAATAAAGGAAGGTTGGAAGGTGGGTGGGAGGGTGCCTAGGGAAGCTGGGGGTTCCCAGGATGTGCCTGTCACCAGCAGAGGGGACCCCAGCACCATATCCTGGCAGCATCAGTGTCACTGGGGGTGCAGGGGCAATGCTCATTCCCAGGTCAGCCCTGATCGGCTGCATTGGAACTCAGGGACCCTCTGGTCACTTTCACAGGCTCTCCAGGGCCTCTGACACCACTCAGGTTTGAAAACCACCACCCCAGCACAAAGGCCCTGCCAGGAGGAGTCTCTCCCTGCTAAAAGCCAAATCAAAACACTTTCAGGGGCTTCCCTGGTGGCTCAGTGGTAAAGAATCCGCCTGCTAATGCTGGAGAAATGGGTTCAGTCCCTGGTCCGGGAAGATCCCACATGCTGTGGAACAACTAAGCCCGTGCGCCACAACTATTGAGCCTGTGCTCTAGAGCCCGGGAGCTGCAACTGCTGAGCGCAAGTGCCGCAACTGAGAAGCCCAAGTGCTCCAGAATCTGTGCTCTACGACGAGAGAAGCCACTGCAACGAGAAGCCCATGAACCCCAACGAGAGAGTCGTCCCCACTCGCCGCACCTAGAGCAAAGCCCGCCCAGCAATGGAGACCCAGCACCGACAAAAGTAAATAAATACAATTTAAAAAATTTTGCAGTACCCCTTTGACCTGCCATTCTGTGTGGCCGATAACTCTATCCAGAGTCAGTACTACAGTCTCCTGTGTCTCCTTCAACCCTTGTATAGTCTGCTCTGACAGCTGAATGCACGATTCTTCCAATGCTCTCCTCCTGCTCTCTGCCTGCCTTTGTCTCCACTCACCTTTCTTAGCTGAGAATTTGAGCTGGCTGGCACCCTCTGAGATTTGGCCGCAAGCTCAAGCCTCCTGAGGGATAACAGCTACACTCTCACATATGCAAACAGCTTCAAACCGACATCCTTTAACCCCACCTGTTAGCCAAGCTTCAGATTCAAAGTTTCCAGCAATTTACTCTTCCCTCATGTCACAGGAGATTCGGGTTCAACCCCTGGGTCGGGAAGATCTCCTGGAGGAGGAAATGGCAACCCACTCCGGTAGTCTTGCCTGGGAAACCCCAGGGACAGCAGAGTCTGGCTGGCTCTGGGGTCACAAAGAGCCAAACACGACGGAGTGACTGGGCACACACACGCATGCTTCCTCAGCATCAGCCAGGACTTCCCAACCACGACCCCTGAGTCGGTCCTGACCCCTTTCTTGGCCTTTATTTCCCCTCCTGTTTAACAGCAATGCTGCTGAGGATCATCACCCACACCCTCAACATCCACATTCCAAACGTCACCAAGTCTTTCGGACCTCACACAGGGATCATCTGTCAAAATGCTCCCAGGTTCCAGGCTTCCCTGGCGGCTCAGTGGTAAACAGTCCGCCTGCTGATACGGGACACACAGGTTCCACACCCGATCGAGAAGATCCCACATGCCGCTGAGTGACTAAGTCAGTGCCCCCAACTATTGAGCCTGTGCTCTAGACCCTGCGAATTGTGACTGCTACAGACTGTGACCCTAGACCTGTGCTTCGCAACAAGAGACGCTACCACAGTGAGAAGCCCACACACCGCAACTGGAGAGCGGCCCTCGCTCGCTGCAGCTAGAGAAAAGTCTGTGCAGCAAAGACCCAGCGCAGTCAAAAGTGAAATAAAATAAAATGCTCCTGGGTTCTGCACCCTGCTGAAGCCTTGATCTAACAGTCTCATCCCTCTCTCTGCCTGTTGCGCTCTCCTTCCCTCCCCAGAACATTCGAGGTATTTTTCTAACAGTGCAGACGAGACCTCCTCCAGGAAAACCCCAGAAGGCTGACCACTACATTTCTTTTATAGCATCACAGAGAGAATCGGAGCCCTGTGAAGAAAACCGTACTCCTCACCCAGGAGGCCCTAATGCCGATTCGCTGCTATGATCCGAGGCTCCAACGCTCCCTCAACAGACTCATCTCTTATTTTTCTAGCAGGCTTGCAGAAATAGCAGCACCCATCCGAGGGCTTCATTGGCCTGCCAGTGCCACCCAGGGCCCTGTAGGCTTGCTGCCTCCAGGTGACCCAGTTCTGGCCTCCCAGGCACAGTGCAGGCCAGAACTCATAGCCTCCGTCTGGTAGGGTCACCCCCTTTCATTCTCGCACACCTGAGCTGCCGTTGAAAAGGAGTCAATCACAAAGACGTGCCCGCTGTTCCAACACTAAGGCAGAGGAGGAAGACTTGGAATTTGAGCTCCTCCTCACTCCCCCAAGGGAGGGCGTCAGGTCTTCATATACAGGGGGACCTGCTGACTCTTTCGAACCACCAGGTCGGCAGGCGGGACTCGGAGAGAATCCACTCTGCAGAGACTCACTGGGGCTCTGTAAGGAAGCCACACTCACTGCTCAGGCCTAAGAGGCAAGTATGGATGCTCCCTGACTTCACGAGTGGTTCAGTTGGTAAAGAATCCACCTGCAAACCAGGAGACCTGGGTTTGAACCCTGGGTCAGGAAGATCCCTTGGAGAAGGGCATGGCAACCCACTCCAGTATTGTTGCCTAGAGAATCCCAAGGACAGAGGAGCCTGGTGGGCTGCAGTGCACAGGGCTGCAGAGAGTGAACGCGGCTGAGCACGCGCGTATGCTCCCTCTCCTTGCTGTCAATCATCCTGCAACACACTGGCCTTCTGCCCAGATTCCCAGAGGCTATGGGTGCTGGGGATTGCTCAGGGGACAAGTCCCTACTTCCTGGTGCTTACCTTCAAAGTGGGGGCTGTACATTGGGGAGGTTACTTCTTCTTCCTAGGCCCAGATACCAGGGACTTAATGCAAGCTGCCTCTTTGGAGAAGCCCGGGGCAGGATCATGGAGTATAAACAGGCCCTTTCTGAAGGAGATCAACCCTGGGATTTCTTTGGAAGGAATGACGCTAAAGCTGAAGCTCCAGTACTTTGGACACCTCACACGAAGAGTTGACTCATTGGAAAAGACTCTGATGCTGGGAGAGATTGGGGGCAGGAGGAGAAGGGGACGACCCAGGATTAGATGGCTGGATGGCATCATGGACTCGATGGATGTGAGTCTGAGTGAACTCTGGGAGATGGTGATGGACAGGGAGACCTGGCATGCTGCGATTCATGGGGTCGCAAAGAGTCGGACATGACTGCGTGACTGAAATGAACTGAAGACCTAAAGTGCCATTTTCACAGGATCTTCTGGGTAAAAAGGTAAAGGATGTATGCATTCATTTTAGAAATATTCCCATTTTAAAATGTTTTGGGGGGCTTCCCTGGTGGTCCAGTGGCTGGAGACTCTTTGCTCCCAAAGCAGGGGGCCTGGGTCCAATACCTGGTCAGGGGACTAGATCCCACATGCTGCAACTAAGACCCATTTCAGCCAAACAAATAAATATTTAGAAAAAAAATGTTTTGTTATTTGGAAGATTAATTCCTCCAGAATGATTTTTTATCTTGAATATTTCATTCCTTAATGATGATGGATGTGCCTGCATGCTAAGTCACTCAGTTGCGTCCAACTCTTTTTGACCGAATGGACTGTAGCCCTCCAGGCTCCTCTGTCCATGGGATTCTCCAGGCAAGAATACTGAAGTGGGTTGCCAGGCCCTCCTCCAGAGGATCTTCCCGACCCAGGGATCGAACCTGAGTCTCTTGCATCTCCTGCACTGGCAGGTGGGTTCTTTACCACTAGCACCACCTGAGAAGCCCAATGATGCTGGGGGCTGAAATGCCACCATTCTGCTATACCCTTATGAAGCAAATTATAAATGGATGTCACAGCTCAAGGTGAGAAGTAAGTATGCCCTTCTGGTGGGAGGGGAGTTTGGGGGAGAATGGATACACGTATATATATATATATATATATATATATATATATATGTGGCTGAATCTCTTTGCTGTCCACCAGAAACTGTCACAACACTGTTAATCATTGTTAAACTATATCCCAACATAAGATAAAAAGTTTAAAAAAAAACTGTAAATTTAAATTTAAACTAAAATAATTTTTCATCCAAAAAAAAAAAAAAAAACCCAAAGACTTCAGAACCCAATCCAATCCAAGTTCTGGGCAAGTGTCTCTTATGGGCCTGGTAAACTGGAAAGTGGGGACAGGACAGACAAGGCTCACCCCCGCACCAGGGTTCCCTTAACTATTTTAAGGTCAAAACTGTTTTCTACAGACTTCCATTATCGTCTTTTCAAGAGTTAACACGATCACCAATTTAATAGGAAAGCTTTTACCTTACACCTGATTGATTTCTTGTTTGCATGATACTGATTCTTGAAATGTAAAATAACATGAACTGTCTTGATGTCAAATCCACAAATATCAGGTCCTACAAACAAACAAACAAAAATTAACCACTCTCAAATTCCTTTCGTAATACATCACCACAGCAGTATCCCCACCAGTCTCTTGAAACAGTACACAGAGACACGGGGAGCGTACATGTCTGGGAATAATCAGATGCCCGCAGGGAGATTTTTTAAATGGATGGCGACATTCAGTTCAGGTCATGGTCACTGCAGCCACTTTGAACTCAAGGGTAAGCCAGCAGGTGAGGAAGAAAAGGCAGGTCTAACAACAATCTGGTAAGCGTCCTCGTCACATGCAGTCTGAACCTCAGACCTTCCCTCAGAAGCTCTGACCAGGGCTCCTGTACCCACAGGAGGGCTCCAGAGCTGGACTGACTGGCTCCGATCCCAGCCACCTTCCATGTTGAGACATATTTGCAAATAACGTATTTGCCTGTCCTGCCTCAGTGTCCTAGTCTATAAAATGGGGGTGTTAATTTGACTTCACAAAGCTAATTCAAGGGGCTAATGTATGTAAAGCTTTTAGTATGGCAATGCTCAATATTTGTTATTATTGTTATGCTCCAAGAAAATGTACACATATATAGATATTCTTTCTTAACAATATCCCCACATCATAAGCAAAAGAGAGGTTACGATCAGTATGTAGATTCTGATGAATGGTGAAGTCTGTAAGAAGTTCTATTCAATGATTTTTGGGATTTCCCTGGTGGTCAAGTGGTTAAGACTTTGCCTTTCAATGCATCCCTGATCAGGGAGATAAGATCCCACACATCTCATGGCCAAAAAACAAAGAAACATAAAATGGAAACAATATTGTAAAAAATTCAATAAAGGTTTTAAAAGTGGTCCACATTAAAAAATAAACACATAACAAAGTTAATGATTTTTAAATTGGTATGAGATCAAGTTTCAGTCACTAAGGAAATGGAATTCTGTAGGATACTCTATTCCTTGCTCAAAGACTAGGAGTTCTGAATATTCTAAGCCAGGTTTACAGGAGGGATCTAGAAAATCTGTCGAGCCTTCTGAGAATGTCTGGAATCACCCAGCTGCGCCTTCATTGACTTGAAGCCGTAGGAATGTACGAGAGCGTCCACGTGTCTTTCTATCTCAAATAGAAGTCCACCACATCCACAGACCCAAGCCTGTACCCACCCCCATGAACAAACTCTGTAAACACAAGCAGATGACTGCAACTTCTTCTAGAACCTGTAGTGATGGACCTCCAGATTAAATAAGAGATAACTAGGCTGAACATAATTACTTAAAGAATATTAACAATTTTTCAGAGTAGATGCGAAGTTGAACTTGGAAATAGTATCCTACGGGAGAACAAAAAACACCACATCTGTCTCCCAGTGGAGTTCCCTAAAGATGTGTGGTTTATGAAATTTCTTTTTGTTATTGTTATCGCTGGAAAAGAGTTTAATTTTTTTAAAAAACAAAAGCTATGTGAACTATTTGTATGAAAGTCTATTACCTTGGATAACCTCAGATATGCAGATGACACCACCCTTTTCTTATGGCAGAAAGCTAAAAGAACTAAAGAGCCACTTGATGAAAGTGAAAGAGGAGAGCGAAAAACTTGGCTTAAAGCTCAACATTCAGAAAACTAAGATCATGGCAGCTGGTCCCATCACTTCATGGCAAACAGATGGGAAAACAGTGGAAACAGTGAGAGACTTCATTTTTCTGGGCTCCAAAATCACTGCAGATGGTGATTGCAGCCATGAAACTAGAAGACGCTTACTCCTTGGCAGGAAAGTTATGACCAACCTAGACAGCATATTAACAAGCAGAGACGTTACTTTGTCAACAAAGGTCTGTCTAGTCAAGGTTATGGTTTTTCCAGTGGTCATGTATGGATGTGAGAGTTGGGCTATAAAGAAAGCTGAGCGCCAAAGAATTGATGCTTTTGAACTGTGATGTTGGAGAAGACTCTTGAGAGTCCCTTGGTTTGCAAGGAGATCCAACCAGTCCATCCTAAAGGAGATCAGTCCTGGGTGTTCATTAGAAGGACTGATGCTGGAGCTGAAACTCCAGTACTTTGGCCACCTGATGCGAAGAGTTGACTCATTTGAAAAGTCCCTGATGCTGGGAAAGATTGAGGTCAGGAAGAAAAGGGGATGACAGAGGATGAGATGGTTGGATGGCATCACCGACACAATGGGCATGGGTTTGGTGGACTCTGGGAGTTGGTGACGGACAGGGAGGCTTGGTGTGCTGCCATTCATGGGGTTGCAAAGAGTCAGACACGGCTGAGCGACTGAATTGAACTGAACTATTACCTTGGAATTGGAACATGAAATTTATTTTTCCCTCGAAATTGGTCAGAAATGTCTTCTCTATCTCTGAGTACCTACACGCTTTTACTATTTAATTCAGCTTCAGAATGTGCCCAGATCTGACCAGAAAAATCTGGACTTTTTCCATCAACAGCAATCATAAAATACTAATGCAGGAATGGATTTTTGTGAAGAATGGAAGCATATGGGCTCTGAAGTGGGGCTGACCTGACTTTTGGGCAAGTATTTTAATCTTTCTGAGCCTCAGTTTCCTTATTTGCAAAATGCGGGCCGTGTTACCCATTTCCAGTGTCTTAAACATAATCTAATATCGCATAGTTAAGGCCCCTGGAAGGGCCCAGTGAAACATATTCCTCTCTTCCTCTTCAACACCTGCAAGCTGCTCTCAAACCAAAAACTGCAGCTAAGAAATCACAGGAAGTGTTCTAAGACTGACACAGTGGATTTGAGTGAAATGTAACTGATTTTGAGTTAAAAACAAAATAATACAGAAAACTTTAAATATCTTTTTTACTCCAAAATATGCTGCTTTGCAATTTACATGTAGCAGACATGTTGAGTATATTTAAAGGTAGTATTAGGTGGATATTTGCAGTTATTTTGTTTACCAAATCCAACTAAATCAAATATTTGTGAAATCATCTCTAATTCAACAGGTGGTAATTTTTTTTTGCCAGATATTTCTGCCATCCTGTTTTGAGGGAATAATTACCATAACCCAAATTGAGCCACTTAAAATTCTTTTTTAATCTAAAGAAAGACCTTTTTCATTGCAGACTTTAAATTCAAGAGTAAATGTGAGACATGGCAGCACACAAGGCTTCCTTGTCCATCACCAACTCCCAGAGTTTATTCAGTTGAGACGGTGATGCCATCCAACCATCGTCCTCTTCTCCGACCTTCAATCTTTCCCAGCATCAGGGTCTTTTCAAATGAGTCAGCTCTTCGCATCAGGTGGCCAAAGTATTAGAGTTTCAGCTTCAGCATCAGTCCTTCCAATGAATATTCAGGACTGATTTCCTTTAGGATGGACTGGTTGGATCTCCCTGCAGTCCAAGGGACTCTCAAGAGTCTTCTCAGACTGGATTTGAAGCCTGGCTTGGAGAATTTTGAGCATTACTTTACTAGCATGTGAGACGAGTACAATTGTGCAATAATTTGAGCATTCTTTGGCATTTAGTTTCCTTTCTTTGGGATTGGAATGAAAACTGACCTTTTCCAGTCCTGTGGCCACTGCTGCTGCTAAGTCGCTTCAGTCATGTCCAACTCTGTGCAACCCCATGGACGGCAGCCCACCAGGATCCCCCGTCCCTGGGATTCTCCAGGCAAGAACACTGGAGTGGGTTGCCATTTCCTTCTCCAATGCATGAAAGTGGAAAGTGAAAATTGAAAGTGAAGTCGCTCCAGAGTTTTCCAAATTTGCTGGCAATGCAGCACTTTCACATCATCATCTTTTAGGATTTGAAAGAGCCAACTGGAATTCCATCACCTCCACTAGCTTTGTTTATAGTGATTCTTCCTAAGGCCCACTTGACTTCGTATTCCAGGATGTCTGACTCTAGGTGAGTGATCACACCATCGTGATTATCTGGGTTGTGAAGATCTTTTTTGTACAGTTCTTCTGTGTATTCTTGCCACCTCTTCTTAATATCTTCTGCTTCCACTAGGTCCATAACCATTCTGTCCTTTATTGTGCCTATCTTTGCATGAAATGTTCCCTTGGTACCTCTAATTTCCATAGTGCACACGCTGGTTTGTTTGATGGTGTCCTATAGGTCCCTTAGGCTCTGCTCGATTTCCTTCAGTCTTGTTTCTTTCTGTTTCTCAGCCTTAATCATTTCCACCAACCTGTCTTCAAGTTCTGGGATCCTTTCTTCTGTATGCTCAGATCTGCCTTTGACTCTTCTAGTGAACTTTTCATGTCAGTTGTACTTTCCAACTCCAAAATTTGATGTTGGGTTCTTGTTAAGTTTACTATATCCTTGGCTTTCTTTCTTCTTCTTCTTTTTTTGCTTTTTTCCTGTCTCCTTATTGTATTTCCATTTTCTCATATTTTTCTTGACTTTCACTACACCTTCATTTAGTTCTTTTAGAATCATTCAGACAGATATTTAAGTCTAACAGGTCTGTCATTAAGTCTTTTTACCAGGGACAGTTCATATTGATTTTTTTTTTTCATTTGAATGGGCCATACTTTCTGGCTTCTTTGTATACTTTGTGATTATTTGCTAAACACTGGAGATTTGAGTCTAATGTTAACTCTGGAAATTGGATTCTCCTCCTTCTGTAGGCTTTGCTTTGTTGGTTTTGGTTTTTTGCTTGATTTGTTGAAGGCTCACTCTGTACCAAGGGTCAGCCTGGGACATAAACAGGGTTTTCTCAGGTTTTTTTCCCTGAGTGTTTCCTGAGTATGTGCAGTCACTTTTTAGTTTCCCTTGCATATGCATTTGTTTTTTAATGTCCTAATCTTTAACGCCTAGTTTCCTAAAGGGGGAAAGGTGAAAAATGATGGGTGGGAAGGGAGGGTTCTGGCCCTTTTAGTTTCCTGGGATTCATTTCAGGGGGAAGAGGAGAGGCTTACAACAATGTATGGAGGTGTGACAATAATGGCTGGCCATCTGTTTTTCTGTGCCTCTACCATCAGAAGCAGGAATCAGCCATTGGATCCCAGATCTTTGTTATTTGGAGGACAGGATCCTTTTTTGCCTACCCTGGCTCCAGTAAAAGCCACTCCAGGAACAGGATGCATAGCTGTCTGTCAGCCATGTGGCTAGAGGTGGGAGATGGGTAGGTTCTACCAGTCTTCTGCTGGAAGGTGCAATCCTTCCACTGACCCCAGAGCTCCACAGTAGTTACATCAGAAAGATTCTGCCAGTGCAACTGTTGTCTAGGTGGGGAGAGAGATTCCTGGTGCTTCCTATTCCCCCATCTTCCCAGAATCCTCATTCTTAAAGGTTTTTGAATCCACAGACTTCAGTTATGTCTGGTTCCTATAGCCAAATGTGGTCCCTTCCCAATTCCAGCACAGATGTTAATTACTCCTGGTGTTAAGAGACATTTAATGTATTCTAGCAGTCACCACGGAGAAGGCAATGGCACCCCACTTCAGTACTCTTGCCTGGAAAATCCCATGGATGGAGGAGCCTGGTAGGCTGCAGTCCATGGGGTCGCTAAGAGTCAGACACGACTGAGCAACTTCACTTTCACTTTTCACTTTCATGCGCCGGAGAAGGAAATGGCAACCCACTCCAGTGTTCTTGCCTGGAGAATCCCAGAGATGGGGGAGCCTGGTGGGCTGCTGTTTATGGGGTCACACAGAGTCAGACACGACTGAAGCAACTTAGCAGTAGCAGCAGCAGTCAACAAGCTTTTGATGTAAGGAGCCAGACAGTAAATAGTTTTGGTTTTGTGAACTACATATTCTCTGTCATGACCACTCAATTCTGCCACTGCTGCTTGAAAGCTGCCACAGACAAGATGTGAATGAACAGAGAGAGGCGGCATTCCAATTAAGACTTCACTTGTGGACACTGAAATCTGAGTGTCTATTATTTTTATGGATCAAAAGTACTGTCCTTTTTTTAATCATTCAAAAATGTTAAAAACCTGAGAGTTCCTTGGGGACCTAGTGGTTAGGATTCTGGGTTTTCACTGCCGTGGCCAAGGTTCAGTCCCTGGTTGGGGAACTGAGACCCCACAAGCCAGGCAGTGTAGCCAAAAAAAAAAGTTAAAAACCCACCCTTAGTTCACCAGCCATAATACACACAGGCTTTGGGCTAACATGGCCCATGGTCAAGGTATACATTCCTGAGGCATTCAAAATACCTGGGCTATATAAATATTGAATAAATAACTGTCTCCCCAGAACAATAGAATGATATGGTTGCCTTTCTGCTATATTAATTAAATCTGTGTGTGGGCATGCTAAGGTGCTTCAGTTGTGTCCGACTCTTTGTGACCCCAAGAACTGTAGCCAGTCAAGCTTCTCTGTCCATGGAATTCTCCAGGCAAGAATACTGGAGTGGGTTGCCAGGCCCTGTCCAAATTAATTAGGTTTAACAGTACTAAAAACCTTTAGTTAGATATTCTCAACACAACTTGAGCAAAGTCAATCTAAGGATCCTATAAGTGGAAGGGGTTTTCAAAAATCACCAGAAATGACTGTCAGTACTATCAAAACTCACCAAACATAATATAGTACTGGGACTTCCCATTCAGGTTCTTCTGATCCACGTCTGCAGGGAACAGCTTAATGTAGCCCCCTCCGCAGTCCATCTTCTGCTCATGTTTCACTGTGTACTGAATGATCAGAGTCTTCCCCTTATTGCTAAATGGTTTGAACCGTGCAGAGATGGCATAGAATCGGCTATTTTGAGTGGTTTGCAGACCTTTAAATAAAAAGTACTCATGAAGGAATAGGAATGACACCAGTCGGCAAGGCAGGAATTAAATGGCTATCCTCCCCTACCCCTGATGATAAACCTCCCGACCGTTTACGTTGACCCTGCCCGTATAGCACATCTGTACGATAATATGCGATGGGCTTGTCACTAACAGGCTCTCTCCTGCTGCAGAACTTCTATCTCATGTATCTATGTATGTGTTTTTGTATTTAATATACCAGTTAGGTCTTAAGTTATAAAAACACTTCAGCTCTGACAGATATGCAGTCTAATTACATATAAAAGATTCATTTTGCTTCCCTTCATTTTCCAAGGGGTGGGAATATACAAGGAAGCTTTGTAGCAACTGGGTTAAAAAATGGAGCATTCTGGGACCTCTCTGGTGGTCTAGTGGCTAAGAATCTGCCTGCCAGTGCAGGGGAAATGGGTGTGACCCCTGACCCAGGAAGAGTCCTCATGCCGCAGAGCAACCAAGCCTGGGCCCCACAACTACTAAGGACCATGTGCTCCAGGGCCCACGCTCTGCAGGAAGAGACGCCGCCGCCACGAGAAGCCTGCGCACCACGAGTAAAGAGCAGCCGCCACTCGCCACAGCTAGAGAAAGCCTGAGCACAGCAGCGAAGGCCGGTGCAGTCAAAACTAACCAACTAAATAATTTTTTAAAAAATGAAATATTGCCATCTGCAGCAATGTGGATGGACCTAGGCTGTCGTACTAAGTAAAGTAAGTCTGCAGAGAAGGGGAAATATCCTATGACAGCCCTTATATGTGGAATCCCTTTTTAAAAAAATGATGCAAATGAGTTTACAAAGCAGAAAGAGACTCACAGGCTTAAGAGAATGAATTTATGGCTGCAGTGGGGAAGGATGTGGGGAAGGGACAGTTAGGGAGTTTGGGATGGACATGTAGACACTGCTACATTTAAAACGGATAACTAACAAGGACCTACTGTGGAGCATAGGGAACTCTGCTCACTGCTCTGTGGCAGCCTGGATGGGAGGGGAGTCTGGGGGAAAACAGATACTTGGGTATGTATGGCGGAGCCCCTTCGCTACATTGTTTGTTAATTGGCTATATCCCAATACAAAATACAAAGCTGAATAAATAAATACATGGAGCAGTCTACTTCTTTACCTTAATTCTCATCATAAAACAGCTACTTTAGAGGCACAACAGCTAAAGGAGAACAGAGTGCTGATCTGGGAAAAAAAAGAAAGGTGCTTCACCGCATGGGGTGAGTTGGTTCGAGGTGTCACCTGTGTAGCGGCTGTTTTTACGAAGACAACCATCCTTTTGTCATGTGAATCATCTTATACAAGCTTAGTCCTTTACTTCAAGACCAAACTCCCTTTTTCAGCAGCCTCATGGCTCTGAACCAATTCCTTACCTTATACTGGACTGTAAGACAAACCTGATCACAAGGATCTACTGTAATAGCACAGGAACTACACTCAATATTCTGTAATAACCTATAAAGGAAAAGAACCTGAAAAATATATATGTATAACTGAGTCACTGGGCTGTACACCTGAGACTAAATGATATTATAAACCAGCTATCAACTATACTTAAAACAAGAAAGACAAACCTGAAAACCAGTCTTCTTATAACCTACCCTTCTGTGCAAAATACTCCTGTCCCCATAACTGCCTATGCTGAGAGCCATCATTAATGAACCTGGCATCTGACATCAGTATGTCTAAGCCTGAATTCACCATTGACTCCCCACTCCCACACCTACCTCTCTCTTCTCCATTCTCCCCCTTCCCCCACCTCTCTCAGGTGATCTGCAGTCCCTCCCGTTACCATCCAGGCAATTCTAAGGCCATCTGGTCATAGCAAACACCTTCCTCCAACAATACAAGAGATGACTCTACACACGGACATCACCAGATGGTCAATACCAGAATCAGATTGATTATATTCTTTGCAACCAAAGATGGAGAAGTTCTACATAGTCAGCAAAAATAAGATCGGCATCTGACTATGGGTCAGATCATGAACTCCTTATTGCCAAATTCAGACTTAAATTGAAGTAGGGAAAACCACCAGACCATCACCATTCAGGTATGACCTAAATCAAATCCCTTACAATCATACATCATCTATTTGTCACTACAAATAGATTCAAGGGGTTAGATGTGACTGACAGAGTGCCCGAAGAACTACGGACAGAAGTTAGCGACATTGTACAGAAGGCAGTGATCAAGACCATCCCCAAGAAAAAGAAATGCAAAAAGGCAAAATGGTTGTCTGAGGAGGCCTTAGAAATAGCTGAGAAAAGAGAAGCAAAAGGCAAAGGAGAAAACGAAAGATATACCCATCTGAATGCACAGTTCCAAAGCATAGCAAGGAGAGATAAGGAAGCCTTCCTCAGTGATCAACGCAAAGAGAGGACAACAATAGAATGGGAAAGACTAGAGATCACAGAATCCATCTGCAATGCAGGATACCTCGGTTCGATTCCTGGGTTGGGAAGATCCACTGGAGAAGGGAGAGGCTATCCACGCCAGTATTCTTGGACTTCCCTGGTGGCTCAGCTGGTAAAGAATCTGCCTGCAATGTGGATCCCTGGGTTTGGAAGATCCCCTGGAGAAGGGAAAGGCTACCCACTCCTGCCAGGAGCCAGCACAGGAGACCCCACCCATGACAAGGTCATGCGGAGAGATCTGACGGGCAAGGTGAGTCAGGTCTCAAGGGGTCCTCTGCCTGAGCATCTACCCCGGAACCAAAATCTGTCTGTTTACTGTCTGTTATACTATACTCTTCTGACATTGCAGGGGACTATCCCCAACCACCTTCTCTGGAAAATTTAACTTAGAGCTCCAACTGGTCTCCTGCATATGAAAAGAATGTCTTTGATGGCTTTCTAACTTACCTGACCAGTCTGCCTGGACTTTTACAACTTGTGAATTGTTTACAGCCCCCCAGTCGCGAGAGGCACGAAGCTTAAAACATCTTAAAGATACAGAGCCTTTTCTAAAGAGCTAAGAATTATATTGGTGACGGGTTTCACTGTTGAGTCAATGACTGCTGCCAGGCCTCCATATTCTTTTTTAGGCACCTGAAGGATATTAATCAATGTAATGGGGATATAGAAAAAGGAATATAGTAGTTCTGATGTTAACAACACTAGACTTTTGAGTTAATTACTTTTCTCTTTGTTATAAATCACTGTAATTCTTTCATTGTTATAAATTGTTGTGTCCTTGCTATGTAAGAATATAATTTTATTTAGTGCTTTCTGAGAGTGGCACCAGATTTTGGAAAAGAACAACACTGTTAGGCCAAATAAGTCTTCTGGTTGACAGACCCTTATCGGAAAAGGGCTGTAAAATGTTAATTGGCCTTATGGCCAGAAGACGATGTAAATCACCTAAGACTTGTGTATACAACTAGGTATGCAGAGAGAAAGCCTGGTCTCGATAAGAGTCAGGGCTGCTGATGCTGCATAATTTTGTATTATCCATTGATCTCTATGTATAACCAAAAGTATAAAAGCGTTCCTGAACAATAAAGGATAGGCCAATCACTGGAAAGACTGGTTTCCCCCGTGTCTTCTTTACTCTATTTTCAGGCTGAATTCCCATCTGGAGCGTGGAGGCTCGCCAAGTCTACTTATTTGCCCTGGCTTCGAAGACCCATGAGAGAGGGAGCCCAAGGCGGGACACCCTCTGCTATTCAAACAGGCGCTGGTGGCCTAACGTAGATGGTGCAAACCTCTTGTCCTGAGGTTTTATTAGTTTTCCACGTAAACCAATCTATTCAGCCTCTTTTCTCCACTAAATTTTCCTACTATACGATTCTTTCCTAATCTCTCTTTATATTTCTAAATAAGTAAGTTTTTCCTTGCCTACTCCATCTACCCTTCGAATTACCCTGGATCCACTGGGGCTGGACACCAGCACACTCCAGTATTCTGACCTAGAGAATTCCAAGGACTGTATAGTTCAAGGGGTCGCAAAGAGTTGGACACAACTGAGTGACTTTCACTTTCACTTTAAGAGATCTCTTCAAGAAAATTAGAGATACCAAGGAACATTTCATGCAAAGATGGGCACAAAAAAGGACAAAAATGGTATGGACCTAACAGAAGCAGAAGATATTAAGAAGAAGTGGCAAGAATACACAGAAGAACTGTACAAAAAAGAGCTTCACGGCCCAGATAATCACGATGGTGTGATCACTCACCCAGAGTCAGACATACTGGAATGTGAAGTCAAGTGGGCCTTAGGGAGCATCACTATAAACAAAGCTAGTGGAGGTGATGGAATTCCAGTTCAGCTATTTCAAATCCTAAAAGATGATGCTGTGAAAGTGCTGCACTCAATATGCCAGCAAATCTGGAAAACTCAGCAGTGGCCACAGGACTGGAAGAGGTCAGTTTTCATTCCAATCCCAAAGAAAGGTAATGCCAAGAATTGCTACTGCACAATTGCACTCATCTCACATGCTAGTAAAGTAGTGCTCAAAATTTTCCAAGCCAGGCTTCAGCAGTAGTGAGCCATGAACTTCCAGACATTTAAGCTGGATTTAGAAGAGGCAGAGGAGCCAGAGATCAAATTGCCAACATCCGGAGGATCATTTAAAAAGCAAAAGAGTTCCAGAAAAACATCTACTTCTGCTTCATTGACTAAGCCAAAGGCTTTGACTGTGTGGATCATGATAACTGGAAATTTCTGAAAGAGATGAGAATACCAGACCACCTTACCTGCCTCCTGAGAAATCTGTATGCAGGTCAAGAAGCAACAGTTAGAATTGGACATAGAACAATGGAGTGGTTCCAAGTTGGGAAAGGAGTATGTCAAGGCTGTGTATTGTCACCCTGCTTATTTAACTTCTATGCAGAGTATATCATGAGAAATACTGGGCTGGATAAAGCACAAGCTGGAATCAAGATTGCTGTGAGAAATATCAATAACCTCAGATATGCAGATGACCCCACCCTTATGGCAGAAAGTGAAGAGGAACTAAAGAACCTCTTGATGAAAGTGAAAGAGGAGAGTGAAAAAGTTGGCTTAAAGCTCAACATTCAGAAAATGAAGATCATGGCATCTGGTTCCATCACTTCATGGTAAAGCAGTGAATGGGGAAGCAGTGGAAACACTAAGAGACTATTTTGGGGGCTCCAAAATCACTGCAGATGGTGACTGAAGCCATGAAATTAAAAGACGCATACTCCACGGAAGAAAAGCTGTGACCGACCTAGACAGCATATTAAAAAGCAGAGGTTACTTTGCCAACAAAGGTCCATCTAGTCAAGGCTATGGTTTTTCCATTAGTCACGTACAGATGTGAGAGTTGGACTACAAAGAAAGTTGAGCACTGAAGAATAGATGCTTTTGAGCTGTGTTGTTGGAGAAGACTTTTCAAAGTCCCTTGGACTGCAAGAAGATCCAACCAGTCCATCCTAAAGGAGATCAGTCCTGAGTGTTCACTGAAAGGACTCATTTGAAGCTGAAACTCCAATACTTTGGCCACCTGATGCAAAAAACTGACTCATTTGAAGAGACCCTGATGCTGGGAAAGATTGAGGGCAGGAGGACTTGAAGAGGACAACAGAGAATGAGATGGCTGGATGGCATCATTGACTCAATGGACATGAGTTTGAGCAAGCTCCGGGAGTTGGTGATGGACATGGAAGCCTGGAGTCCTTGGGGTCACAAAGAGGTGGACACGACTGAGCCACTGAACTGAACTGAAGGCCATCTGACTCACCCCACTCCTCAGCCATCACCATCACCTCTCAGCACCTCCCTTCTCTGTCTAGTTAAATTCTGTGGATTTTTCCATCTGTGACTTCTATGTCATGATCCTGGGAGGCCACAGTGAGGGGTGGAATTAACCAGTATACTCAGTGTCTTGCCTGTATCTGCTCTCAGTAGACACGTGCTAGAATGAACGAAATGCAGAGTCTAGAGATTCAGCATTTCAAGCTGGAGGAAGGAAAAATATTGTGGTGGAAAAAAACAAATGACAACTCCGCTCCTTAGACAAGCTTCATAGAACTTGTTATTTTCAACTCCATTTTTTCCATTACAGCCTGACAGTTTGGAGCACTATGTATCTATGCAACAATGCAAGTACATTCCAAAACCAGAGGTTGCTGGGTGTTAGGGCAACATTGGTGTAACAGGGCCAAGATGGAAGATGAATGGAAGGTGAACGGAAGGTGGCGAAGAGGGGAACTTTTCATCTGAAGCAGGGGTTGGTAAACTTTTTTCTGTTAAAGCCAGGGAATAAACATTTTACACTTTTGAGAGTCTGAACTACTCAATTCTGCCTTGGGAATTGTAGTCTGAAAGCAGTCACAGATTGTATGCAAATAAGCAAGCATGGCTGTGTTCCACTAACCCTTTATTTAGGGACTGTGAAATTTCAGACACTGCACGGAACGCTTCGTACAGTTTTAATGCATCACAAAATACTATTTCCCTTTCTTTTTTCTCCAACAACTAAAGAATGAAGAGGGGACTCCCTGGTGGTCCAGTGGTTAAGAATTGGCCTTGTAATGCAGGAGACAGAGGTTCAGGCTCTGTTCTGGGAACTAAGATCCCACATACTAAGCACCTAAGCCAGGGTGACACAGCTAGAGAGCTCGTGCATGGCAAGAAAAAGATCTTCTCGCCATGGAACGGAAGCTCTCGCAGGCTGTGACTGAGCCCTGAGGTGGATAAAAAAAAATTTAGAAATCTAAGTGGGTGTATAATAAAACAGGCAGTAGTTTGTCTACTTTTAATTATTAGGAATGAGAAGCTAGAATGGAGGTTATTCTTGGTACCAGAAGGGTACTGACTTGGGGCCAGTTGGAGGTGAGGGACTTGCCTTTAGGGTTGGAAGTGAGGCCTGAAAGTTCCTCTCTTGATCTGGGTGTGCAGTCATAAACTATATTCATTCTATTGGACCCCCTAAGATCCATCCACTTGACAGCATATAACTTTTACCTTAATTTTTTTTCTTAACTTGAAAATAAAAATGAGAACTTTCTTCTAATCTTTTCCTTCTGGAGCGTAAGGCCCTCAGGTCTCCAAACCCATCTGACTAGTGCTTGTAAAGAGGCATCATCTTGGTCTCTTCTAAAGAAAGAAAAGACAAAACAACACTACCCAGGCCTGTTTCCCGAACTGTGAAATGGGTGTTGGGGTGTGCCACACCTACCTTGAAAGGTTTCTATGAGGCGCTTAATATTCATTTAATTAATTTCAAGTTTCCTACACTAACCTTTGTCTTTCTCTTTATGACCATAAAATTTCCCGGACGAAAGTCTAAAATGCCCAAATTGGGAGTCATTAGTGGAATGCACCCATCGGTTCCGCCAGCGCTCTGTAGGGGGTAAATAACACAGGTTAGGGCTGAAAACTGTTAATGTGTGTCGTGGGGTGAATGATGGGGACGCTCGAGGCTTCGAAGCTTCAGGGTTTTGATACCACCGATCCTTCGTCTAAAGGCCAGGGCCAAATGGCAACTCAGGCCATTCGATGGGCAACGGGGTATGCGGGAGCTTACACCCCCGCCACCATCGGCGTCGCCCCTTCACCTCCATCTAGAAATTCCTCCTGGAAGTAGACGGTGGCCAGCGCCACCCGCAGCACACAGATTGCCCAGAGCGGGATTCGAGCCGCGGCCATGGACCGAGCGGCACCACTTCTCTTAACTGCCCCTTTGCGCGTCCAGCGGTCTCCGGGGCCCGCCAGGCCCGTCCCGGAACTACAGCTCCCGTCACGCCTCGCGATTATGACCCGAGAGTCCATTGGGCTCTGACGCGCGGTGCACACCAGGCCCGCCCCCAAACTACCACTCCCATGAAGCCTTGCGATTGTGACCTGAGGCGCTATTGGTCCTCAGGGCGCGGGGTGACTCGGGAGATGTAGTCTCTTTTGCCCTGGCGCTATTGCCGAGGGCAACGGTCCCCTTTGGCATCAGTGTTCCACCGTGAGCAGCGGCAGCCTCCGCGGAAGGACTTCGCGGGAGGAGGTTGGCGGGGTTGGCTGGGCGGTGGCCGGGCTTGATGCCTGGACTCGGGAGAGGAATTGAGGGAAACGGGTCGCGCTCCGGAGCTGAGTAGGTCGGGCAGCGGGAGGGCGGTTCAGGGGCCTCAAGCCTCTTTCCCGGTCTGAGGCGCAATGGAGAGATGGTCCGATGTGGGTCGCTGCAGGCCTTGAGGAACAACCCGCTGGTCTGAAGGGCGCCCCTATTTTCAAAAATTGGCTTATCTTTTAACAGCTTTATTGATAACTCATCTACATACGGTACAGTTCACCCCCTTTAAGCTTACAATTCCCGGTGTTTTACTAAAAATTTACCAAATGGTGCAAACATCCCCACCAACCAGCTTTCAAACTTGTGGGTCACCCGAAGTGTATCTCTCCATCCCCGCTACCATCCGCAGTCCCAGGCAACCACCGATGGGCTTTGTGAGTTTGTGGATTTGCCTTTTCTGGACAGTCCTTGTAACTGGAATAATAGGGTGTGTGGTGTTTTGCATCATCTGGTATTTTCACTTAGTGTGGTGTGTTTGACACGTGTGCATGTTGTGTGTATCATTATTTGTTCTTTTTTTATTACTGAATGGTTCTCATCCATTCACTAGTTAATGGCTATTTATTTGGGTTGTTGCCACTTTTTGTGTATTAGGAATAAGAACTGTTACGAACATTTGCATCCATTTCAGTTATCTTGGGCTGAATGGGATTGAAATTACTGGGTCCCTATGCGGAGCCTGGTGGGCTGTCGTCTATGGGGTCGCACAGAGTGGGACACAACTGAGGCGACTTAGCAGCAGTAGCAGCAGCATGGTAACTATGTTTTAACTTTTTGAGGACCTACCAGACTGTTTTCCAGGTTGGCAAATGCATCGTTTTACAGTCTCCTCCAAGGGGTATGATGGTTCTATCTAATATCTTCACATCTTCACCAACCACGTGTTCCTTTCTGTACTTTTGATTACAGTCACTCTAGTGGGTGTGAAGTGGGATCTCATAGTGGCTTTGATTTGAATTCCCCTCATGGATGATGTTGAGCATCTTATTACATGCTTATTGGCCATTTGTATATTTTTTTGTGTGAAATATCAGTTCATGTATTTTGCCTATTGGTTTATTTTTAATTGTGAGTTTACAATGTATTTTTACAAAAAATACATGTTTCTGAAGCTAACACAATATTGTAAATCAACTATACTTCAATAAAAAATTTAAAAATACACATCTATTTTAGTTGTGGTAAAGTGTACATAACATGAAATTTACCCTTTTAAACATTATTAATTTTTTTAAATTCTTTTTTTTGGCTGATCTGTGGGGCTGGCAGGATATCACTTCCCAGATCAGGGACTGAATCCAACACCCTGAAATCCTAACTACTAGGCCACCAGAGAAATTACCCCCTCCTTTTTTTTTTTTAATAAAATTTTTTAAAATTACTTTTTAAATTTATTTTAAACTTTTCAGAAGAACTAGATGCCAGAAAACCTGGCCTGGTGGTCAGACTTGCCCTCTGACCAGCACGAAATGGCCTGGAGCCTTAACTACAAAAATATTCACAGAGATAGCTGTTGATATTGTTCCAGTGCTTTCTACTTCCCCTTCACCATGTCCTTGCAGCTAAAAGTTAGCCCATTATGTAGGTAGTCCAAATACTGTCATTGTTATCATTTTGTTTAGTTGCTAAGTTGTGTCTGACTCTTTTGTGACCCCATGGACTGTAGCCTGTCAGGCTCCTCTGTCTGTAGGATTTCCCAGGCAAGAATACTCGAGTGGGTTGCCATTTCTTTCTCCAAGGGATCTTCCCCACCCAGGGGTTGAACCCACATCTCCTGCAGTGGTAGGCAGATTCTTTACCACTGAGCCACTTGGGAAGCCCCCCAATACCATCATGACAGCTATCTAAATTTTATTGTATGCTTATTCCATGCCCCATACTGAACATACTGATTACAATAAGCTGTGGAAGTTCTGAAGGAGATGGGAATACCAGACCACCTGACCTGCCTCTTGAGAAACCTATATGCAGGTCAGGAAGCAACAATTAGAACTGGACATGGAACAACAGACTGGTTCCAAATAGGAAAAGGAGTATGTCAAGGCTGTATATGGTCACCTGCTTATATATTATCACCCTGCTTATTTAACTTATATGCAGAGTATATCATGAGAAACACTGGGCTGGATAAAGCACAAGCTGGAATCAAGATTGCTGGGAGAAATATCAATAACCTCAGATATGCAGATGACACCTCCCTTATAGCAGAAAGTGAAGAGGAACTAAAAAGCCTCTTGATGAAAGTGAAAGAGGAGAGTGAAAAAGTTGGCTTAAAACTTCAACATTCAAGAAACTAAGATCATGACATCCAGTCTTACTACTTCACGGCAAATAGAAGGGGAAAACGGGGAAGCAATGACAGATTTTATTTTCTTGGGCTCCAAAATCACTGCAGACGGTGACTGCAGCCACGAAATTAAAAGACATTTGCTCCTTGGAAGGAAAATTATGACAAACCTAGACAGT
>SJYR01000016.1:1524001-1551735 GCA_006410655.1 Kobus ellipsiprymnus
TGTCACCAACTCTATGAACGTGAGTCTGAGTGAACTCCGGGAGTTGGTGATGGACAGGGAGGCCTGGCATGCTGGGATTCATGGGGTCGAAAAGAGTCAGACATGACTGAGTGACTGAACTGAACTGAACTGAAACTGAGGCACAGAATGGTTAAGTAATCTGACCAGGGTCACTCCCACTAGGAATTCTGTGTGGTTTTCCATTCACTGACCCCTGTGGTCAGGCCTATGCTGGGCACTCTTAGTATATGAATTGTTAAGGTGGGGATAAGAGAGCAAGCACACTAGTCAGAGAAACAGACAATAAAATACTAAAAATAATTCATTCTTGTCCAGGATCTTAGGGACTGGGTTAAATGCTTTGCCTAGCACAAAATATTTGAACTCAGCTTTAAAAGGTGTATAAGATGTAGAGTTGCCAAGTTTAACAAATCAGAATCCTGGACACCCAGTTGAATTTCAATTTCAGATAAATAATTTTTTAATATAAAGATATTTGGAATATAATGCTTTTTTTGTATAAAAAGTTCAGAACATTAGCTTTTACCATAAAAATATTTGTGTCATACTTAATTTTTAAAAATTATTTGGTGTTTATCTGAAATTCAAATAACTGACTATTCTCTATTTATTCTGGTAATCCTAATAAATAGTTTTCCAAGTGGATAGAGAGGGGGGAAAAGGTTTTTTGGGTCTCACAGTACTTTGTTGTTTTTTAATAAAAGTAACATATATAGTCTTGGTAGAACATTCAAACAGTATTTTTTGTGTTTTTTTGGCTGCACTGTTCAGGATGTGGGATTTTAGTTCTCTGATCAGACATTGAAACTGTGCCCTCTGAAGCACAAAGTCTTAACCCCTGGACCACCAGGCAAGTCCCACCATTCAAACAGTGTGGAGCTGAGGCATGGTTCTACATCGTGTCTTTTCTGCCTCACAGACCATTATGCTGGAGATGTTATGCGCACAGATTCTCCCCCTTCCTTTAATGGCTGCCTAATATTCCATTGTGTACCTGTGGTTGTCTGGACCTCACTGGGCCTCTGTTTCTGATTAGTACAAATAACGCTACCAAGACATTCCTTGGACATCTCTATGTGACTTTGAGAATGTAACTGTAGGTAAATTCCCCGATGTGGAATTGTGGGCTCATGGTTCTGTGCATTTCACATTTTCATTGCCATTGCCAAGTTCCTCACTAGAGGGCCTGCAGCAGACACCCACCCATGCCATATTTTTCCCAAGTCTTTAAAATCTTTTGAAACCTTGGTAAATCTTGCAGTGGATTGTTCATATTCTTTCAGGGGTACACGAGAACTCTGAGAATACAATGAAAACTCAGGCCCTTCTCCCCAGAAAAATGTACACTAGCTCACACGCACAGCACGTGGCTGACATTTCGTGCAGGGTGGGAGGAGAGGGCGGTCTGTCCAAAGGCCCCAATCCTCCTCCCAGGGCAGTGGTTCTTACACTAAGTAAGAGGAGATTTCTTGGGAGCTCATTAAACATATAGATTGAGTTCCAAAACCAGCTTTTTAAAAAAAATAGTACAGCCAGTTTTTAAAACTATTTTTATTTATTTAGCCTCACTGTGTGGCATGCAGGATCTTAGTTCCTTGACCAGGGGTTGAACCTGGGCCTCCTGCATTGGGAATGTGGAGTCTTAACCACTGGACTACCAGGGCAGGCTCTCAACAGCTCTTTTTTTGTTGTGGGCAGGGGGAGTTGTCAAATAATCCTTTATTTTTCTTTTCCCTTTGCTGTTCTTAACTAGCTGGGCACTCCACCACACCACTGTTAATACCATCTATGATGTCATAAGGGTGGTGGCCATCAACATTGCAGCCCACAGACTGGGCAGTCCCCAGGATCTCTTTAATGGTTCCAGAAAGTTCTCTAGCTAGAGACCGATGCCGCATCCGATCTCATCAAAAGTGATGTTTCCGCTGTGCTTAATGTTTTTCTGCTTCTTTCTGTCTCTTGGTGGTTCCTTGAGGGCTTTGATGATCAGGGCAGAAACAGAACTAACCACATCAATCTGGGCTTGTCTGTTCTAAATGGTCAGTTTCACTGTAATCCTCAGACCCTTCCAGTCACCAGTTGCCTTGGCAATGTCATCACTGACCTTTTCTGGAGACAGACCCAAGGGACCGATCTTGGGGGCCAGGGCAGACATGGCACCAACCTCCCCACCGGTGTACCTCAGGTACACGACTTTGATCTCGTTCGGGTTGAACTTAGGCGGCAGGGTGGAGGCGGCTGGTGTCAGATGAACCCGGATTTGGGACAAGCGAAGAAAGTTGCACCTTGGCCTCCTCCGAGCCAAAAGCCGAAAGCTCAATAGCTCTTTTTTTTTTTTTTTTTTTTGAGAGAACTGAGGACATTTGGATAAAGGAGGAGACCGGACTTGGGGTGCGACTGGGGAGTAGGACTGACTTGGAGTTGAAGTGGCACAGCTGGAGAGACAGTGAAGAACTCTGGGGGTGAGCGAGATCTTGGGAATCAGCCTAAGCTCTGAATTTGGCTCTGCTACTCACTGGCCATAAGGTCAAAGCTATGGTTTTTCCAGTAGTCACGTACAGATGTGAGAGTTGGACCATAAAGAAGGCTGAGCACCAGAGAGGTGAAGCTTTTGAACTGAGGTGCTAGAGAAGACTCTTGAGAGTCCCTTGGACTGCAAGGAGATCAAATCAGTCAATCCTAAAGGAAATCAACCCTGAGTATTCATTGGAAGAACTGATGGTGAAACTAATACTTTGGCTACCTCATGCGAAGAGCAGACTCATTGGAAAAGACCCTGATGCTGGGAAAGATTGAGGGCAGGAGAAGGGGACAACAGAGGATGAGGTGGTTGAATGGCAACATCGACTCAGTGGACATGGGTTTACGCAAACTCTGGGAAACTGTGAAGAACAGGGAAGACTGGCGTGCTGCAGTCCACGGGGTCTCAAAGAATCAGACACGACTTAGCAACTGAACAACAGTAACAACTCACTGATGAGGATCTAACCTGCTGAGGCCTTCATTTCCTTCCTCTCCTTCTGTGAGAGGGGGAGGACAATAACCAACTCACAGGGTCAAGTGAGGGTTAAATGAGATACTACAGCTCTGAGTGAAGTACTGGGCATCCTGCTGGGGCCTGAGAATCGCTGACTTTTGTCTTTAATATGTAACATATGTCACTTAATACCTGGCCCTAAAGGGTAATTGAGTAGTAACATACCAGCTGTCTTATTTATATTTTTAATTTATTTTTTGGCTGCTCTGGGTCTGAGTTGGTGCTGCAGGGCTCTCTCTGGTTGCAGCAGGTGGGGGCTACTCTTTGTTGCAGTGCGTGGGCTTCTCATGGGGTGGCCTCTCTGGTTGTGGAGCACACACTCTAGGGCGCGCAGGCTTCAGAAGCTGTGGTGCGCAGGCTTAGTTACTCTGGCTTCTGGAATCTTCCTGAACCAGGGATCGAACCTGTGTCCCCTGCACTGGCAGGCGGATTCTTACCTACTCTACCACCAGGGGAGTCCCAGGTGTCTTATTTTCATGGTGGTCATCAGGCTTGGAGGGACGGCTCTGGCCAGATGGCAAAAGGGGATGTGGTCTCTCCCAAGTGGTGGGAGCTGTTGAGAGATTTGAACTGGCAGTATGAACATCAGGTGTTCTGATTCTTAAGTTTTCTGTCTTTATTCCCTAGAATGGCTTCGATAAGAAAACCCAGCCGTCCTGTGTGTGACATCTTTGGCGACCTCAGTGATATTTCCTTAGAAGATTCAAAGATGGGGGACATGTGGAACTCGGATATCAGTAGAAGTCTTACCAAAATAGCACCTGGTCCCAGCAGATTTTTAAAAAGAAACCAGACTATGGGTGGAAAACACTTCCTGCCAAAAGAGAACGCTGTCCTGGGGAGCAAGCCCTGGCACTCTTCAAGTAGACCATCAACCACTGCCTCCAAGGTCAGGGCCAACGCAGCGCTCACGAAGCTGGCACAGATAGAGACCAAGATCAGGAACCGGAAGGTGGGGGTGGATCCGTCAGATGCAGAATCCGAGGACTGGCTCCCTAGCGGAGCAGAGGAAACTCCCCCCAGGAGGATGGCTGACCTTGCTTCACAGAACACAGGACAGCCCTCCCAGGAACAGGCCCGTGAAATTCCTGTCTCTGAGACAGACATGCCGAGTGGGAAGGTCAGTAGGTTTCTAAAGAAGAGAGAAGCACGGGTGGAAAAGATACCCGTGGAAGCCCAGGTTGGGAAGGAGAGGGATGCTCAAAGACCCAAAGAGGAACAACCTCCTAGAACACTGGATTCTCCAGACAGTGATGAAGAGGAAATGAAAGAGTTGCTGGGGAGCTTGGTAGAATCTTCCAGGGAAAAAGAAACACCCACCAATCAGGGTTTCACCAAAGCCAGTGAGAAAGAACAAACAAAACTAGTCTCGGTAAGGTTTGCATGTATTTATCCATTTTTATTTTTTATTTGTTTATCTGGCTGCATCGGGTCTCAGCTGTGGCATGTGGGATCTTCCCTTGTGGCGCAGGGACTCTCTAGTCCCAGCGCATGGCTCTGGAGCTCTTGGGCTCAGTAGTTGGCGACACAAGTTGCTCTGTGGCATGTGGGGTCTTAATTCCCCAACCAGGGATCGAACCTGCATCCATCCCCTGCCTTGCAAGGTGGATTCTTAACCACTGGGCCACCAGGGACATCCCTGCATTTTGCACTTACTTATTTTGCACTTGTTTGTATTAATACTTTGCATTTGTACCTTTATGTCACAGCACTAGAGTCTTTTGATGAGCACCGTCACCCGTAAGCTACCTGAGAGAGTGCTGGATGAGGAAGGGTTGGGTTTCAGCCAATCACGGGGACTCACCCCTGGCCTGCTCTGTCAGGGATCAGCTTTCAGATCCATCAGGTGGTTTTGTACCGCGTGGCGCTGGTGACTGTATACCCCGCAGGACGGCACTTTGTATGACCGGTGCAGCCCCCGCCGTGATCACTGCCATTGGTGACCCACGCCCATTTGCTGCTTGTACCATATGGGAATCACTAACTTGGGAAGGCCCTATTTCCATTTTTTTTTTTAAATTGAGGTGAAATTCCTATAACCTAAAATTAACCTATTAAAAATGAACACTTCAGGGGCATTTAGTACCTTTACAATGTTGTAAAACTGCCATCTGTTCTAAAACATTTCCATCCTCCCAAAAGTAAACCGTTACTGGTTACTATCAGTCTTCCCTCTTGGCTCAGTGGTAGAGAACCTGCCTGCAATGCAGGAGTCACAGGAGATGCAGGCTTGATCCCTGGGTTGGGAAAATCCCCTGGAGGAGGGCATGGCAACCCGCTCCAGTATTCTTGCCTAGAGAATGTTGTGGACAGAGGAGCCTGGTGGGCTACAGTCCATAGGGTCACAAAGAGTTGACATGACTGAAGTGATTTAGCACGGACATGTGCACCAAGTAATCACTCCTTGTTTCCCTATCCTCCAAACCCTAATAATCACTAGTCTGCTTTCTGTCTCCATGGGTTTGCCTGTTCTGGACATTTTTCCAGTGGAATCATACAATCTGTGACCTTTTGGGTCCAGTCTCTTTCCCTTAGCATGATGCTTTTGGGGTTCACTCACATTGTAGCATGCATCAGTGCGCCATTCCTTTTTATGGCTGAGTAATATTCCATTGCGTGGATGGACCACGTTGTGTTTATCCACTTATCCACTGACGGACATCTGGGATGTTTCCACCTTTTGGCAATTATGAATAGTGTTAGAAGTATCTGTTTGAGTCCCTGTTTTCAATTCTTTGGGTTTTTCCTAGGAGCAGAACTGTTGTGTCCTATTAGTAAGTCTGTGTGTAACTAATTGAGGAACAGGCAAACTGTTTCCCACAGTGGCTGCACTGATTTACATTCCCATCAGCAGTGTTTAAAGGTCCCAATTTCTCCACATCTTCACCAACACTTGTTACTAAGGGAAATTACAGTAGAGGTGCTTTGGCCAATTTTGCTTAGTCACTCTTGTGACCAAGTTTGTCTGACTCTTTGCGACCCTTCTGGACTGTAGCCCACCAGGCCACTCTGTCCATGGGATTTCCCAGACAAGAGTACTGGAGCCGGTTGCCATTTCTTTCTTCAGCCAAGCAGGCATCGTGACGCATCAATCCCTGCATCAGGAAGATCCCCTGGAGAAGGAAATCGCAATCCACTCCGGCATTCTTGCCTGGGAAATCCCATGGACTGAGGGGGCCAGCAGGCTACAGTCCCTGGGTTTGCAAAGAGTCAGACATGATTTGAAAGCCAAGCAATATTTCTGAGTATTTCTAATCCCAGGATTATCTTGCCTAAATGTTGTCCCTCAACTTCCATAGATGAGGGGAGAAGAGAGAAAGGGGCTGAGAGTGGTAACGGTCATCATGAGGCCTCATACTGTCCACCAACCCCAGTGTTGCTTGATTAGGACTTAGCATATGTTGGATTAATTTCCCTTCGTTTGTTTCCACCCACTTAGGGTCGAATCCCAACTCCACCAAGAGCCCTTTCACGGCCCAGTAAGCATCTTCCCAGCTCAAAGCCGTTCCCCACTTCGTGGCTGTCAGCTTCACGGTCAGCAGACGGGACCCTTCGCGGTGCCGGCTTGAGAACTCGCTCCCCACAGACGCACACGTCTGCCTCCCGCACGGTGTCACTTTCCATCCCTGGTACCTTTGTGAAATCAGTGCCCTCGACTGCGGGGGCTGACGAGCTCTCATCCTCCCTGAGAAGGAGCGAGCCTGGGCCTCAGGAGGAGCCTCCCTCAGAAGCCACCGATGACGGTCTGAACGGTAGCCCTCGTCCCTGTGCAGAGCTGTCACCCTGTGCAGGGAGGGCGAGACTGCCTTTAGGGTTCCCAGCGTGGTGGCCTCAGGGTATTATCAGGAGGGGTGCAAGGCATCCTCGGCTTTTCCACACCCTCTTTCCTAGTTGAGGGGCCAAGTCAGATTTCTTTTTCCCCTTGGGGCCTGTGAAACGCAGTCTTAACCACTGGACCACCAGGGAACTCCCCGTTCTATCTTTAAAGTCTTCATCTAGTGACCCTGCCCAGTGACAGAGCGAAGGCAAATCCTTCTCGAGCCTCATATGAGAGAAAGTTTTCCTTGTAAAAGAGAAGTGTCCTTCCTTTCCTTTTTAATTGCAGAAAACGAAACCAACCTCTAAGCAGTCACAGACATTTTTATTATTTTACCATCATTCAACATGATTTTTTATGTACTTATTTATTTTTTATTTTTGGCTGTGCTGGGTCTTTGTAGCAGTGGCCAGGGTCTTCTTAGTTCCTCGACCAGGGATCGAACCCGCATCCCCTGCACTGGAAGCCAGGGTGGATTCTTTTTTTTTTTCTTCTCTTTATTGAACTCCCCAGATCTTTTCTTTTTAAAAAAGAGAAAAATTTTATTTTGTATTGGGGTATAGCCGGGAAGGTGGATTCTTAACCACCACGGAAGTCCCCAGCATGAGTTTTAATACCGTATGTATTTAAGAAAAGAGCAAAAGAGAAAACATGGATTTCTCCCCTCTGCAGTTTTCTTACCATCAGTTCAGTCTAGTTCAGTTCAGTCGCTCAGTCGTGTCCAACTCTTTGGGACCCTATGAATCGCAGCACGCCAGGCCTCCCTGTCCATCACCAACTCCCGGAATTCACTCAGACTCACGTCCATCGAGTCAGTGATGCCATCCAGCCATCTCATCCTCTGTCGTTCCCTTCTATTCCTGCCCCCAATCCAAAACCCAGTTAAATAATTGGGTTGAGTACCTGCTATTTGCTAGCAGGTGTCAGGCGTGATGGTGTCAGGAGTACGATGACAAACACGCAAACCTGGCCGGCCCCTGCCCCCAGTTCCCAGGTGCTAGGATGATCTTTAGCCAGTGAATCAGTGATAGGGGAGGAAAAATAGTTTTTCCCTTGTGTCCTTTTAACTTCTTGGCTGGGGCTCTGTAACCAAAGACAGGTTAACAGGAGAAAAGCATTCTGAGATTCAATAAAGATTTCATATAAGTTTTATGTGACCCAGGAGCCTTCGTAAGGAAATGAAAATGTAAAGGAACGGTGATGCCTCCTGCTAGGTGTGATGAGCAGTCGAGAGTCCTGGGAGAATGTGATAGAAAAAGGATAGGAGTAGATGAGGGGAGATGGAGCGAAACCCGCTGGTGGGGGTGGCTCAGTTCCCCCCATCTTGGACATAAGGATGCTCCTTCCCCCCAGGTAAAGGGAAGGTGAGTCTTACCTGAGGGTCTTAACAACCTGCTTCGGAGGAGGTCAGGGAGTTCTTGCAGCCCCTTCTGTGTCTCAGATTCCTGCAGCTCAAAATATTCAAGATGCGGACTTCCCTCGTGGTCCAGTAGTTCAGGCTCTGCACTTCCACTGCAGGGTCACAGGTTCAGTCCCTGGTTGGGGAACTAAGATCCCACAGGCTGCGTGGTGTGCCCCTGCCCACTCCAAAAAATCCAAGATGCTAAGGCACCATGATGTAGGGGCAGGGAGGAGAAGCACAGCCGAGCAAAGTCCCCTCCCTGTGCAGGGGGCTGGGCTTGAGGATGCGAGAAAGCCCCCTTGGAGCCCCTTCGGGGGCCACCATCTGCCGCATGCCACGTGGCACCTCACTGCTGTTGGCTTGGATCTTCAGGCCCGAGAAAATGGTGACGGGTGTCCTGGCCAGCCTGGTGGGCGTGGATGAGACGGTGGGCGTACCTGCACGGGAAGCCTGTGAGGATCAGGGTTGGCCAACATGACAACCGACAGGAATGCCAGACCTGGGTTCTGGCCCTCCCTCACTGCCCCTCCAGGCTGCACCTCAGCCCCTGCTGCTGGCTGGGAGGGGGCCCCTCTGGGTCCAGACCCCACCTTCCCCTCCAGATGCAGCTTCAAGAGAGGAAGATAGCAAGGAGTGGTGAGGACAAGTCTGAGTTTGGGGGTTCCAGCCCATCTGGGGTGGGGGCTTCCCTGGTGGCTCAGACAGTAAAGAACCTGCCTGTGATGCGGGAGACCCAGGTTTGATCCCTGGGTTGGGAAGATCCCCTGGAGAAGGGAATGGCAACCCACTGTAGTATTCTTGCCAGAATTCCATGGACAGAGAAGCCGGGTGGGCTACAGTCCACGAGGTCGCCAAGAGTCGGATAAGACTGAGCGACTAACGCACACACTGCCTGGGGTGGACACGCTTCCCTGCCGCCTTCTGGCCGCACGGCCTCAGGCTCTGTCTCGGTTTCCTCATCTATAGCGCGGGGCAGAGCTGTGACAGTGAGCTCGCGCACGTGGAAGGCCTGCCCGGTGAGCCTGCGGGAGGCGGGGTTGGCCAGCATGACAATAACGTTACTAGTCCACGGTCTCCTGCGGTGCCTTGGCCTGAGCCAGCCATGGTGGCTTAGTTCAGAGGCTTGTCCGTGAACGTATCCCAGGACCTGTGTGCCACAGGCATGCTGGCAACTGGCAGTGTCGGAGGAGTTCAGAGGCGGGGTGAGCACTTAGCACTGAAATGCTGAGCTAGGCTTCCGTCTCGGTCCACATTGCTGGGCAGCCTGGCGTTTGGGATTGCACTCAGCTAGCCTTTCCAGGAGGAGTGAGCCGCTCGGTCTTCCATCTCCTGTTCATCCCCAGCTCTGTGCCTCCCGCATGGTGGGCGCTGCTGCAGCTGCCCCCGCTGACTGCCCCCTGTCTGTTCCTGGAATTGCGGGCCACATCCTGCCTCCTCTGGGAGACTCATCCCTCCAGCCCAGCCAGGCTGCTCGGCGCCCTCCGTGGAAGCTCCTAAGACACCTTGGAGGGCCCCAGCAAGTGTCCACCCACCTCAGCCGGCGTCGCATCATGCACCTGCTGGGGTTTTGAGGCCCCGCAGGGTGGACACCCCGTCCCCCTCGCATCACACACACAGCCTCTGTGCTTCAGTCATGAAGCGAGCCATGCGGTGGAGTTGCCTGCCAACCTTCCTCCTCCCGGGGAAGAGCAGGCCCACATGTTGACGGGGCAAAACCTGCTGGGGCACTGGAACTGTGTGGAGCCTTCCTCTTCTAGTAACCTGCACCCCTGGCATTCAGGCGTTGGCAGCTGGCAGCTGGCGCCACAGAGTGGAAGTTCGCCTGAGCTTGAAATGAAAGTGTTAGTCACTCACTCGTGTCCAGTTCTTTGCGACCCCATAGACTGTAGCCCACCGGGCTCCTCTGTCCATGGAATTCTCTAGGCAAGAATACCAGAGTGGGTTGCCATGCCCTCCTGCAGGGGATCTTCCTGACCCAGGGATTGAAGCTGGGCCTCCTGCATTGCAGACAGATTCCTTACCATCTGAGCCCCCAGGAAAGACCCCCCTGTGCCCTTAACTTGCTTTAAATGAGAACCTAGGATGAGGTGCCACCCTCCCAGTTGAGGGCCCGCCCCTCCTACCTCAAGCACACTCACCACTGCGCTTCCCTCTTTGCACTGTGAGCCGCTCTGTGGAGGCCAGGGGCTGGGAAGCTTCTGGCCTGTTTTTCTTTTTTCCCTTGCTTCTCTATTTCTCAGATCTTCCTGAAGAAGGAAATGGCAACCCATTCCAGTATTCTTGCCTGGAGAATCCCATGGATAGAGCCTGATGGGCTATAGTCCTTGGGGGTCAAAAGAGTCAGACACAACCGAGCAACTAACCCACCACCACCACTGCTTTTTGGATCTTAGTTCCCTGGCCAGGGATTGAACCTGGGTCCTTGGCAGTAAAAGCATGGAGTCCTAACAACTGGACCGTCAGGGAATCCTCCCGTTGTCTATTTTTAAATATGTATTTGTTTGATTGCCACAGATTTTAGTTGCCACATGCGGGATCTTCGTTGCAGGGAAGGGGCTCAGTAGTTGCAATGCCTGGGGTTGCCCCACGCCGTGGGAATCTTAGTTCCCTGACCAGGGATCGAACCTGCATCCCCTGCATTGCAAGGTGGACTCTTAACCACTGGACCACCAGGGAAGCCCTTCCCATTGCTTGTTTTTATAAGTAAAGTTTTACTGGGACACAGCCACACTCATTCGCTTACACACAGTCGTTGGTGGCTCTCCCATCATCACAAGGGCAGAGTTGAACAATGGTGAGAGAGACAGACTAGCCCGAAAAAGCCCGGACTGTTAATACTCACCACCTCGCCCTTTAAGGAAAAGTGCTCAGATGCCGGGGCTAGCTTTCTGAGGACACCTTTGCATCTTCCCATCCCTAGCTCTTAGCCCAGTTCCTTCAACAGGATGGTCAATACCTGTGCAGTAAATGAGTAAATATTGCCATGTTACATTTTTAATTACAGATTTCAGAATAAACATTTTATCCCTGGAAGATCTGGCTCCAGCTGTCAGTGAGAAATCAGACTTGGAATGGGAAGTAAGTACAGTGAACCGATCTTTTGTTTCTTTTTTTGATAAAACATTTATTTAATTAATCTGGCTGCGGCATGTGGGATATTCTGTTTTCATTGTGGGAATCTTTAGTTGCAGCATGGGAACACTTAGTTGCAGAATGTGGGGTCTTAGTTTCCCGGCCAGGGATTGAACCCAGGCCCCCTGAGGGAGCTTGGAGTCTTAGTCATTGGACCATGAGGGGAGTCCCTGAACTGATTTTTCACTTTAGATCTTTACGTAGAATGGTTTGCAGCCGTGATGCTTCATTTTGGTCAGCGATTCTCACCTGGGAACATTTGGTGATGTCTGGCGACATTGTGATCATAACCGCGGTGCAGGGTGCTGCTACTGGCATCGAGTAGGCGGTGGCCAGAGATGGCACTCAGTGTCCCAGAGTGCACAGGCTGGCCCCCACTGCAGGGAGTATTTGTGTCTTAAATGTCAACGTGTCAATGTGCAGAGAACCTGATTTAAGCTGATAAGAGAGGAGTTATTTAACGTATCAGACGATTAGAGCAGGTCCCACTTCAGCCTCCCCACAGCACTTCCTGCACTGACCTGTATTTATTCCACTGCCCCGTGGTGATTCTTGCTGTATTAGTAACCACCTCACCGTCAGTGCCATGCAGCATTCAGGATTGCCATGCAGGATCTTCAGGGTTCCCCCACCGGGGTTCCCCGACCAGGGTTTGAAACAGTGCCCCTTCCAGTAGAAGCGCAGATTCTTAACCACTGGAACGCCAGGGAAGTCCCAGCACAGGTTTTACTAAAACATAGTAATGACAACATATTTCACCCACCTGCTGCTAACACATGCTCACACCATCAGCGTTAAGCGCAGCAGCTTCGTGCTGAAGGGTTTCAGGAACTCTGCTCGCAATGCTGGGCCAGCCCAGATCTAGAAAGGACCGTGCAGACCCTCACCTGCCGGGTCCCTGGGGCGCCCTCACTTCTAACGCAGTGGTATTTTGATCGTGTATTTTGATTCTGTTGCTTATTCGAAAATACTTTCCAGTTACCTCTGTCATCCTTCATTTTAGAAAGAAGGTCAGGGGGGCAAGGCATCCAGTAGAAGGCCCTGGGCAGGGGATCCCCCCTCTGAGAGCGAGATCTCCGAGCGCCTGAGTGAGCCATCGGCCTCGTCCCCTGGGCCCCAGGGCATTTGTTGCCTGGGGCCGATGTCTCCAGAACCTATGGCCAGCGCGGTGAGCTCGACTTACTCAGAAGATTTTGAAAAATCCCCCAGTCCCACAGCATCTGAGTCTACGGCCCGTTCAGAGGAGTCTCCCGACAGGACGCTGGCCAGTCGGTCTGAATTTTCTGCAAGTCTGAAGTCCGACCTCCCTCCCTCAAGTCCCAAGTCCCGGAAGAAGCGGGCCAGGGGTGGACACCCAAGAGTTGTGGTGAAGGAGACAGCTGTGCAGACGCCCGATCCCGCCTTCACCTACCAGTGGGCTAAGGGTAAGAACGTGGCCTGAGGGTTGGAAGAGGGAGGGGCAGGCCTGCGGCGGTGATCGGCAGGAGCCCCCGGAGCAGGAGGTCTGGGCTGTCATCAGCCAGCTGATGGGACCTCAGCCCCCTGCTTCCTCTTCCACGGAAAAGGGGAGCTCCCTAGGTATTCCCCACTGTCTCCCAAGTTTCAAAACACTGAAAGGTTTCAAACCAAAAGCTACAGCAGTGGTTGTCAGTGGGGCTGATCCTGGCCCCAGGGGACATCGGCCAGGGTGGGTGACTGACTGTCTCTGGGTGGAGGCCGGGCTGCTGCTCAGCACCCTGTAGTGGCCAGGAAGGCCCCGCCAGAGAGAAACCCCGCCCGAAACAGCAGGTGTGACAGGAACTGCCTTCCAGGACAGCGCATCCTCAGATGCTTTGGGGTCCTTGAGCATGGGGGCTCTAAGAACTGCTGTGTCGCTGGTCCAGCTGGTGGTCTGAACTTGCTGTGTTTGTTTGGTGGATTCCCTTCTGGCATGCAGCAGGCACGGCTCATCATTTCTCTTGTTCTCAGCATTGGTTTTGGCCCATGTGGACGGAAAGGTCGCTTTCTTTTAGTGATTCCCCGTCTTTGTTTTGGGGCTTCCCCAGTGGCTCAGCGGTAAAGAATCCGCCTGCAATGCAGGAGACACAGGAGATGCAGGTTTGGTTCCTGGGTCGGGAAGATCCCCTGGAGGAGGGCATGACAACCCCTTCCAGTATACTCGTGGAGGTCTGTGGTCTGTTCGGAACCTGGTTGTACAGCAGGAGGTGAGCAGGTGAGCGAAGCATCTTCTGCATTTATAGCTGCTCCCCATCACTTGCATTACCGCCTGAGCTCTGCCTCCTGTCCGATCAGCGGCAGCATAACCACTGTAATGCGCTTGAGTCATCCTCAAACTGACCCCCCGCATCACCACCCCCACCCCAGTTGGTGGAAAAATTGTCTTCTGCAAAACCAGCCCCTGATGCCAGAAAGGTTGGGGACCACTGGTCTAGACAACACCCACGAGGCAGACAGAGCTTGTTCCTAGGCTGTGCGCTGGGGTGCGATTCCTGCTTTTTAAAATTTACGTATTTATCTTGTCTGCGCTGGGTCTTTGTTGCAGTGTATGGGCTCTTCATTGAGGCAGGTGGGTTTTTCTCTAGTTGTAGCACTCAGGCTTCGTTGCCCCAGGGCACGTGGGAACTTAGTTCCTGGACCAAGGATTGAACCTGCCTTGGAAGGTGGATTCTTAACCACTGGACCATCAGGGAAATCCCTGCGGTTCTTGCTTGATCTGCTCATTTGGATCTGGGGGCTTCATGATGCTTCTGTCCAGACCTCGCACCTGGCCACAGGGTGTGACTGTTCTGTTTCTCAGGGAGGCAGGTCAGTTAGATGGGCCCAGCTGAATCACTGGAAGGTGTTCAAGAGGATGTTAAACCCTGGCTCTGTGACTCAGAAACCTCTGAGTCCCTGCCCATATCTTCCTGCTGCCTTTCTGAGAACAGAGCCTTTGGGCAGCAAATGGGCGCATGTCTGTTTCCTTCTTTGCAATTTAGAGATGCTTTCGTAAAACATCAGTGGTGCTGATTTCCTAGATTAGGCCTGACATCGAAAGGAGGGAGGAAAAAGGCAGCCTAAATAAATCAGCCTGTTAAGAGTCCAGGGAATATCTGAAGCTCACAAATGGCTGTCAGAGGGGGCGCCCATCCAAGGAAGGGCAGCCGCCCTGAGCTGAGTGACTGCTTCAGCCAGCTCACCTGACCTGTGTATTGAACAAGGAGAACTTACCAGAAAGATGGAGGCAGGTTTGGGGAAACTTTAAGAAGCGGAAAGATTAAGAAAAAGCAAGGAGAGTGGCCATCACATTCAGAAAGAGGAAAAGACAGACTCACATAGCCTATTTCAGCATCTTACCTGTTGATGAGAAAGTCATTGCTCTGGACTCTGCCCACTCACCTCTCCCTCTGTGTGTCTGGAGCAGCGGCCGGCGTGGCGGCCATCGGACCAGCCCTGGGAGGTGCCTACGTGGACCCGGCACCCATCGCCGGCCATGTCATCAGCGCAGATGCCATAGAAGGTAACAGCCCAGCCCCCCTTGTGGGTTCCTTTAGGTGAGGCGGACACGTTTCACCTGCGGTTTCACATCCCCCCTTGGAGGTGTAGGGCACTCCCAGGTGCTGGGTCTGGAAAATCTGTTGGTGGGACGGTCACAGCCACAGGTAACTGCCACAATTTCTGGGCTCCCAGACGATGGACTCCTGAGTGTCCCAGAACTTTGTCTGTCTTACAATAAGACACCTGTGTTGGAGGAAACAGGCAGGTTAGCAGGGACACACTGCGAGCCTCCCGCCCCAGCAGGGCCAGCTTTGTGTGCTCCCTCTGAGACCGTCTCTCCAGATTCCATAGCTGGTTTCCTCCAGAAGGCACTCAGCGAGTACCGAGTGGCCCAGGCCCGTGGACACGGCCCTTGCCTTCTTGCTGAGTGTGGAGGGGTCACGGGGCCTTGGGGAGGCCCCGCCAAGCCTGGGGTATGAGGAAGGTGCCAGTGAAGTGGCGATGGTCACTGTAGGAAACCCAGTCTGTGCCAGGTCCCCATGGGGCCACTGATGGCTCACACGACAGAAGCCAGGGGCCATCTGGAACCTGCTCTTTTTCTTACCATTGCAATTTTTCTTACCATTTTTAGAAGATGAAGATGTTAAAATATATTGGTTATAAGTGAAATGTTTATATCTTAAAAAAAAAACTCATCCTTTTTTTAAACATAATATTGACCTCAGTGACTTTTCCATGAGTATAGTCTTAGTAATGATCTTTATTTTAGTAATGATCATTTTTAACTGTTGCAGTTATTTTTAATTGTACTTTTATTTTGTTAAAATTATATGTAAATCTTTTAAAAAATTTTTGGCCGTGGCATGTGGGATCTTAGTTTCCTCACCAGGGATCAAACCCGTGCCCTCTGCAGTGGAAACTCAGAGCCCTAACCACTGGACCATTAGGGAAGTCCCTAAAAATTTTATCTTAGTTGCATTTTAAATTATTTTAGTTACGTGTTTAAACATGCATGCGTGCCTGCTCGGTTGCTTCACTCGTGTCTGACTCTGCAACCCTATGGACTGCAGCCCGCCAGGCTCCTCTGTCTGTGGGATTCTCCCGGCAAGCCGACCCAGGGATAGAACTGGTCTCCTGCAGTGCAGGTGGACTCTTCAGTGCTGAGCCACCAGGAAGCCCCACATGCTTATGCATACGAAGTGTAAAATTTGCCCTCTTCCTTATTTTGCATGAGGCCGCACTGTCTGGAGAGCCACGTCGCTGGCCTTCCTCCCTTGTGTTGGACACCGGGGTTGAGGCTTCCAGTGGTGCCTGGGGGCCGAGTGTGTGAGACCCACACACAAGTCAGAGAGTGCAGTTCATCCACCACTGAGCAGAAAGGCACACGACGAGGGGAGGCGGCTGCTGCTTCCGGAGGGGGCAGTACCTGAGGGGAGCATCCTGCCACAGCCGAGGGGTTGGGGTGCAGGGCTGGCCGCGGGGTGCAGCGAGGGCTGGGGGCTGGGGCCCTGGGTGCCGACGACTGACCCGGAGCCGGGGTGGCAGCCCTGACTGCATATAGCCCGGCCGTGTTCGCGCTCCACGATGTGCTGAAGCAGCAGCTGAGCCTGACGCGGCAGTTCATTGAGGCCAGCCGGCACCTGCACGCGTCCCTCCTGCGCTCCCTGGATGGAGACTCGTTCCACTACCACACCCTGGAGGAGGCCCAAGAGGTGACCACGGCGCTGCCCCTGCTTCATGGGGGGGGCAGGGGGCTTCCGGGGCTCCCACTTGCATGGGGGAGAGGGCAGGGGGCTTCTGGGGCTCAAACTGGGGCGCTGGGGCCCAAGCCCCCTTCAGTCCTGGCTGAAGGAGCCCTTCTCTCCTTGGCTGTGACCAGGGCTGGGGCAGGGATGCCGTGTGACGTCAGAGCAAAGGTGCCCTTCTCCCGGGTGAGGGCCCTGCCCTTCCACAGACCCTTTCTGAGGGCTACCAGTCCTGAGGGCTGGCGCTCCAGGGATATCACACTCATCTCGCTTTTTCCCCTCCAAAATTCATTTCTTGTCCGATGACAGACATTATTTTATAAAAATTCTGTTGGAGATCTGTTACTTATAAAGTTCTCCATAATTTCAGGGATAATTATTACCAACTTGATATATATCCTTTAGATTTCTCCTATGTAAAATATAAACTGTTGAGCAAGTGTATAATATTATGTCACATATTCTATACAATGTATAAAATATATAGAATAGGTGTAGTAGTATATATGATCTGATAGGTGTTTCTTTATAGAAATGGCATAGTACTGTATGAATTGTTCTGCGTGGTGATTTTTAGCATTTCAGCTACATATATTTTAGTACATATTTCTTAAGAATAAGGACTTAAAAATTAATAATCACAATATTACTGTAATACCAAAACCAAACTGACTTTTCTCAGTTATCATTATTAGGTGTCCAGTGTTCAGATTTTCACTCATCTCATAAAAAGGTGTACGTTGCATTTCTATTTTTTTCAAGTGTATCCAGAGTCCTACATCGTTTGCTTAGTATTTTTTTAGACTCCTAACCTATATAGCAGAGGTTTGCAGCCCTGAGCAGTAAGACCCCCGAAGGCCTGACCACAGGGTTTGCCTTGGTGGTAGGGTGGGCCTGGGAGTGGGTGTTCCTCCCACGGGCCCACTGGGGACCCACTCTGAGAACCGCTGCTTACAGGCCATACCCCCTTCCCCACCTCTTGTTTCCTTAAAGTTTATTGGTTGCAAGAAAACAGGCTGTCCCACACTTTCCCACGTTCTGGACTTGGCTGATGGCACCCGAGGGGTCCTTGAACTTGTTCCACTGTTGGACGTGTGTTAGCTGAATGCAAGCTGAAGTGATCTGATTGCTTCTGCCTATAGCCCCTGAGTGGCTGGTGGCCTGCTCTGCTCCAGGCCCACACCCTGAGGGTGGCACCCGAGCCCTTCTCCCCAGCCTGTATCCTCTGAGGGCAGCCGGGTAGCCCTGCCCCGTCCCCTTTACCACAGCCCTCTTCCTCTTAGCCCCTGGAGACAGGCAGGCGCCATCCCCAGGACCCAGAACCTCAGTGCACGGAGGCAGCAGTGCTGATGCTTCCTCGTGTGTCCTCTGCCTCACAGTACATCAGGCAACACAGGCCCGCCCTGCTGACCATGGAGGAGGCCCTGGAGGAGGTGAAGAAGGAGCTATGAATGCCAGGAGATGGGCTTGAATACCTGAGGCGCTGGTCCCGCACGCTGGCCGTGACACTCACCCGAGATCCCAGGGGCATTCGGTGGTTGGGGTGCTCCAGTCATTTCCAGCTGAGTAGCCCGTCTTGTCAGCACGCCTGTCGTCGGAGAGGTCACCACAGGCCAGTGAAGTGGAACCAGGTGGAGCCTGTCAGCACGCGCACAGGACGGGGATGCCAGCGTGCCAGGGGATGCCACGTGCAGTGGCTCCACTGGGGCAGGTGCTGGCTTCTCAGGCTCAGTACACGGTGGGGGTGAGGAGCCCCCTCGACTAACGAGGGAGCAGGGCCACGCGTCCACGCTGCGGACCCCCGTGAGACACCCAGGCAGAGCTCCGACCCAACTCCACGATTCAGCCACAATCGGCACTCAGGACGCACTTCCGCCCTCCTCAGCCTGAGCACGCTTCTGATTTAAACGCAGAGAGAAAGGTCTTTAAAAAAAGGTCTTTATTTGAAGGCAAAACAGTAAAATCCACAAGAAATTGTTAACAACACGTTTATATTTTATCCTGAATCAGACACGTTTGAACAATTCACAGCTACAGGAAATCTAGAACAAAAATCAAACAGTTTATCCTATCAGGTTGAAAAGTTGGAGAGGATTTTGCATCTTATTGAAAAGAATTTTCCAAAAATGTTTCTGTACAAATAAACGGCACTGCACCAAGCTGCCCAGCGAGGCAGAGGGTGGATCCCCGGCGGCTCCTGGCAGAGGCGGCTCCTTCTGGCCTTCCCGCCCTCTGGGGGCGGGCGGGGACCCGCAAAAGTGACAGAGCAGGAGGCAGGGCCGGGGTCACGCCCCACACTCTGGATGAGAATGGGCTGTCTCACACGAGTGCTGGTGTGGGGGTTCCTCTCAGTGAAAAAAGCAAGGAGAGATGCTAAGGGTACAAATTCTCCAAGGGCGTCATCGTTCCGTGACCCGAAGATGCCTCAGGTGAGTTTCCTCAGAACTTTGTGTTTCTGCAGGTAACAGCAAATGGCTAATGTTCAACAAAAAAAAAGAAAAAAATCCTCAACTTAAACAGCTAAAGTAACTGAATTAAGGGCTGGTATGTCTCAGAGGAAATAGGTTTCAAATTATCTCACTGGGGATCAGCCTAGATCAGTATTCTTTTTTCTAAAACTAAACCACTTGGAATAAAAATGAAAACCCCGTTTAACTCTGCAAATCAAAAAGGTTCTGCTTTTTTCCATTTTTAACGATTGAGCAGTAGCAGCGCCTGGCTTGGCGTGCGTGCGCAGGTCCCCTGTACACACGCCCCCTGGGTTCAGAGGCTCTGGCTGAGGGGAGAGTGAGACGGCCGTGTCTTCAGACGGTGGGAGTTTTTATCCAGGGGTCTTGTGTCTCTTGCTTCACTGTCCGGGGAAATAAGCTTGTGGCCGCGTGGGCTGGGCACCCCCTCGTGATGCCTGCTGCTACGTTAGAGCTGGTTTGCGGGTGGGGCCTGGGCCTTCGGCACCATCCAGCGTGGCACTGGTCACAAGACCCGCGCCCGTCTTCCTCCTCCTGTCGCTCCCATGGGCAGAGCCGGGCTGCCCCCGCCATCCTCCACCAGCAGTGGGCCCAGCAGCGGGGCTCTGCCGGCCTACTTGCACTCCTCCCGGGCCTTCATGCGGGCGATGAAGGAGTAGCTCTTGTTCCGGCGGTAGTTCTCGTAGGGGTCGTCCAGGGCCACGCCCACGCCCTTGTACTGGTCCCACTTGTCCCGCACGTCCCCCCCCTTGATGGGGTCCTGGATCCCTTGCTCTTTCACGCCAAGGCCACCAGATCCACTCCAGCCTGAGAGAGAGAGGGATGAGTGGTTACAACCCAGGGGACGCCCAAAGCGCGGCACCTTTACCCTGACGTGAAGTTCAGTGCAAATGCCTACAGGGAGTTCCACAACATGCAGGTCGCAAACTTGGAACTAACGCGGTGAGAAAGAGCACCGGCAGAAGCCCTGCAGGTTTCTGTTTCCAAGCGGGAATGTTCTGACTCCCTCGGCCCCTCAAACCCCGAGTGCCCAGAGTGGGCTGTCCTGTCTTCCCCGGAAACTTACCCATTTTCACCAGCATCTGATGTCCTTTGTTCTCTTCCCCAAGCCTTGAGTCGGGTATAGGAGGTGCTGAATTAGAACCCAGACCAGCCGAGGAACTAAAATTAAGACAGGTAACGTCTTTTACAAAAGAGTGGATACATTTATTGGAATGAAAACTTAGAATATTACAGCGTGTGGCTTCTATGAAGGGTCGCCAGCGTAAGACGGACACACACACACACACGTTTCGGGTCTCTAGCCGCCTTCTTTATCCTCTTCGCCGGCCAGTTAAGGGGTCCCCTAAGATGACGGTCCCTGCCCCACACTTGGCGGCAACGGCCGGCCACACTGAACCCGTCAAATGGTTAGAAAACAGAGCCCAGCCCCGGCCTTGGGCTCCACAATGTGACGGCAGAGGTAAGAGCGAGGAGCGAGACGCGATGCCACTCACTGCGCTAGCGAGCGCCAGGGGCCCCCAGGTGCCGCCCTGGCGCGGCCACCTAGCGTGGGTCTTCTAACGACATGTTTCAACATTCAAAGCAAAGCATCAGAGGGCTCCAGCGCTACCAGAGGTCACTGGACAGTTAAGACAGAAATCTTACGGCGGGGTGGGGCTCCTGGACCGCGACCGGTGCCTCCTTCCTGGGGAGTAGGACTTGGACCTCGAGCGGGAACGGGAGCGGGAGCGGCTTCGAGAGGAGCGGGAGCGGCTGCGGCTCCTGCGGGCCGGGGAGAGGGAAGGGTCAGCACGGCCACCGAGGAGCCTGGGCCTCGCACCCCATGCAGCGGAGCCCTGCTCACCTGGATCTAGAGCGGGAGTAGGAGCGCGAGCAGGAGCGGGACCGTGACCTCGAGTAGGAGCCGGACGACTTGGAGGACCGTGAGTTGGAGCGAGAGGAGGAGCGCCCTCGGCTTTTGGATCTGCTCCGAGACCTTGAGGGTCCACTGCGGGGAGAGGCCTGGTGAGCCGGAGACACCCCCCAGCCCGGCCCTAGAGGACCCAGAGGTGCCCAGTGCGGGGGCAGACACACCCTCTCCTGCATGCTGTGCACAGCAGCCGGTGCGTCCCATGTTGCTTTGGCCGTGTGGGCGGCAGTTCCCAGCACCCTTAAGGGTGCTTCACCCAAGACCCAGGCAAAGACCAGAACTGGCCCCATCCCTGCCCCTCGCCTTGGGCGTGACACCACAGAGAGCCTGTGGGCCATGGTGGAGCTGCCTGCAGGCCGCCCCGGGACAAGACTGTGGAGACTGGCTCTCCACGGGGGACACGGCAGGTAGGCGGCTCTCACCTGTTCCTCTTCTCCTGGCCTTTCCTCCGCCGGGCCCGCATCTTTGCTCGGAAGAACTCGTAGAGACCGTTCTGCTCCCAGCCTTCGCTGTAACACACAGGTGTCCCAGGGCTGAACCCGTCTTCCTCCTCAGGGGCCTTCTCCTGCCCGACAGGCCCTCCCTCTCTCGCTTGGGATCCTGAGCAAGGACCCAGCACGAAAGCCCCTGGGGGCTCGCCTTGACAGGCTGCCCCGAGGAGGAGCCAGGCTGGGGGCAGGCCAGCCCCGGGATGTGCCCCCAGCCCTGAGTGGCTTCTTCGCCTTTCCAGGCTGGGGTTTCTCTGAACAGCTGAGCAGGGTCTGCAGGTTACCATAACGGGGGCTGAGGCACTCTGATGTAGGCAGGTAGGCCTGTGCCCTGCCACATGGCAGAGTAACCGCTGAAGCGAGATCACCAGGGGAGAGGCTCCTGAGGGACGCCTATGACAAAGCCTGCTGGGCGGCAGCTGGCCATCTCTGAACACACCCACCCCGAGATAAGCTCTTGTCTAATGTGATAAAAGCTTTACATCGAGGGCACTGCACGTGTGACACGCGAGCTGGGGGAGAAGTGGGCCCTCCTAGTCAAGCTCCTCACACCACCCCGGGGCAGAAGGTGTGCCTTCTGTGAGTTTCTGGTGAAGAAAGATCCGGGAGGACAAGCTGGGAGGGGACAGCAGCCTCCCCTCCTGTTGCCAGCCCCCGGGCGGGTCTCCGGGAGCACCATACCTGTTCCTGGGCCTGTCATGGGAGGGAGGGCTGTAAAAAGCCTCCACGGCCGCCAGCAGCCTCTCACTGGGTGGCATGGGGGGTGGGAGGCGGATGTCTTTAGGATCCAAAGGCTTGTACTCGTGGTCTTCCAGCTGCAGCAGAGAACACGCCGTCACCGCTCCCTGCCTCAGCACCCCAGGCCCATCCCACCCGGGGTACCGCGGGGCAGCAGAGTGCCTCAGGCGGCTCTTCTCGGGAAACCCCATCTTCTTGTAGGGCTTCAGCCACACCAATGACTCAGTTCTTGAATGGGGTGGTTGAGGGCTCCATGGGAGAAGCTAAGAAAAGCTACAGAATTCTCTCTCTACCAAAAATACAGAGACCGTTTATCCAGACACTTCGTGGACCCCAGATGCCCTCACCTGCCGACCACTGACCTGTGCCCAGATGCCCACCTCCGGGCCCTGCTCTGTGCCCCTCTGCTCCAGCTCCTACCCCAAGGGCAGCCCCGCTGGCCCCTCAGCCTTTAGCTCTCCAAGCTGCCCCCGTGTGATGTGTCTCAACTTCCAGGGAGGGGCAATGACCAGAGCGCCCTGAGCCCTGGCTCCCTTCTGACCCCCTCTCCTGCCTTGCTCGATTGGTTGACCGCTCCTTTTCTGAGAAACCCCTGTCCTCAGTCCCTGGACAAGGGGGCTTCCAAGGCCGGGACCAAGAGGACCCTCCACTTCACGCCTACCCTTCTCAAGCAGGTACCAAACCTGCAGCCCTGGATGGACGCTCAGAGGAGCAGAAGGACACGGGCCTTGCTCACGGCCATATGTGAGCATGCAAAGTAGGGTCGTTAACTGAGACACACCCTTACTGACAAGCTGGTCAAGTTCACTGGGGTGCAGGAAACAAGGGGGACAGGGGCCTGGGAAACAGCGTCTTGTAGCCAAGTGGGAAATGGGTCCTGCCCATGAACTTCCCACCTGGAAAACAAGCGTGTGTGGCGAAGCCTGGTGCTCAGCTCTGCGACGTTACCTTCACGAGGGGGGCCATGAGCCCAGCAGGGAGATCGAAGTAGGGCACGTTGGGGACCAGGCTGGGGTCGTCATGGTTGATGTGAGGAGGGCCCTGTCGCCGCATGTGAGGGGGCTGCCCGTTGAAGCCGTGGGGCGGAGGGCCGAAGTCAGGGTGCTGGGGCCCACCCCAAGGTGGGTGCTCGTTGATCCCAGGGTGAGGCATGCGGTGGCCAGGGTGGTGGTGAGGGGGTCCCATTTCTGCAAAACAGAAACTGCACTCAGGCCTGCTGGCAAGTCAAGAGCTGGGCAGTGCCAGCAGACCTGCCCAGCGCCTTCCCCTGGCTGCTCCGTTCACAGCCCCGAGTATCTGGGGCTGGCAGTGGCCTGTCCTGCACACAGCCGCACCTAACAGACCTCCGGGGTGAAAGAAGGAGCCACAGGGAAACCACATAACATATCTAGTTTCAGCTAAGGGCCTTGTTGCATTTGTCCATGAGATTCTTTTCATAAAAATCATTTTGCCCTTTTATTTTTTGGTGAAGTGATGACTTGGACCAACATGAATAAATATAAAGTGGGCATGACATCTCTTCACACGGATCAAAGAGCCACGTTATGAGCTGGACTGTGCAAATGCCCCTGCAAACTCACTCCTAGTCCAGGGGAACGGAGGTCCTGTGACTGGGCCCTGATCCAGTACTGACTGGTATCTCTATAAGATGAGGAGACTAACACACAGAGGAGATGCAGGGAGAGGCTGGCCACCTATGGGCCACCAGGAGACACCAAGCCAGCTGACACCATGATCTCAGACCTCTAGCCTCCAGAACTAACTGTGGAGAACGCCTTGCTGTGGGAGGCACCCAGCCCATGGCCCTGTTACGGCAGCCCTAGAACACTTCACGTAAGCAATAAACCTACTGATTTCCCAGCTCAATTTATAGTCAAGAATGGATCTGAAAATCCAGGCAGAAGCAGAGTAGAAACGAAATTTTTTTAGAAAACACAGAATCAGCCACCCCAGATGTAGGAGGTGCCTCCACCTGCCCCCTGCTTCCGAGCCTGGGTTGGGCTTCTCTGTCACCCTCGACCCCTCCCACCCGCCACCCTGGCTCAGGACATGCAGGTCACAGGGCAGGCTGGTGAGTGAGCTGGGCTTGGGATCTCGGGACAACTGAGGATGTGTCCACTGGCCCCAGGGCGGACCCCCCCACCCCCCCGCAAGGGTGATCTCACACTCACACACTCACCCGCTTGAAAGTCCCCCTGAGGGTAGTCGAAGCGGTGAGGGTAGGGTGGCCGCTCAAAGGGGTGTCGTGGGGGGAAGTCGTCCTGCATGAAGCGGGGCGGGAATCGGTTGAAGTTGTGGGGGTGCGGCGGCTGGTTGAACTGTGGGTGCTGCTGGTGGGGCGGGAAGGGCCCGCGAAAGTGCGGCGGCCGCTGCATACGGAAGGGTGGCTCGCGCTGGCCCCCGCCCCAGGGCGGCTGCTCGTGCTGGCTGTTCCAGGGGCCCTCGAACTGGCTGTTCCAGTTGGGGTCAGGTTGGCTGTTCCAGGGGGCGTCGCGCTGGCCATTCCAGCCGGGGTCCCCGCGCTGCTCGCCCCACATGCCCTCGTGGCTGTTGTTCCAGGGTGGGCAGTGGGGTGGCCCGCCCTGGTGGTGTGGGTAGGGGGGCTGCTCAGGAGGCTGCAAGGCAAAGAGCAGAGGTGAGTCCTGGCCTGTGCCGGGTACGCGGGGTGCACGGCAGCCGCCTGCTGACACTGGTGTCCAGCCACAAGGCGGGCAGCTGTGAGCTCAGCACCTGAGCTGCAGCCTACAGCCCAGCTGGGCACGGCCGCTTTCACGTCACTCTGACCCGAGCAGAGGATGTGAGGTGCCTACCGGCACCCCGGGCCCAGAATCTCAAACGCCGCACCCACATCGGGGCCAGGGAGCACCCCAACCTCATGCCTGACAGGAGCCGTGGGACGAACACCCATCCGTGAGCCCCTCAGCAGCACAGGGCGGGGAGCTTCCCAGTCTCCCCGGGTGTGCAGGCTGAGCCACGGGGTCCGTGGCCAAGCCCTGCCCTGACCACACCCCTGCCTGCCTGTCCCCCTTCTGCAGCGTCTCTCCCTGCCGCAGCTCTCTCGTCCTGTCTCAGCGTCTGCTCTGCCTCCAGAACCGTCTTACCGTGTCTTACTGTCTTACCTGCCCGGCTGCTGCTGCCAACACTCACCGAGCCAGGACCGCAGCCCAGGCTCAGGGCCAGCGTGAGGCTGCCCAGAGGGCCACCTCCAGGAGCGGGGCTGGGAGGCCAGCCCAGGCCACCACGCCCTCAGGTCTTTTGAGAGAAGCCCCAAAGCCAGATTTTCAATATAATAACTATTTCAAAACGTGTAAGACACTACATGGACGGGCCAGGCCGTGGTGTCCTACCGTGGACGGTAGGCACACTGCTGGCCCTCAGTGAGGGAGCCCCACGGTTGTGAGCCTAACCTGCTGGTCCCCAGAAAGACTGAGCCAGGAGACCTGAGGCACGTCTGTTTCCACATCAACCAAATGGGCAGAAGCGCCCCCACGTGAGAGGGTGCCCATGACCTGGCTGTCACCGCAGGCACCCACAGATGGGGGCCGCTTTGTGCGGACACCCAATCCTTTGTGAAGCTGAGGGTGGGCTGGGGGAAGAGGGGCAAATCACAGCCATGATCCCTTACTCGTCAGCCCAGAGCCATCTCCCTTACACACCCGCCGCTCCATACAGGATCACAAGGGAGGGTCACACCCAGCATGGCCGGCCCACAGGCAAGTGGACGCCCAGAGCTGGACCTGGACAGCAAACTGTGGGCTGCTTGCCAGTCATGCTCTGCTGGACGAAGTGCACCCACCCCAGCCTCTGACTCCAAGGAACCTGGAGGGAGGGACGGACCAGCATCCCAGCCCCAGAAAACACTGCCGGCCAAACGCTTTTCACCTCCCTTCCCTTTCTAAGCACCAGGTTCTTTCTAAGGTGATGAGATGCTGGCACTGCTGGCCGAGCCAGTTAGAAAGGGAAGGAAGCACGTCACCACGCCACGCTCAACATGGTGGCCCTTCCGAGCATTCAGGTGAGCGCGCGGCCTGTGTGACAGGAGCCCAGGCAACCCAAGCGCCCAGGAAGGATGCAAAGGCCCAGCTCTCCTCCCCAGCTCCATCCCCACACCTTGGGAAGAGGACCACCCTCCGGCTGCCCCCGGTGCCCTGTGCCCTGCTGCAGAATCCATTAAAGGCCCATGAGCCCACACAGGGGCCAGCACCCACCTGCCTGCCATCCACCTACCCCAGCAGCAAGTTCTAAGAGATACCTGCTGTTGGCCCCAAGGAGCGACGGGGTGAGGCTGGTCGAACCATGGGGGCTTGTTAGGTGGGATCTGGTCATGGGGCCCAGGGCCACGGGGGCCGCTGGCGGCAGGGTCCTGAACTCCTCCTGAGGCATCATACTCGGAAGACCCGGGCATCTGGATGGGAGGCTTGCTGTCATCTAGAACCAGACAAAAGAGCAGTCAGAGGAGGGGGCGGCAGGAAGCACCACCTGAAATGATCTTCAGCAAGCACCCAGGGCCTAGCCAGGCTGGGCTTTACTGCCCAATAAACCCTTGGTTTTTGACCCCATGGAAAACCGCCACTGCCTCGGGGAAGGCAGCACGGATAGAAGACTTGTTCGGGATACGCACCTCTCTTCTTTGAAAGCTCGACAATAAGTATCCTACTTATTGACTGCTATACCATGTTGACTTTAGCTTACTCAAAAATTTTTATCATCATTTTATTAAATACACTTACTGCATCTAGCTGAAAAATCATTTCTTCCCAATTGTTATTGTTAGATTTTCTAGTATTAAAAAAAAAGATTTTGTATTTATTTAGCTGTGCTGGGTTTTAGTCACAGCATGTGGGCTCTAGTTCCCCGACCAGGGATGGAACCCGAGCCCCCGCATCGGGAGCAGGGAGTCTTAGTCACTGGACCACCAGGGACGTCTCAGATTTTCTAGTATTAAACCACCCTTACATATTCCTAAAACATACCCTATTTGATCATGATTTACCTTTTAAATCCTTGGCTAGACTTCACTTGCTGAGATTTTATTTACTATTGCTCTATCTCTGCTCAGAAGTGACAGTGGATTAACAGTTTTCTAAATTATCGCAATAGACCCAGATCTTCCTAGACTTTAATAATTCCTACTCCATCGGTTCTCTTAGGTACTTGACATTTTTTAAAATAATTTCTTTCCCTGCTCACGTGCATCTTGTGTAAGTTATCCTGGCCTAGAAAATTACTTAGAGAGCCTTCCTCTCTATTCTCAGGGATGGTTTGTATACAACTGTCTGAGGTGTAACGGCTGGGTTGCATTTAACCGTGAAATCACCTGCCTAGTGCTTTTAAGTAGATTAGAATCTGATCCTAGGATTGGGCCTGAGACTACATAACCTGAGCCCTTCCTGGGGGGAGAAGACTGCTTTCTGGAGGCTGCCTCCTGGGGGTGGGTGCTGAGGAAGCCACGTACCAGGCTGGGTGGTTGGCGGAATGGCCGGGGTGGGTGTGGGGG